>CM062833.1:10888389-11488389 GCA_031772345.1 Himalopsyche anomala | reverse complement strand
ACTGCTTTGGTTTATTATCTTACGTACAAATAAATAATATGTTTGTAGTTCCAGGAAGAAGGCTATAATAAAACCAAAAAGAAATGTAAGAAACCTATCCCAAAACTGCAAAATAATTACAGTAAAGCATTGTATGTATGTAAGTTCATAAAAATCTAGACATCTGTTAACAATATAATATCCAACATCGGTATTTTTCAACATAGTCAGACAAAAGACAATAAGCAACGAAGGTCTCTTTTATTAGTCAGCCGAAGTAAATGTTTTTTTTTGACAAAATTGAAGGGGCAATAAAGACTTCTTATGTTTCAGAATAAAATGTAACTTTCTACAGAAATTTTAGCTAGGTACTACTGATTTCATCTGAAACGAATGATTTACTCAACTCAACTTTTTCGTTGCCCTAAATAGTTAATAGTAATTACCTAGCAGGCCGGCTATAATTTGCGACTATTAATTTAATTAGCTATTGACGAGATAACTCGTATTTGGCCTGTTGAGCATGAAAAAAATTACGAGATATCTCGTATCTGGCAACCATCGAGTTAACAAGGGGCTCGCCGGCCGTGCCGAAATTTAACAAGGGGCTCGCGCGAGCCCCCCCGAGCCCCCTCCAGCCCATCCCTGCGTATACCTAACTGGAAACATGGCGAAGTGATCATGGCTGATATAATATACTCGTAGCTTCAATAGCAGACTATCGACAGCATGTAATCTTCTTGACTTTATAAGTATAATTTGTCTTTGTATTGAGTATAATTTTTCTATTTTTTGTCTCTCTCGTAGAGATGTCTTACCCAGCAGTGGGATACCAATATATAATCCTCCCAAGCCCGGAGCAGGAGCGGAGCACGAAAAAAGCAACTTCGTTTAATATATAATAACAGAGGTGGGCTGAAGGGGGCTCGGGGGGGCTCACGCGAGCCCCTTGTTAAACTTCGGCGCGGCCGGCGAGCCCCTTGTTAAGATAGAAAATCATTCGTCTGAGATCAAATCAACACATAACTGCAACTACTGTAGATGATTAAATTTTATTATGAAACAAGACTTAGCCGCCCCTTCATTTTTTTATTTAGCGTTGTGTGCTTCTGTGCCGGACCTAACGGGTTCGAGTCCCAGTTCGAAACAGCATTTTTTCGATCGATTTTCTGTTCGACGGCATGGGTGTTTGTGATGTCTAAAAATTCCCTCCCACTCTTCCGATACTTCAATTCAACTGGGCGTTACGAGATCGATTATTTAATCACTAGTCCTGTCTTAGCCTTACCATTCTATTCCTACTACTCTCTTTGGAAAAGAGAGGTTAAACGACAAAGTAACAAACAGTTATCGTAGAAAATAAAACTTTTGTTGAGATAACTTCATTAGGAGGCCATATGCTCGATATTGGGAGCGGAGATGTATAAAAAAAATGGATAAGGTTTACCGAGCCCCTTGTTAAGATATTGGCAGCCCACCGCTGTATAATAAGAGATACTTAAGCAGAATGATTAAAGAATAACTTATTTACATGCAATCAGTGATGTGCTGCTAGGGGTTTGATAAAATAATTTCGTTTTGGAGAGCCGATTCCTAAAATACTGTTTTTGTACTGTTAATACGAAAATTTTATTAAAATGGAAGAGCTATAAAGAAAAAAAGCTCCCGCGCCGGTTATTTGGGCAAATCCGTAAATTTTTGTGGTTTTAGATTTCAAAATTCTTGGAAGAGCTAAAAAAAACAAAAACCGCGCTGGTAATTTCTGGGTTTTTGAAATTTACATGATATTGTTTGAAAAATCCCATGATTTCAAAATCACCGATCAAAAATTTTCTCAATCCCGAATCCCAATTTATACACGATTTTATGCCGAGTTTTCAATCCCGAAATCCTTGGTGTTTACCAAGGTGCGAGCTGGTTGATAAAATTTTAGCAACACATCACTGCATGCAATGTAATAATAAATACAATTAAATACAAGAATAACGCATTCACGTGTTTTAAACGTTTTTGATTTTGAAAAATCAATATTTTTATACTGCACATGTTTTTATTTCACGCTACAAATGAATAGAAATCGATTGCATTTAGTAAACCAAGGATGGTAAAAGAGCTTGATGATGATTGTGTGGACTTTTCTTCTGGTCGAAATCTACACTTTAAAACACCAGACCATCAGACTTTAAGCGTCAGATCTATCGTTAGATCAATCGTTATACACCATACGGAGTCATGGACTGATCTAGTTCATGAGGTATGAGGGGTTTTCTTAGCTAGAAAATCTCGATAAGTCGCTCAATGATTAATTCATTTGTGGCCGATTACGATTGGTCGAGACCAGAGACATTGTACAATTTGGTCACAAAAGAGAAGAAGACTTGTGCAGTATTTTTATCGTTATTATCAAAATACGGTCTACAAAAAAACGCAAAACTTGACAGTGGCCTCTTGGCAAGTAATGTCGATCTCATTTTATAATACTTATATAAAATATTGGAAGTATCTTATTGTTTTTGTTTCCATTTGACGAATGAATAATATGTTGGTGATATAATTCGACGCCATTGGCAATGGACAACAAACGAGCGAACGGATTCCGGATCCGTAGAGCATGACGTCGCTCGTCTCCCGGCGACATCCTCGGAAGAAGTTGAACAAATGACAGTGCTTCTGTCACACGTTTAACGTCATACCACGCTGCACACGCAAAAAGAAACGTAACCGAGACTGTATTGCACCTCTAACACAATAGAATATTTAACAGTGTCTCTAAAACTGTATGAAGTAAAGTGTCTTCCCAACTTTTAAATGATTTAAAAATTCGAGTAAAAAAATGTTTTCCCTGATCAGCGTTCTCTGGTATCATTGTTTTGTTGGCACGATTAATATTCGATCGGAAACTTTCATACATCGATTTTTTTAGTAAATTGGCTGTTATGCATCAAAAGTTACGGTTACACAGTGGCGTAGCAAGGGGGGTGTGGCAGGGGCGGGCCGCCCCGGGTGGCACATTTTCGGGGGCGTCATTTTCAAAAATAAATACAATATTTTTTGAAAAATTATATTTATACATAAATAAATAAGCCACTTGTAGTAAAAACTATTAATTTATAGATAAAAACAGTAGAAATGATTTAAAAACAAAACTAGATGAAATATTGGGGGCGGCAAATTCAAGGACCGCCCCGGGTGGCAGGACCCCTTCCTAAGCCACTGCGGTTACCTATGAAGTTTACATTACTTACCATCTATCTCGTACTGTATTCTGATAACGACGTGTGTATATAACGACTAACTAATACTACTCCAATCCTAGCCAAAATAAAAAAAGGTTTTTTTTATATATTGTCGTTGCGCTTTCAAAATCTGCTGTTTTTTCAAAATATTGCTTTAGTCTCAAAACATGTTAAAATACAGTACGAATTACAATGTCTGTCTTTGACAAAATCGACATACTTGTAAAACAATTCTAGAACGCCTTATATCATAATAGTTTTTTTTTTCATTGCAGGTGTGGTGAATTATTATAGATTTTTTAATGCAACAATCCGACTTCGTTAAAATGTGTACATACATAGCGGATTTCAAATTGATTTGATATTGTCTTTCCATCATGAATTGACTTTGAAAACCTTATATTTATGGGACATATTAATGTCTAAAAATCTAAATGCATAGTAGTGATAAAAAAAATATTCCTCCCCCAGAACACCGATTATTGCTTTGAGATTAAGCGAGTCCCTTGTTAACGTATTGGCAGCCCACCGCTGCAATCATTCATTATTGATGTGTGATTTATTATAATACTTTTAGCCTTCATGATGATCTGATGTGATGTGGTAAAGAAACACCTCCTTCTTGGCCTCTTTATCAGCTACCTAGCATTTGCTCAATCGATTTATCGATTTCTATTCCATGGCCATGAATATTTGTAATGTTTGAAAAATCAGCTGTCCAATTCTTGAATAGCGGAGCGTAGCGAAAGCGATTATTCCTGTTCTAGCTTTATCCTTCTATCCCGGATTACTACTCTCTTGCAAAAAAGTAGAGCAACTAAGTAACAAGCAGTCATCGTATGAAAAAAAAAAAGATTTTGTTATACCTCCGTTAGGTTACCATATGCTCTACATTGGAATTGGATTGAGAAAAAAATAGATAATTATTTTAATAAAGAAATTAGGTAGTAGCTGATATTTTAAAGTTTTGAAATCTTAGGTATATATCATGTTCACGATTCTGTTAAAACTCGAATAAGAGAAAAACTAGACTCACGCAAACGGCATTTTCGACACGATCTAATATAATATATTATAGTATTTCTAAAAACGTACATAAACAAAACCAAATATTTTCAACAGACTTAATGGAGAATTTTCACCATTTTGATGAAGATTTATGAACAATATGACTCATAGAGAAAGTAATTTTATTGCTTACATAAACATATTATATACAATAAGTAGTTTGGTTTTGCAAAAAACTGTGCGGTCCCAATATGGAGCAGATTTTTCTAAGACAACAAACTACCTACCTATTACTTAGTTTTTCGATCTCTCTTTTTTCCAAGAGGATAAGGATAGATGGATAGGGTTCGTACCGGACAAATGGCTAGATAATCGCTCCCACAATGCCCTATTTTTAAGATCGGATGAGTTGGAGGAAGTTTGAGACACCACGGACACCCACGCTTTCAGACAGTGACGGATTCCCCATAAGTGCACGAGGCACGCGCTTGGGGTCTACTGGTCTACGGAATAAAATAATATTTTTTTGAAAGCCCATATATTTTCAATTCATTTTTAGTAATTCGGAAAACAGGGCCTCCAAATTTGATTGCGCCTGTGGCAGAGGTGGGCTGGTGGGGGCTGGGGGGGGCTCGCTCGAGCCCCTTGTTAAATTTCGGCGCGGCCGGCGAGCCCCTTGTTAAGATAAGAAAATCATTCGTCTTAGATCAAATCAACATATAACTGCAATTTATGTGGATGGCTAAATTTTATTATGAAACAAGACTTAGTTTCCCCTTAATTTTTTCATTAAACATTATGGGCGTTTGTGCCAAGCCTCATGGGTTCGAGTCCCAGAACGAAGCAGCATCTTTTCGATCGATTTTCTGTTCGAAGGTATGGGTGTTTGTGATTTCTAAAAATTCCCCCCCCCCTATTCTTCCGATCTTTTGAAAAAAAACTTTGGTTGATATACCTTCATTAGGAGGCCATATGATCGACATTGGGAGCGGACAGGGATAAATAATAAAAAAAATACGATTTACCGAGCCCCTTGTTAAGATATTGGCAGCCCACCGCTGGCCTGTGGCCTCCCAAGTGCTTGCTCCGTCAATACTTTCAGACGTAGTTATTCAGTAAAACCTGGATATAACGAACTAAATGAGGTAAGGGGTGATCAGTGTGTGGTATTGAATAAAAAAGTTTTTTAACATATATTAATTTCCATTTATCTTCGAAGCAACGAAAATTGAAAACATTTTTCTATTCTATGATTATTAGGTTTTTCCGAATTTCTCGGCATAAATGTGTAAATATGATTTCATGTGCTCATCAACATTTTTAAGGATTTTAATTGAACAGTTTTATGATTTACGTTTGACCATGCAATAATTAAACTCCAATCTTTAGAAATACCATTAACATGAGATTTTAAACGGAAAAACTGCACATCAAACCATAATTAATTAAGATTTGTATAAACCTACACTATCCTTTTTTACACGATACATCGGTTCCAGAAATTGATTCGTATAAAAACTTTACTTTCAAATAATTTGGTGAATTGGTTCAAAAATCCAATTATCGCGTAAACAGTATCAAAAAGAAAACTAAATTTTTCTTTTCAAATTCACGCAAAAAAGGTTTTTTTTACATATTAACCATTATTTTCTTTCTTTATAAAAATACATATTCGCTGCTGTCACTGCCGGTTGCGAAAAATAATCTATAAATTTAATAATAGGTACTTTGCTCCAAGGTTTTCTTACTATAAGAAATTTGATAAATTATGGTTTTATTATTTGAGAAATGTCAAAAATTTGAGAAATTGTCAAAAATCACTAAATGCGCAGACAGAAAGATAGTGTTAGTATCAAAACAAATCATATTTATCGTGATTACTCTCAAATGACCACAATAAGTTCTCTTTTTATGAGGAGCCTGGAAACAATCGCGGCAAACGCACATTGCAAATTTTGAACTCTCAATGCCCTCTTGTGGATTATTATCAAAGCTTTTTAAATAAATATAACAAATTCGGTTTATTCTGCACTACATAATTTGTCATTGAAACTGTATATATTTAGAAAAAGATATATGAAGAGATTTCATATGTCTAAGATTATAAACTAAATATTATATCCTGAAAAAGTTTTATATAATTTACACAAAACAGCCTTGTATTGAGTTTGTCGCTATTGTTTCTAGACCACGGGTTCCCAACCTGGGGTCGCCAACTTTTTTCGATTTTGGAAATTTGAACAAATCGAGGATTTCAAATTCCTCGGGAAGGGGGGGTCGCTAGTCACATGGCTTTTGTAAAAAGGGGTTGCCACCCGAAAAAGGTTGGGAACCTATGTTCTAGAGTCTAGACCCATTATATTGATTTTTATTTCAGTTTCAAAAAACAGATGTTTGTCACTTTATCTTACTATTGAATGTTATATTTTAAAGAAAGTGTTAATATTCCACTGACCACCAGTGGCACTCTTAAGCAGTGATCTATTAGCAGGGACGTCCCGTGGGCATAGGCGAGTAGGCAGTTGCCTAGGGGCGGCAAGTCCTAGGGAGCGGCAAATGATCACAGTTTTTTTCTTAATGACTGAATATTTTTGAAACACGAATTTGATTAAGAATAAATATGATGCCTCAATGTCTTTGATAAAACATTTTCAATGGCAATAATATTATGACCGATGGTTTAACAGTAGTTGAATTGATCGCAAAAATCTTCTTTAAATATGACATTTAATGATTTCAGTACTATAGGCGGCAAATAATGTTATTTCAAAAGAAAATATTTAGAAAAATAGTAAGAGTGCTATTTTAAACTCTGCCTAGGGGCGGCACATAGCCTAAGAACGTCACTGTTTATTAATTTATTTAATAAAATATTTTAATTCTCATCAACTAAAATGTCGTAATTTATTTCTAAAACTAAATATACTTCTTCTTCTTCTTCTTTGGCCATGTTCGCTCCCTATGTGGAGCATATGGCCGCCACGCGGCACCTCCATGTTTCCCTGTCTCCTGCCAATTGCTTTGCTTCCTCCCATGACATGCCAGCATCCCTCAGTTCCGCCGAGTACATCCTATGGATAGTACCCGACGGACGTCCGGGACGCCGGAATCCCACCGGTCGAAAGAAAAGGCAGGCAGGATTGAGGCTTTCCGGAGGCATCCGCAGCACGTGACCCAGCCAGTTCCAACGTCTCTCCATAACCACTGACGTGACAGGACGCTGTCTTGTACGCTCCCTTATCTCTGAATTCCTCACAAAATCAAACCACCTAACCCCCATTATCCGACGCAAGCATCTGTTCTCGAAGCTCAGTATACGGTTTTTCTGAGTCTTCGTCAGGTGCCATGATTCGCAACCGTAAAGCAGTACCGGCAGAATGCAAGCGTTGAATAAGTGGCATTTGGTTTTAATCGAGTACAGCTGTGTGTCCCAGACAGTTCGCATTGAGTTGAATGTTGCTCCAGCCATTCCTAAACGAATGGCGAGCTCCTTTTTTGTACTACCGTCTTCGGGGATAAGTACGCCGAGGTATCTGAAGCTGTCAACCCTCTCGATGATCTGTCCCGCGCTAGTAAGGGTCCTATCAGAGTCATGACAGGTTTGGTTACACATCACATTGGTCTTACTAGTGTTAATTTTCAGACCAATGCGACCTGAGTTAGTTCCTAACCCATCAATTGTCTCCTGGAAGCCCTTTATTGATTTATCGAATATGACAGCATCATCGGCATATTCAAGGTCACACAGCTTCAGACCGGGACCAACAGCTATACCTCGATCAGGCGGAATTGACCTGCGAAGTATGAAATCAAAAATAATGATAAATAGGAACGGTGCAAGAACGCACCCCTGTCTCACTCCGGTTGTGACCCCGAACCATTCGGTATTTGAGTCACCGATTCTCACACAACATGCACTATTCTCATGTAGGGATTTGATAATGGCCACAATCTTTGGCGGGATCCCGTAGGCGTCTAGTATCCTCCACAAAGAGGGTCTGTGCGGACTATCAAATGCCTTCTCATAGTCGACGAAACAACAAGCAAGAGCACTGTTAAATTCATTGCTCTGCTGGAGGAGACATCGAAGATTGTGTATTTGGTCCGCACACGACCTTCCAGGGAGGAAGCCCGCTTGATTTTTCCTTAGTGTTTTCATAATAGGACCTCTTATTCTCGCCAATAGAATGTGAGCCATTACCTTCCCAGGTATACTGAGAAGAGTTATGCCTCGATAATTGTTACAGCTGAGGGGATCACCTTTTTTGTGGAGTGCCAACACCTCACCATCCACCCAGTCCCTAGGACAACGCTCACCGTCCCACACCCTGGCCATCAGGTGATAGAGAGGATGTAGGACGGCGTTGAGACCACATTTCAGAAATTCCGAATGTATACCGTCTCCACCCGGTGCTTTGCCGTTTTTAAGCCTCTTCACTGCCAAAATAATTTCGGCATGTGTGGGCGTACGGTCTGAAATACCGGACACTCGGGGGAGGTCCATAAATGTAGCCTCTTCGGTTACGTCAAATGGGTCCTGGGGGGGCGGTCGGTTCAGCACCTCGCAGAAATGATCCTTCCAAATCTTTTTAACGCTTTCTGCGTTTGACTCTATCGCTCCATCAGGGCCGCGAATGGGCCCGGGAGTCGGTGGTCGCTTTCCGCAGACCTCACGCGTGATTCTAAATAACTTCTTGGTATCATTTCTACGGGCCGCCACCTCAGCTGTCTCAATTTGCCGATCCAAGAATCGGCGCTTGTCAAGTCGCGCAGACTTCTTGACAACCTTGTCCTGATTACGATAATCAGCGCGACGTTCTTCAAATTTTTCAGGGTCAGCTTCACTGTCCTTCAGTGCTTTTAGCCTGGCCCGCTCTTCAATTCTCCTCCACGTATTTTCGGACATCCATTTTGGTTGCCCCTCCCTCCGGAATCCGAGAACATCTTCGGCGGATGATGCAATAGCACGTTTGATACAGCACCAGTCCTCCTCGATGCGATCGGACCCGGATATAGGCCGCACGGAGACACGATCTATTTCCCTCCTTACAGCAATCTCGAATTTCAACCTCGTATTCACGTCTTCAAGCTTCTCGATGTCGATCTTTTTCCGCGCTGGATTTTGAGCTATGCGACTTAGTTTCAGGCGGATTTTGCCGACAATTAGTTCGTGGTCGCTATAAATGTCGGCACCTCGATATGTGCGAACATCGAGAAGTTCCTTTTTATGTTTCGTGCTGTAAAGAAGATGGTCAATCTGCGTCTTCGTGCGTCCATCAGGAGAGGTCCATGTGTATTTATGGATGTCTTTATGCGGGAAGATAGTTCCGCCAATGGTGACCTCATTCATGATAGCGAATTCGATCAGTCTCTCACCATTGTCGTTTGCAGTGCCCAGACCATGCCGTCCCATCACTGAGGACCCGAGAGCCGGATCAGCCCCTACTCGCGCATTATAATCCCCCATTATTATCACGCGATCCCTACGGGGGATTGCTGCAACTGCTGCGTGAAGGGAGTCTTAGAAGGCGTCCTTAGCTTGCTCGTCGGCGCCCTCAGTGGAGGCATAGCACTGAAAGACAGTCACAGAGCTGTCACTAGTCCTGAAGGTGGCACGTATCAATCTCTCAGAGATCGGTTCCCATTTCACAAGGCAACGGGCCGCTCTCCCAGACATCAGTATTGCCACCCCCTGGCGATGATATTGGCTCTGGCCAGAAAAGATCAACGTGCAC
Source organism: Himalopsyche anomala (assembly GCA_031772345.1). Taxonomy (NCBI): domain Eukaryota; kingdom Metazoa; phylum Arthropoda; class Insecta; order Trichoptera; family Rhyacophilidae; genus Himalopsyche; species Himalopsyche anomala. The sequence continues at coordinate 11,478,431 of CM062833.1, read as the reverse complement.
CCCTCCAACAGCTTCTTTCCTGCGCCTTTCCAGCGTATCTCGCTCAGTCCTAGGATGTCAAGACCATACTTTCGCAAGATACGGGTAGCATGCAGGTCCTTTCCAGAAGTGCGCATGGTACGGACGTTGTACGTACCGATGCGCATAACATATTTGTTGGAGAGGATTTTATCTTCTCGGTCCATGTTCCTGCTGGGTTGTCTATTTTGAATTCCGGGTGTCCGAGGCGCTCGTGGCGGTGTTCTAATCGGTTTTAGTTTTAAGGATGCAGGGTGATTAACCCTGCGCTCCCGAGGCCTGGGTCACAAGGGCTCTAAGGGTCGGCTCAACCCTGGTTTTTCTGTCGGGGATTTCCTTCCCTTAGCCAGTAGCCCGGTTTTGAGGCGCCGGACATTCGCCTTGCGACCCCTGCTGTTAGCTACAACATTGTTGCATTGCCCAATGGACGCCACGGGGAGGCCAGCAGATGGGACTTGCTGGTGTGCGGCATTTCCCACCATTTTAGCGTAGGCACATCAGCTGGCATTGACATGCCCACGTGGGACCCCCAGCCGTTGACCATCAGTATACATCAATATACATCAATCATCAAATCACAGCATTGATACTGCTGAATGAAATGACAAAAATTTCGCTTTTCGTGTCATGTGGATTGCATCTGTAACCCATATGCAAGTCCCCTGCACCACAAACTTTCATAGAACATTTTAGTGCGACATGGACGTCGGGAGCGGACACTATCCGGAGTGGAGTAAAATATCATCCAAACAAACCCGTGTGTATTGTGACGCACATACACTGAAGTGTATAAGAATTTGGATACCCTTTCAGAGTATCCTTTTCACTTTACAGTTTTTTAAAACAAGCGTGGACACAGTAGAGATTATTAATGAAATGCGTTATCTGATGTTATTTATACAAAAACTGAGACGCTCGTTTAGCTGCCTAAATGAAAATACTGATAACAAATTATAATGAATTGGATGGGGAAGGAATCTTCCCAAAATGTAATGCAAATACACGAATTATAACTTTCCGGTTCTAAGCTCAAGAAATGCGACCCCAATACCCACATTTTCTTAAATATCTATTTTAATATGGGTAATACAATGTTTATAATTAAGGTTTTCTTATATCATATTTTTTTGGACCTTTAGTAGTTTAAATAAATACGCGATAACGCGATAACACGACAAGCGCCCGCAATAAGCGATCGTTCGTAAGATAGCTGGGCTAAGCTCGTCAGTTGCAATTTCATGTGTGCTGGGATGACGTTGTTTTTACGGGCAACTTAAAATATGATTATTAATAAAAAAAACACAGATTTTTATAAAAAAATGTATGAGGAATGATGCAGAGATATTTTAAAGCCCTTTTACTATTTTTTTTTTGAAATTCATAAGAATAAGGCCAATAATGAGGAAACCACTGGGGTCCCTAAACGACCCCCATCAGATGAGAAGTATCTTACTAGTCTCCGAGCCGCGAGAGTTAATTATGTTGGTAATGATAGGGTGTTTACGCATGCTGCATATGTAAGTGATAATTACTTTTTTAAAACAACGCCAACTACCATACAACTGATTGTACATGTGGACGATTCGAATCACATTTAAATGGTATAGTGTGAGAACTCCACACTCTCAACGACATGCATGCGGGTTGTGGATCTAATCCGTGTACATCATGGCGTACACAAAAAGCTTTGAACTACCATCTCTGAATGGACAGATTTCACTGAAGGTGAATATTTAATACAGCATTCGTTAATGTTCATGATTTATGAAGAAATAAAACAAAATTATTATATTTACACCGATATAATTATTTTTTCTTTAATATATTACATATAATTTCATATATGAACCGAATCAACACTACTTTTACAAACACACTCCTACAAAAACTTTCCATACATTTATCCTAATAAAAATTTACAAGTCAAAGGACATCATCAAACATACTTTAAAAAGTCATTTTGTTTTATTGTTAACATAATTTCGATACAAAAGAATCTTGAATATATAAATTAATCTTAACAATTTGCTTGAAAAATATTTTTTTACGCAACGCAAAATGGAGCAACCATTATGTGTATTTAATAGTGACATTTCAAATTTATTTTTTATTGCTTTGATGGAATCTTGGGGCGAGGTAAGTATAAATCATTTGAAATGGGTTTATATCAAGTCTTAGTTCTTGTGAAAGAATGATTTATTTTGAAAACATACCGTATTTTCTTGATTTTTAAACGCACCTTACGTTAAAAACTTATAATAAAAACATTGAAATACTGTAATAGGACTTAGTCGTATAACAATAAGAATGGTAATAATACGCACTTCCTTTTATAGTATCATCATCAAAGCATTAAAACTCATAATATTCAATCAAATATCAACTCGCAGTCGTGAATGCAGTGCAGTGTTACATTTATAAAACTTCAAGGTAGCTAACACTTATTCTGTAATTATGATACGACTCAAAGACGTTGCTGTCTGGATCAAGGACATAAGTTCATTAGTATTACACTAGCATTTTCAGCAGTGATTGTCACTTGAATGGCAAAGTTGAAAAAACATGCATTTTATAATCGAGGAAATACGGTATTCAAAAACTAAAGAAATGTGTGTAAATCTGACAATGTCAATTTTATTTATATAATTTTGGTGTATAGAAAAAAGAATGCAGACAATATAATATTAACAAGAATATGACAACATTTATAAGTCAAATCCAGCTAAGAGATTTAAGTATCAAATATATTGTAGCGAAAAAATTTACTACTGAAACTTAAAATATTAGTTTTATTGTTTTCTTTTCATTTACACTAAAAAACATGATATGGAGGAATTCACATTACCCAGTCGACAACTGTGAGTCCTTCGCAGAGAAAGGGCTGTGTCAAAAAGATGAATGTCCTAGCTGGGACCGTATGATCTTAAACGTAACATTTAATAACCTTCCAGCTTCATACGGAAAAGAATTAAATGTCACTCGTATCTTAGCATACTAACCAAGTATTAGATAACGTAATGCGTAAATCTGCAGCAGGTGGTATCGAGTACAACTTTGAGTACCCTGGTAATATAGAGATTTGGTAGTCTATACCGTGGCTTTCGAATCTTTCGCAAAACAATTAAAAATCGATTTCAAAAGTAATAATCATTCTGACAAATGTTTATTGATTAATTGTAAGGTTTATTTTCCATAATGCGGTTCTAGCTACGAGTTCAAGGATAATGAGATTGATCTTTTATTAATGATAAATGAAAGTAAACATAATAAAGCGTTGCGTGCAAAAACCCTGCCAACACTCGTTTAACCTAAAAATAAGAATATTGTATAATGTTAGGGAAAGAGTTAAAAATAATGATACCACAAGAATCATTGATGGATTTATATGGTTAGGAACAAAGTCACTGTATGCAATGGGATTAATTTTTGTTTTTGCGTATTTTTCTAGTTTGTTTAAGTTATTGAGCTGCTATTTGAATACTGCTTTGGAAGTACGTATCTTTATTACACAACTGAGAAAGATAGTCTTAATATTTAAACTTTAAGTACACTGTCGGGATACTTGATAAGTCCACATTTTGAGAAGATTGAATGAACAACATAATCACATCTGCGGATTTTTTTAACTACAAGTTAATGACAAGACACATGAAATACAAATTAACTATGTGGCACTTTCAACATAGTCTTAACTCGTCCCCGAGGCAAAATTTGATTTGTATTGTTTCAATGTACATCGAGCTGAAAGAAATGACGAGATATTTTTATATCGTAAAAAAACACAATTTTCTTATATAGACTCCAACTAAATTATTCTTTAAATAAGAATCCCACATCTTCTTAAAAAAAATTAGCTCACTATTGACGATTGTTTTGTTACATAGAGGAAAACCTGTCGCTTAAGCTGGTCGCAGTCAAATGTGGCGTGGGTGTAAAGTTGATTCCCGGTTGCGGTTGTCCAGAAGGAGCGGAGCCACCTTCGAACACCCTTCCTTGAATAGTTGCGATCTCTTTCTGCAATCTGGGGTTCAACACGCGCTTCATTGAACTGCGTCCAGATCTGTTGGACTGTGCACTGTGTCGTGACCTATTCGAGTTCACGCTACCGGGGCCTTTCCTTCTAGGTAACGGACCGCCTAAAGCGGCTGCCAACTGCGCTAAGCTTCTGCTGTCCAAATAGCCTATTCCGCCGGAACTACTTTTTCTTCTTCTACGGAGTGGTCGTCGATTGTTAGCGGAGGCGAGTATCTGTTGTTGCCCAGGATTCGTACGTAACGCAAATTCATTTGCGACACTGACTGTCAAGCCCGTGTTGGTTTCTGATGAACGTGTAAAAGTTTGCGACCGAATACCGCCTCGAGCGTTCTGCGCTCTCGATAACTTATTATTGAGGTTGTCTCTACGTTGAGCGCGAGCAATGAGGTCTGATCGTAAGCCGATTCTATTCTGCGGTACGTTTTGACGTGTCGTTAAACCGCCGCGCTGGATTAATGTCTGACGAAAGTTTCCTCCGCGGCCTCTGCCTCTCGTAGTGAGAATCTGAGGTTGATTGTTGAAGCGTGTGCGAGAACGGGAGCGAGATCGTGACATACGGTTTCTCGATCGACTTCTGCTACGGCTCCTGTTGTTGCCGACGTTATTGTTATTGTTGTTATTTTGGAAGCGTCCGCGGGATGTGGAACGGGAACGTCTACCACCATTTTGGGCTGAAATAAGAAAAATGCAGTTTTTGAATGGTGAATTATATTTCGATAAAAATTGGGTTATTAAAGAAATAAATATTTTTCTTATTGAAATAGAAAAATAAAATAACATCAGTCAATGAGGGAAGAATAATAATCATATTTCAAAGGTGTAGTAAAAAAAAAATATTGAATAATTAATTACTATATTAACAGCTTAACGACCGCTGGACGCGTATTTAAGACTTTGAAAACCAATGGTTGCTGGCCGGCGGACACATATATGCGTCCTACGTCATACATTCCATTCTATTAAAAAGTATCTGGAAGTTAGAAAATTATATTTGGTAAAGATATCTCAATTGGTTTACAAATTATAGTGAATTTAGTAAAATTACAATTTTTTGCGAATTTTTCAAAAAATTGCTCGGTCGCCAGGTGAAATTCTATAAAAAAACACTTAAGCTGTTAAGACATAAAATATTTATAGTGGAATATCCCTCAAAGAGCTTATTGTCAAACAGTAAGTAAGAATTCTTGCAATGCATATATTAATAGTGAATTTATTTACAAATTAAAAAAGATGTTTTTAAATAGGCTAATGCTACCACTTTATTTACACAGATGTTTAATTCTAGTAGCTACCTGAAAATGCATTGTAATATCTTAACACAACTTCATATAAGAAATTTATGTAAAAATCATTGTAAACTGTAAATCACAATATTTTAAAAAATACACTCTTTGCTTTTAGGAACCATATAGTTTAAAGTGGACTGCTGATTTATACAAGAATCAAAATTTTACTTAACAAGAAATACCTATCGGAATTGTGTCTCTTCTTGACAGACGCCCTCTGATAGTCCCTCCTCTTTGACCGCGAACAATTCCTCTACCTATTCCTATTCCTCTACCTCTTCCTCTGACTGCACCCCTGATAGTTTTAATTCCACCTCTGGGAGCTGTATTCCTTAGAAAACCTCGCCGATTGGCCGACTGTGATCTGAGGTTACTGCCGCGATTGGCAGAACGAGACCTGCTATTTGAGCGAGAACGGTTGCGGCCAACTGATGGGGCTCTTCTGTTGCCTCTCGCAGCACGGCCGCCTCTACCTCGTCCCCTGGTTCCTCTCATGTTTCTGGCACCCCGATATCCATGATTTTCTTTTATGATCTCGTCTGTAAAATAAATTTTATTTTAACACTTTCCCTACGGTGCTAAAAAATACTACCGATATGTTGCTGCCCCTTAAAGAACCAAGTGAAAAAACATATTTTAACACTTAACGGTAAAAACTTAGGACAAATGTTCCCGCTGAGGTGTGAGCGCGCTAGAGGTCTGCACGGGCCGATATTTTACAAAATTACCTGGTTCGAGCCCGAAAAACTCAGGCCCGCACCGTACCCGAGTCTAATACAGCACTTGTTACTCGAAACTGACCCAAAGCCCAGATTTATACTCCTCAGCCCGAAAAAAACCAGTTTCTTACAAATTTACAACAATTTACGATTCATTATAGAACTGGTAATAATTAAAATAATCATGGCTAACTTATGACACGAACGTAGTCTGAAATATTTTTCTGAAGAAATAAATTCCTTACCTGGGCCTGGCCCGAGTCCGAATCTCAATTGCGCTTACACGCCCGAACCCAGCCCGCGGGCCGGGCCGGGTAGGGGCCCGAGGACCAGGCCCGTGCAGTCTTCTAGAGCGCGCACACCTCTCAAAAAGTGGCCGCACACATTTTTCCATCCCGCACACAGAAATATTGTAAAAAGAAGTTTGTTTCACCAAATTTTATTTTTGCTTAAATAATTTTACTAAGCTCACCAAATCTTTCACATCTAGTATCAGTGAGTACATTCCTACATATTTGCAAACATTTTTTATTGTATTGAAAATTTACTGCACACACAGTAGAAAAATTAGAGGGAACGTTGCTCAGGACGTACATTTTTAAAATCATGTTTTTCACTTGGTTCTTTAAGGGCCAGCAACATATCGGACTTTCTATTAGCACTGTAGGGGAAGTGTTAGCAAAATTTTGCCAAGAGATGATTACCCTTTAAATAATTTATTCATTGAAAAAGAATTAGGTTTATATTATATTTATAACATTGAGTATGTTTACATAGTATCGGTAGTTAAATCAAAAATGTTTGAAATGTCATATAGGCCAACAAAATGTAATAGAAATAATAATCATAAGAAGCACTATTCTTTCTAAAATTGCAATATGTTTACACAGGCGCTCCAGAATTTATATGAGTTTACTAAGAAAACTAGATCACATTACTATATTTGTATTTTATCACACACCTACATGGAGAATTATGTTTAAAATGTAAATTGCAATAATATGCTTTCTTTCAATGTTAAAGAGTAAAATAATTCTCAAAATTTACTTTTCGTCATACTCGGAAGCTTCCAGTATATTGATGTTATTTGCACCTATTTATATCTCAACCGTAATGCATAGGAAAACTGCGTAAAGGCAAGTAATATAAATATGTCAAAAAAGGATAGGTTATAATTACACTTACTGTATTGAAATTGATTAGAAACATAATTTGTGTGGCAAAATCTGAAAACCTCAGCGTGAATTGAATCACTTTGAATAATATAACAAGCAATACAAATATATTATTAAAAATAAAAGGCCGATTACTGAAAAATAGAAACTATACAATTCCAAATGAAACATCCGCCAGGTGCGATGGATTGTAGGTTATCGATAACTAACATAAAACTTAGAGCGTATCATATTTGTGTAAACTTTCATTTATTAAAAAGTGCGTGGGTCAAAATAATTTCGATGCCTGACACATAAAACTGAAAATATCCAAAAATAGTTTCTTTGGTTATGATAATGCGTGGCATTTTGTAACTTACCCAGAGACATGTTGACTTTGTTGTGTGCCATGTTTGATCAATATTTTACTGTATTCGACTGATTACACCAGCGGACATTTGTAATTGAGAAATTTAATGAACAATAAACATTGGCGGATCATAAATATTTTGTACCGCCGAGTACCGCTACGCCTGACAAGAAATATAAGGTACTTATTGCCATTTGTGAATATTATGACATTGTCTCTGATTATGACACAATAAAGCTTAAGGCTAACAAATAGGCTTATGTGGATTTCGGTAGTACATATTTATTTTTACAGTCGGACCGTAAATGTTATTAGATATTCAGTATTTATATTAAATCATAAGCCAGCGTTTATCGCATTAATCTGTATTCAGCATTAAAACCAGTTTCATGTTGACAACCAAACATAGCTTAATTTAATCGAAACGCATTTTTATTCACGACCATTGACCAAGTTATAAGAAATACTGACCTTTCTGTGTTTTTACTGACCAAACCTCATATATATATAATTACCAAATATTAAATGTTTAGTGTTAGTTTTTTGAATAAAATATTGACTAGTAAGTAAGTTATATTATTATACGTGTAATTCAGTAATTATTAACGATTTTGAATTTATCTTTCGTTTACAAGGTAGTAACTGTGTACAATTGAATTGTTTCCGTTTAGTCTAAATGTATATTCAGCTACATTCGGTCCCTGATTTAAGATTTCAAAGTATTAATACATACAATTATTGTCATATTGTTTTGACCAAGCTAATGTTTTTTAATGGACTATGAAAAAATAGTTTAAATAAAATGTGATTAAACTCTTTTTATTCTTATGCAGAGAATAAAACATCAGGTCGACTGAAATATTAATGCTTTCAAAAAATTGTACGAGGGCTATTGATAATAATTCCTCTCGGTTGCATATTATTATTGCATAGATTACGGATAGCTTGCAACACCGAAATAAATAAATGGCGCTTGGCAGTTGTTGTGTTGTGTGCTGAAAAATGGTAAATATAATATGATTAATGCCGACAAACGATAGCCTGTGCCAATATTTACAATGCCGACTCAGGATAGATTGCATTGTGCAAATGTGTTACTAGTTGTTTACATGTCTGTTTATTTTTCGGCGTTTTCCATCGATTCCTTGCTAGCAGCCGTTGGGAACGAATTAGAATACAATGAATGGTTAATCGGACGTGATTATTACTCGAATCAGAATAGTTAGTCTATAAAGTATGCCGCGTGTTTTACGTCTTTTATACTTGTCCGTGTATTCATCTGTGAAATCGGTATTGTTACAGAAAAAAAATACACATATTCCTTGGCACAAAATAAATGACCACAGATTTGGCCAAGGTGAAGATGAGCTGTGATATCCCTTTATATTCACTAATTTTAGCTGTGGCATTGAGTTGATTACGTTTTTTGCACAATAACACTGATATATTTACGTGAAGCAGCCGGTTTTGCAGTAACTGCGTATTCATATATATATAAGTAGACCGTCGTTATGCCTACAATGTTATTATTGAATTTGAAATTCGTAAATATTTAGAGATCAATGCGATTATTACTTTCATTTTTTGTAACAACACCTCGATGGATGTTAAGTCTATGTTATATTAAAATAATAATCAAATCATATTTTTTGGAAATTTCTATGACTCATATTATTACTCATAGAAATAATATAGAGAACTCATTTACATAAGAAGTTGCCGAAATAAAATTTCCTAAATGGAAATATTTTAAGATTCTCGATAATCAATTTAAAATCCTTAAGATACACATAAAATGTTTGAATTGAACAACATATGTTAGTCTCACAATATTGATGTAAGTATTTAACCAAATACAGCCTTGATAGCTGAAAATAATCTTTTACTAAATTGTTTGAAATTTTGTTACTAACTGACCAAATAGGTTATTATTTGAGAGATCTCAGTAGTAAGATGAATAAGTATGTTTGGGCACAGACGACAATCTTGAAATGTATAAGACTGGTCGCCCATAGATATTGCATTGCAATATGCAATATATGTCACCTGTATGCTTTTTATAAAAACTTATATCATTTAATATATTCTAGCGATATGAACCTGAATTTCAGAATGATTAAACTATCAGCCAAAGCAAGCTTATACTTCTTAGACCATATTTATATCTTCCGTGGAGCATTTGGCCACTGTGCTGTGCCTCCAAAATTCCCTTTTCCAGATAATTGATTGCTTTTTTCCATTAAATGCCATCATCCTTTAGTTATGCTGAGTACACTTTATGGATGTTACCCAACAGCTCTCCAGGAAACCGGAATACCATCAGTCGGAAAAGGGTAAGCAGGGCTAGAGCTCTGCGGAGGGGTCGGCAGCATGTAAAAGACATTTCCAACGTATCTCTAAGATTTCTGATGTAACAGGGATCTACTTGATCTGTTTTCTAATCTCCCAAGTTGCTTACGAAACCAAACCGCCTTTCCCCCTGATATCCTGCGCAAAAATCTATTTTCAAAGCTCAATGCATGTTTTTTGTTTGATGCCATGATTTGCTATCTTAAAGCAGGACCGGTAGAATGCAAACGCTTATCCATTTTAACAACTGCTTCAGGCGGTCCTCATAGAGTTAAATGTGGTTTTCAGCTGCTTCTAAGCGACTAGTGAGGTCTTTCTTTGTGCCACCGTCTTTAAGGATGTGTACCTTGAGGTATATAAAGCTGGTTTTTGAACCGGTGAACATTGCAATGGAAGAAGATAGCGTTGACCACTCTACTATAGTCTAATACATTCAAAATTTTATTGTGATAATTGTTTTTTTAATGTGTATTTTTTTTGATGATCCAGGCTACGCCGGTGAGCAGAGGCCGGGGTTATAGCGGACGAAACAAGGATATCCACAGGCCTGGCAACACAGCAAACGAAAATCTACCACCAAACATACAGAAAAGCGCAATTCTACCGCCATCCATACAAATACTGCCAACCCAAAATACGCAAAACAATATACCCACATCACACAATGTCACCGGTAGGCTAACACGGCATTCCCAAAATCAAACCGGGTCGAATTCAGTTGCAATGAAAAACCAGCCAATCACTGCTGGGGATGTTCAGGGAAAAGTTCCTAAAAACGACGGGGCTGGGAATGTGGCTGATACCAACTACAATCAGCACGACGTGTATGTTCTAAATAGTAAAGATGGTATGCCACAACACGGGAACGAATACATCGCTCCAGAAAGTCACCATTTTGCCGGTATGCTGAGCACTTCAGATGAAAACAGTCAGTCTGTTCTGTATATCGATGAACGATACACATATCTAATCCAACAAGTGAGTTTTTATAAATATATTAAATATAATAAACCTGCTGTGGCTTAGTCGGTAAAAGCTTAGTTACTCCGATCAGGTGGGTCTGGGTGCAATTCCCAATAGGTTAAATGTCAAATTTAGATTGTTTATTATTTGAAATCTAAGATGTGGGTGCTTGTAATGTCAATTCTCGGTGAATTAATCTCGAATGTCAGACTAACCTCCCTCTTTTGTGTAGATAAAAGTAGAAGGGTGGTATTGGGAACTGACTTTTTCAATACTCTATTGCTCCGATGACTGATTCGTGAACAATAAATATATACATATTTTGTATGAACAATTGATCAAATACAATAGCGAAGCGTGACGGAGGATACTCTCGCCACTGTAATGAAATAGTATAATAAATATCTGACAGCTTCAAAATATTCAGGATACAAGCATGACTTAATAATTTTTTGTCTTTGCTGATTATCTCTTACATTAAATATCTCTACGTTGATAGTGATATCTCTAGATGATTTTTTTAGATATTGTAATTTAAATGCATATTGACAGAAAATTAATTGACTCGTGTTCAAAACAAGTACAGTAAAACCCTTATTTACACTATAGTCCGAACCGTGTAATTGGGGGTGTGAATCTCATACAAAAATAGGGATTTGGTTTTTTCTGCAGAAAACTAAGATTCCCCTTAGTTTTGAAAAAAAAAATATGGACGAAATATTTAGTTTTTGTAGTCGTAAATATCCCGCACTCAGACAAACACCCAGCTATGCGTGTATAGCCTGGCACGTGATGAATGCACAGCCAACATTTGACTGTTTGCGCGGCACAGACGACCGTCTCTTAGTAACGACAATGAAATGCGATTGTGCAATTGGGGGATTTGCAGCGAATATTTCAAGCCAGTGCGTAATCGGTGTAGTGTAGTGTAATTGGGGGTTCCACTGTACTCTGAATTCCAATTATATTTTTTGCAAAAAAATGTTTACAAATACTTTACTTGGAGACAATACGGGACATCATTATTATTGATCAATGATCTCAGATAGTGAAGATTTTGATATTTTCTTATTCTGAAAACCTTTTATATTCCTAATTTTAACATAGGATACCCGAAAATGGTTTAATTAAAAAAAAAACTACTAAATAAAAAATAATCTCAAGTATTCAGTGAGGAAATTCATTCTATGAAAAAAATTAAAATAGAATTGTGATATCATTATTCGGCCCCTTAGGGCCAAAGAAATATATCTCATTCATTCTCCACTTTTCAGGAGAGCCTAAAACAGGTTTCGCAATTAATTTGTTACTTATTTTGAAACAGGTGCATATTATTCAAATATTTTTTACATTATTTTAATGGGATGCCTATATACATTATTTAAAAGGGGATGTGCCTTCCTGACTTTTTTGTTCATTTTGTAAATGTTTTTTCATAAATTGCTTAATGTGTTTTATAAATTTGTTTTCAAAAGATGCCTATTGAAATATCTTTGCATCCATTGCTCCTATTGACATGTCTCTTTGTCAACTTTTGTAATATGTTATTTTATATCCAGTGCCATATGTATCTCAAAAACCCCAAAAATCGAGTTATATTTCTTTAACCTCCGGGGTTGAATTGTTATGAAGGATATTACAATTTTACCAAAGCATTATAAAACATTGTGGTAGTTTACGGCAATAACGTCCATTTGCTGTGGTTTTAAAAGGGTAAACTCTGCAACAGTAAAAAGAATTCTTTCATGTAAATTCTATTAATCTATGAGTGGAATTTCCTCTCGAAATCCAAACAAATAATTTTTTTAATTGTCATATAAAAATCAATATTGTCATTCATTCTGGTGATCAGTGATTGTAAATATCAATTGTGAAGATTTCATCAAGTAGAAATCTTGCAGATATGGTTTTGGTTACTTATTACTTTATTACTCAAAGTTAATTCTATATAATTCACCTTTACTATTAAATATATATATATTTCTTTTTAAATTATCATTTATTGTTGCTAATCAAATTGTTAAAAAAAAATTTATCTCAACTGTATCATTGAGGAGATTTCATCTTCGGTATGATACAAAAAAATATATGGTTTTGATTTTTGTTGGTTATTGGATACAAAGAAAGATCCTGGTAACCGATTGCTCGATGTATCACTATACGGTACCTACAAACTTTTTATGAGTCAAATAAAACCAAAGCGTAAACTTTTGTTGATTATTTTTTTTATGTTCCAGGTAAGTTTATTGTCTACCCAAGATGATGGCATCCTTACCAATCAGAAACTGCGGCACATCGAAGGCATACTTGTAATCGCGTGCACTCAAATACACATGTTGAGGTAATAAAATTGTGGATAATATTATACTCCTACAATACGGACAATCGCAAAATCAAATGCTGTAAAATCTTTCAATATCATGTATTACTTTGTTTACTGGTATTTAAATCCAATATTATATATGACAAGCGATATTTAAAAAGTATTTGCTGCTGGGTCTTTATTAAACTTGTTGGTAAACATTGTGATATTTTTTCATTCGTTGATATCCAAAACTGAGACTAGTTTATGACAACTCAGTTACGTTACTTTTATCGATTTTTAAGTGCACATGTATTCACATCTTTTATAAACGGATCATTTATCAAAATTTTATCTTAAAAAGGCGACAACTGTTTGCTGCTGGCTGAAAATTTCTGCAGAAGTTTACTATTTGGGAAACACTAACATAGAGAATAGAATACGGCTTTCTGCAGATACTCACATAGTACACAATTCTATTAGTGGAACTATGTCAAATTAAGACTTTTTTTTTTCAAAATATGTGTTCTTTTATTGAATTTGTTTTTCTAGAAAATGCTGGATTTTAAAAGTAGATATTATTTACATAACTACAGATTGAATCCCACATCGCTGTATGCAGTTTTCACACTATTCTATCAGGATCCCCTATATATTCTTTATGATCGTATAGCGTAGCACATGGCAATTTTCTGTGTGTATTAGCCATGGGAATTGGGTTACTTAGATGTGAATCGAAACCTTTCAAGTTGGATCACTGTCTCTGTGTGTGGTGTGAATATATTGACAACTGAAAATAATAAAAGTTTGCAAATAATATGTATAAATACATTTCAACATCTTTATGTTTTTTACAAAACAATGAATAAATTTAACGAATTGAATTGAATAAATTTTTCAACACCAAATATATTATAACAGTGTAAGAGTGCGAAAACTACTTTACTATTTTACATTTGGATTGTTTTTGAGGTGGCACTTTTTCATACACTAAATTGTTTGATTTCGATTTGCAGGAGTGCTTTGGATGCCATAGCATCGGCAGCTATTCTGGATGCCGGCATGACGTCGAGGGTGTCGTTGATGGCTTGCTCAGTTTGGTTCGGCCGTTCCAAAATTCTCAATCAGCGTCTCTACAGACTTTTCATTGAAGCTCTCACTGATAAGATTGACGGTGAGAATATTCGAAAACTTCTTTTCAAAATTTCTTAAGCGCAATTCGTATTGCTGCTATATATTTCGTTGCCAATACTGCAATACTTGAATTTGGGTAAATTTGACGGGAGAGACAAAAAACAATAGTACTGCAAAAAATTGCTTATGCATGGTATTATAATAGTTAATTAATGCGTTATACGCTTGTAAATACAAAAATGTGCCAATGATAAAAAAGAGCGCGAAAAGGGTCCTTTTTTTATTTGTTTTTATAATATTGGCGACGATTTTCTTATTTAGTACAGCATGAACATTACATGTTTATGCTAGGAATAATTAACGATTTTGTCTATATTACTTGGATGACATTATTCCTTTTGAAGTTATTTTTGTAACTTCTGTACTTCCAGTATATGTCACATCCAATATAGCCCTTATACAGTTCTTATAGTAATTTAAAGTTACACATTTTAATTACATTAAAAAAATATATATTTTATCCAATCCTTATACATAATTTAATGTTGGAATAAACTTTGCAGTAAAAATAAATATAATGAACAGCCCAATGAAATCAAACATTAAAGGTCAAACCTTATTTATTGACTTCTTAAACTTGAGAATTCTACCTTTCTTTGTAGTCTCAATTGTAAAATTGTTTGAAAACAGTGTGTGAAACTGTGTAAAAGTTTGTTTTGCGAAATGATAACAGAAAAATACGATCTTTAAAGAAATTTTGTTTTTGAGAATCCTCTTCAATTGCATGGCAGCAAATTCAAAAAAATGTTAAATTTTAACTTAATATCTAACCATGCTTGTTTGTATTCAGATAGATAATACTTTATCCAATGATAATCAGATTAACCCCACCTTTGTGAATACAATGTGCTAACTCAACCTTGTTATGTAATATTTCCAGGCCTTGAGGTTTCCCTAGACGGAGCTGACCAGTATTTGGTGAATGCTGCTTCCCTCCTCACGGACATATACACGGGTAAGAATTGATACCCAACATTTTCACCACATCTTAATCAGGAGCAACAAAAATGTTTCCAAAGATTTAAACTATGCAGCCTGTACCTTAAAGCAGTGGTTCTTAACTGGTGCTTCACGGGCTTGTGAAAGTGTTGTGAAATGATGAAACCTGAAAAATACACCCTTGAAATACTAATTTTAATTAAATTTTTTCCATGAATGCACAATGTATCTATTCTTTATTATCTTTTCCTTTGACTGTTTTGTAACGTGTTTAATTTGTTATAAAAATTAAGTCTGCATATTTTGTTTGTTTTCTGACTTTGATTTTAGTGCTCTGCAAATTTTTCTTATAATTCATAGTGCTTAGAAAACTTTAAGAACCACTGCCTTAAAGGCATATCACATGGTCAAAATTACATGTTAAATAAATGCATTGAAGTTCATTTGTGAGAAGAGTTTGTCTATGACCAAAAAAATGATTATATTTAACGTCACCATGCCTCTGTGCCATATTGTTACACCAGTTCAAGACGGGAACAAGTCTAAAAATCAACTCTTTGAGTTATTAACATCCTTGGATTCGCCATGCCAAGATCTTAATTTTTCCATAAAGCAACTTCTCTTATTTAATATTTTAGCTAAGATACGGCAGAAGTTTCTTTATGGAATTTTAACTTGTCAATACATATCATACGCTCATTTTAAACTTTTAACATGAATATCTCAATATTGTTTACTTTGTCTTGTTCATCTTGAACTGGTGTATCGAAATATATATAACATCAGTGGCGCGCAGTGAGTTTTGTACAATTTTGTAGTGAAAGAGAATATCAATATTAAAACCATTCTATAATTATTCATTTGCAACTGAATGTGAAGTCTTAAACAATCCCACTAGTCAATTTTGTCTTAACCTTATCTGTATAAAATTTTAGTATCTATATTGTAGAACTTGATAGATGTAATATAAGATAAAAATAATGGGGCCAATTTTTATTGATTGTCACATTTCACTGGTTTCATTGATTATTTAACACTTCTAAGTCTATTTAGATGAGAAATTTAGTTGCAAGTGTACATGGAATTTGTGTTGATTTAAATTATATCCTCTATTTTTTTTTTAAATTTCAGAATCCAAAATTTTAGTTCCTGAAGAATTGAGCTCACTAGCTCGGCTCATCGTTCAAGTATTAGTTGAACTATTAGAGTGTAATACGCTCCTCGCCCTCAGGACTTTGAATGTGCAGGTAAGCTATTCTACTAATGACTATACCAAATATAATTATTTCTCTGTATCTATCTATCTATAACGCATTTATATTTTTGATATGAATGTTTGTTTTATTTAAATATTGTAATTATTCTTAGATAGTTTACTTATACGGTTATACATATCTGAGTGTAATTACTGTTAATACAGTTGAAAATAAAACAAATGAGTGTTTATATTTCAATCTCACATAGCTTTAACCTTTAGAGGAGTATGGATGTACATGTACGTCGGCGCCATTTTTCTGTTAATGATAATATAAGTACTTTAAACTCAACACAGAAGTGTCTGTCTGTAAGCATATACATGCTCTAAGTATGAATTACATATATTCATTGGGAAAAAGTCACAAAATTGTCATGTTAAGAAAAGGCAGTAAATTAAAGTAAGGTCTGTATAAATCTATTCACTCCTATAAAGGTCAATTGTAGTTTTAGTATTTAAAAATATATGTTTGTAATTTTTCAAGCTGATGCAACATGGCAGAAAATTATACATATCCGTCCCGGACAGGCTCGACGACATTTCCCTGTCTGCCCGTAAGCTCCTGATGATACGTCAGGCCCCACCGGTCGCATGTCGTCCGTGGATTACCTTACTGTCTGATCAATGCCTGTATAGATTCGAACCTCTCCCCAAATATCTTCAAGACTTCTACGCCAGGCATCTCGATGAGTCGCATTCGCAATTGGAACACGAGCCTAAAGTGATCGTCAAACCCAACGATGCGAATGCCAAAGAGGGTGATCCGCGATACAACAGATCTGACCGCCGTAAAGAAGTCAAGCACCACGACGACAGTACAAATAATCAAGACGTAAAACACGGCAATAACAAAACTGACGGCCACTCCGTGAAGTCTAAAAAGAATGACAATCGAGAGAATCGTCGCAGCTTGAAATCCGACTCGAGCGATCGTTGGTCGACTCACAGCAACGGCAATCACGACCAGGATTATAAATACAAAGACGATGTATTCGATGATAAGAATGCCGACTCTTTCGATAGCTCAGGCGTTTCGGATTCAAATCATTCGGACGTCGATTACGCGAATCAGCACATGGGTGACCGGAAACCGAGACCTATATTAGGTGCCGGAGCGCGGGTAATACACGATCTGGAGGGAAACAGATTCGATTTCAGCGAACCCCCTCCCCCGATTGTCAGGCAGGAAAGTTATAACAACGAAGAACCCGTCGACATACCTGTGTTCTGCGCCAGCGTCCCCCCGCCTAACTTTATGCCTCGGAAGTTTTCATCCGCCGGTCAGGACACTACGGACTACTGGAACACCCCTCCTCCGCCTTTGCCTGTCGCTAATAATACAAATATGAGGAAAGATAATGATGTCCCTGTCAATTCGTCTCCGCATGGTGCAAACTCTGCTATCAGTCGAAGGCTTGATTTGAATTCATGGAGGCAAATTAATAACGGAAATTCCGATAAATTAAATTACGAGGATACTGATTATTCTAGTAGAGATGTCATTGAAAGTTCCGCATCACAGATGCCGGAGTATGATGAGCACGAAAACGCTGATGCTACAGGTTTGCAGTGGAGAAAAAACGCTGACTCTAGGTCTGTTAATAACGATGAGAATAGACAGGCACTCTCCTGGGGTAATAGAAATAATGCTCCCGAAATCGGAGACGAAAACTGGGAAGAGACTCAAGAAGCGTTCAATAACAAACTTCAGATTGATTCAGGCGCATGGCAATGGGGTAAAAAGAAATCAGAATCAGTAGACGCTGTCTATAAGAATGATAATTCACAGGGCGATAGTAAAGAATCGGCAGGAAATGGTAGCTCCAAAGGTTGGGGCAGGAGAGATCCCAGGAGTGGTGTCAAATCCGGGAGCGTCGACTGCGGTCGGACAAGCGAGAGGCGGGATTCGAATTGGGAGAGAAAAGATGTAACCGAGGAGACTGAATCGAATTGGCGAAAACGCGGCGAGAAAGATTCATTTGAAAGTAGAAAATCTCAAGGCAACTGGGCAAATAATCCCAACACTACTCGAAAGCAGGCCGAGATTAAAACTACCGAATGGACCAACAAGAGTTTGGATAATCCAACCGGTGACAAAGACAAACGAAGCAAGGACGGTGGAAGCAACGCTAACATAAGTGCGGCATCCGAAACCGGCGATCCAGAGTTCTCCGAAGATAAGAGAAGCCGGCGGGACTCAAAGGGAAGCGGGAGCGGCAGCGGCAATGGTCGGCCTAAGCGGGATCCCATGGAAGTGTCTCGGAAAGCCAGTTATTGGACTCACGACGATCGCTGCGACAAAGACTATAATGAATAAATTCCCCCTTAACGATTCACCAATCGGCTACACCTAAGTAATGTTTGTGTTCA
Organism: Himalopsyche anomala; assembly: GCA_031772345.1. NCBI lineage: Eukaryota > Metazoa > Arthropoda > Insecta > Trichoptera > Rhyacophilidae > Himalopsyche > Himalopsyche anomala. The sequence goes on along the minus strand of CM062833.1, from coordinate 11,459,477 downwards.
TTCATATTGTAATGCATTCATAAATGGTTGCTTTCGTTATCTGTATGGATAATTTTAGTGTAGATTTTTACTTGACGGATATCAAAATAGCAGACATATTTATCATCAACCACTGTCAATGCAATGTGTATTAATGCCTCCGCATACCATCATTAGGAACACACGAGCGATTCGCCTTCTAATTTAATCCATCGCTTGTTTTAAAGATTTTCTATATCCATCACAGTTTTTACATGATTCATTGTGAGAAATTGTTTTAATTCAGTATGTTTTTATTCAAATAGTTTAATTGTTAATTTTATCTCACTCCAATGTTTTCTTTTATTGAATATTAACACCCGCGATGCGATGATTTGCTATTAATCTTTTGAATTGATCATATAACATTAGTTGAATCAATATTATTCCATTTCATTTTCCTAAAAACAATTCTTTTCAATGTACATATGCAGCCGGTGATGTCAAGGGAAAACTTATTTTACCCACGATATTTAAGTCACAATACAATTGATTGTAGAGGCAGGGTGCTGTCAATTGAAAAGTAACATTATAAATTCAATGTGAAATCATAGTAGTTTATATTACAATGTTATTTTATTGTATTTTAAAACTATTCTTTTATAAATAACAGGTGTAGTTGATTGTACGGCTGCTATATTTCCTTCGTGATCTTTGTGAAAATACCCTTAACATGTTCGCTGCTTACTCTTAAAATATTTGCATTTACCCATTAATGCAATATGTGATCATATGACCTGCAAGTTTTTAAGGTTGAGAGTGAAGCATTCTCTCACGTTCAATAAGTTGCCGGCATTAAGAAGACAATATGCCACTTCAGCTGCATTTTTTTTGTAATTACATACATTTATATGCAACTCTTTATTTTGCACATGTTTTCACTGTGTTAAGCCATAACAATAAATAATACAAAAGAAACTCGAACATTTTACATACACTCCAAGGATTACAACACAAAGGAAAGTTTTTAAGTCGATAATAAAATTTTACCATTCATATTCATAACTGCAATTGATTTTTTATTACTATGTAGATATTCTTGTAAAGTAACATCCGTTGCAAATTTGACAATTTTATTCAGTAACGCGCCTGTGGTACACATTAATGAATAGTTCCGAACATGGTGTTGTACATCGCATAATATTATAAAATAGATTTTCAAACTTTTAACTTAGTAGTTCTTACCGTCTGGTAGTAAACCACTGGTCGGATGTGATCGAATTTTACTATATTTACAACAATTGTTGACAATTCAGTGTCCAAAGTAAAAGAATTACATTTTTTGCTGATATGCCTATCTCTTACTCTCCAAATTCTCGTAAGGAACCCAGTATGGTATGATAAATGATTGATATTACAGTATAAGACAACATTAAAACTATTCTCAGCTAACAAAGCCTTCAGAGCTGTATTGAATACTTCCTTATTTATGACGTTCTTAGCGTGGCTATAACTTTCATTTTGAAAAAGAGAGACGTCAAGGACCATCCACATTATTAGTCGGACAGCTGGCAGCTTACTTTGCAAACTCCACTAAAGAAATCCTTCCGTCACTAAATTTCAATGTTGTAGATATACTAAAATATTCACACGAAATACCTAATTTAAAAATATTGTAAACTTTCACATGAGAAGTTTTCAATTCTCTATATTTTATTTATTAATTGAATTCACTTTCATAAATAGGATAGAATTTTTAAGAATGAATCATGTTTAAACCGCAGTTAGTAACACTACTAATTTTAATGTATTAATAATTTACGAATATAAAATTATCTTAAGGTAGTTACGTTCAGTCTAAGCTAAGTAATTTTAAGGATACAGTTAAACAGTGTATAATTTTTATTTTCAGTTTACCGGTTATAAATTTGAATCTATCATAGTGTGTAAATTGGGTGAAATACCTCGTTGATACGTGGGATCCGTCTGCGGTATCTTCGAGAAGGTGCAGAGCATTCTTTTATTGAGTCGAGAAGTGCCGGTCGATAAAAACTAGAGTGTTGACGTTGTGAATATGAGCGAATGTGATTATTAGTACAATAGGTAATAGATGATTGATAACTTGATTACGGCGTAAAACTGGTTTTGTTCAAAGTTTTTTTTCTAAGATAAATAGGTTATTAACGAGTCTTTAGTTGTATTTTTTTTATAAATGACACGGAGAGTGTTTGTACACCATACTTGTAAACTTCTATTGTGATAAACCAAAGCTACGCATCAATAATTCTGATTACCACCCATAGGCTTTTAGGTGTCTGTGATGTTTTTCTAAATTCTACTCATGTACCGTATTTCCTCGACTATAAGACATGACTTTTTTTTAAAATACCAACAGTTAAAACATAATCACAAAGACATAAGAAAGCATTTAAAGTAGTTACATTACGTATGTACTTTATTCTGCAGTATCACTTATGAAGTCCTTAATTAGTTGAGATTCAGTTTCAGCGATTATTCTGAATGTATTGACTCGGAGTCGTTGTCATCTGCATCGTCTGTGCCATGAAGGATAAAAGTGATACAGCATTTCTTTAAATAATATTCCACTACTTACCTCTGAGAGACAATTTTTCCTGCCATTTTCTACTTCCGGTGACCATCAGCAGTGAATGTCAGATGCACCCTGCATTCAGAGCCACCAAAATAGTTTAAAACGTGCATCTTATAATCGAGGAAATAATTGGTATATTTTCATTATTGTTGAGTATATCGCATGGTGTCAAATCACTCACTTTTATTCCTGTCTGACACATCGGAGAGGATTTACATGAAAAAATATTGTGGTTTAATCATCTAACACTCAAAGGTTCTCAATTAGCTTTGGTTTATGTGCTATTAGTTTTAAAAGTATATTATGTCTAAGCTAAATAAGCTTCAACACTTTTTTGTTATGCTGCCATCTGTTGTTGGTTATTAAATTAATGTAACAACAACACTTTTCTTGTACATATTGTTGACTTAACAGTGTTTTGACGTTCTTTTTATTGTTTTTTTCAATTATGTCATAATTTTTTATTAATTATGTATAAATATCAATATGTACGCTGCTGTGGTAATAAAATAATTCCACAAAAAGTTTAAGCTACTCGATAAGTGAGATCTGTAAATGAATATTATCAGCTCAGTGTTTTTTTTACATTTGAATTTAGTTTTATTTTTGCATTTTTTATTGTTCACATATTATGATGTAACCGTAGAATCTGAAAAAAATGCAAGCACGGCTTTATCAAGATATAATCACAGAGTTATTAAATAAATTAAATTCTCTAATAAAAGCATTCTCAAATGGTCTGATTATTGATCTCACACTGTGAAACATGAAAATAATTTGGCAAATGACATACGTTTCCAGCTTATTCATATTCATGTTATGTTGCAGTGTGGTAAATATCATGATTTATCTATATCCGAGAAGTTAGTTCTCACTGAAGCAAACTGACGAAGTAGACTTTTAAATCATTCTTTTTCGGAATTAACCTGTCCTATATCAAGTTTTGTCCTATATCGATTAAAGAAATCACAAGTTATTAAAATACAAAGTAATTCTTGATTTATTGAAATATTTATGATTAAAAAATTATTGCCGCTGTAAATAAATGAAACCATGCACTGCAAAGTGTTCGTACCTAAAATAAACTATGGTGACTCTTTGTATATATATATAGGTAAAATTTAAAGCGGAGTATTTTTTCCACTTAATTGAATTAATAAAACAGTTAGCGAGTGGTACTCTGAATTTTTATCAACATTCATGTCGCGGCGAAAGATTTTATATCCCTTGTCGAATCGTGAATACGTTATTTGTATTGACTTAAGGCGCTAGTCTTATAGGAAGCATTGTGCGCTACACCGGGTTATGTTACCGGTATTTAATCGGTATGTTTTTACTAACCGAAAAGTCTACATAAGGACGCTGTATTGCACGTTCCTTTTGTTGATTTGTTGTGTTCTGTCAACTTCAAAAAAAAAAAAAAAAGAAATGACAAAAAAACAGAAAGTTGTATAATCTATAACACCATTAAAAGTGTGATTAAATTTTCTTTTCTGATTGTAATTTATTACTCTGTCAGAATATTATCATGTTAATTTAATAGTGTTTTAAGGCAGGTCTCCATTCGGGTAAACAAAGTCAATATTTCAAATGGAGATCTATTACTATAAAAGAAATCATATTTTAATGACTTCGTTTCAAACTTTGCTGTGTATTATTTACGAGTGAAACGTTTCTTGAAACAGTCTACTGCAAAGTTGATTAAATATTTTTACTGGTTTCTCTGACAGTATATATTATTTGTCAGTTTTAAAGCCAATGCCATCTGTTAATATAAAACAGTGGTCAATAAATAACACAAACAAATTGTAATATTTCAACTGCGTGTAGTTTGTTAAAATTATACAAATACTACTGCATTGTGACAAACTCCATCGAACAGCTTTATCTGGAGTGAAGTAGATTGTCATGTTGTTTACCATGTTATTGCCAACACTGAAAATATGGTGTAATTACAGTTTCTCTACTAACGTGCCTCAATTATGTTCATTATTTTATTGTCAATTGTCACTATATTTTCAGACTGGCAATGCTTTATGTCGACACTTTATAATGAAAATGTTATCTATAAGTATGCATATTATGTAAATTTAATCCCTTTTACTCACATAAGGCCAGTTATAGCTAAAATTAACATGCTTTCTAAAGAATCTGTCATTATATCAGTTTAAAATTAACCGACAAACATCTACTCCACTCAGGGTTCAAAACTGGTGTGGATGTATGTCGTTTTAATTTAACATACGTTGCAATTTTTTGAAAATGATTTTAAACAAATGTCCCCCATTTCTATCAGACATGCGAGACTCATATTCAGTTGCCTTTCTTCGAAATAAAACAAAACCGAGCATTGAACTATGTAAAAGGCCCGAATGCCTTTTTTCTTGAATCATCTCGACAGTCTTTTCTTTATCAGTATAGTTTCATAATTATTCCAATAGATGAAGCTAGAATGTCATTTGCTTTGTCGAGGAATCTGAAATATACAAAAGAATAATTGCGATCGGCAACATTGACCTCTATCAAGGGAAGAATTTTGAGCGGCAAAATATTTTAAATGTAAATTGTAGAACTAATTGCTCGTCTATGACTGCAGTCGTTTTTTTGAAATGATGGAATCGACTATTGTGTATATTTGTTATTATTAATTTGTGGAATATGTAAATGCTTCGCTTAAAAAAAAGGAAGAAAAAGCAAGTGTCATTTGTGCATATTAACGTGTCATACCTTTAATTTTATCAAAAATATGAATATAATGCAAGTGTACTCTATAAATAATTGAAAATAACATGAACTAGCAAAAATTGTAACATTAGTAACGTGTAATAATTTTAGATTGATAATATCGATAAGGTTATGAATAAAAACAATTTTTAATAAAGTGGTCGCATTACAAATGTAATTACCGGCATAAATTCTGATCTAATCTGTGTTTATTTTTCCTTACTATGTGAGAATTTTCATAAATACCATATTTCCTCAAGTATTACATTTGTCAGTCTCTGAATTGAATTTTTAATTTGATGTCATACGATCATCAAAAATACAGCAGTCATGACAATTCTCGAAATTAGAAACTGACAGCAGATTACTTTGTAACAATATTTTGTCACAAACCTTATTGAAATCAAATATACTATTGGTGTGCTGAGAAGTGCGATTGCGCTCCTTGTAATTTACATCAAATGTACGGAGAGCGCCATTGTGCTTGTGAACTTCAACCCATATCAGGTTAGGAGTTGAAATTTTTTGTAAAATTTAGAATAACCAAGTGTCTAAATGTTTTTTTTAATTATTATTTATTATTATTTGTTTATTCTGTATCTTTTGAGCCAGAAAACGTACCGATTTCTTCCGACGAGATAAGCAGTGTCAATGATAATGATTACATGGAATGTAAAGAATGTTAGTGATTCCAGTGACATTTTTATTCTTCATAATCGACTTCCTCTCGCTTTGAGTGAAACCTCAGATGTCGACACCTTTTTTAGTAGTGAGAATAATTTGTTCATTTCCAACCTTATTACTCATGTACATATTTGAAAAACTATCTTGAATATTTATTTGTTCAAGATGAAATTTATGTATGCGAAATTTTCAATAAAATATCTCAAACACTGCCAAATATATATTTATTTAAACTACCATAACTACGTTATTTATATATTATATAAACATCTTACCAGCATTCAAATGGTTAAATAAGAGTTGATGAAAAATTGTTCTTTTGCTTTCGAATCGAAAAGTTATGCTATTTTTGATCAACATTAATTTATGGATATGGCAACTGTTGTGTTGTTTAAGGTTTTTAAAAATGCTGTATTGATACGTTCATTGTTATGTATATAAATTCAACGTATTAAGTTAGATAAGCAAATTATTTCAAATCCCATGAATTCCAAGGTTAATAGTATAAGTGTTAACGTATATCAATCTGTGACATATCAAGGTGTGAAAAATATGTCAAATCTTCAAAATCTTTATGCTTGTTTATGTTAATGAGTAGCTTTATTATGACTTGTTTTTTGACAGGGAACGCAATAAAAAATCATATGCTAGTGTTACCAGCATTTTTGATGTGGTGTTTAATTTTGATATTTATTCATTTAAAATACATAAATAAACATATTACGTAAATAAATATTAGTTTTATAATAAATAATAATTCAGTTAAACTTAATCTGTTGTTGAGTGGCTTATATAATTAAACGAGTTTTATTACCAAAGCTCAGTAATACTCTGAGATAACGTTATTCAAGGGACTGTGTAAAAAAGGTGTTCATTACGACTAACATGAAAAATGACGATATAAAAGGTTACTCTTACTCTTACACATTTTCAAATATATTGAAATTAATTTAGGATTTCAACTGAAGGTGCTTGGTGGAATTTCAATATTAAATTTGAATCATTCAAATTTAATATTGAAATTATTATATAAGCTGGTTCTTAAAACAAAAAATGTGTTGATAGATATCAAACGTCATAAAGTCCACATATTGAAAAAATGACTTTATATGGGTTTTATAGAGTATAAAAATCTCCATATGGAAGTGTACTTTCAATCAACATAATATAACTCTTTATATATGAATTTGCACCCAAAAGTCAGACTATTTTATCGAACTGCTTTAAGTCCACGTGCCTATATTTATCTAAAGATGTAAAGTACCTTTCGGCCAATCAGTGACAAGCTAGCGCACTGTTATGGCCAACACATTTACCAAAACTGACTACTCAGTACATAACAAACGGAAATAAGTCCAACCAAAAATTTATCAAAACTATTTAAGTCCACCCATGTTTTATCTGAACTATGTGAGTCTAAAATAAATACATATTTTTAAAATGTTGCACTAAAAGAATACCTTTAGGTCTTCCTTTGGTGCAACAGGTCAGATCCATCTTGGGTATTAGAATCTATAATCTTACAAAATCTCAGTCATTTACATTCCAAAATATGATAAAACCTCATTTTTCTCACTTAGACATTGAGCTCAGGTTTGATATGAATCAACACAAACATAGTTAGCTTCTGGCAAGAACTCGCAACTAAAATAGGAAATATTTAAAACTCATTTATTTCACTTTTGGCAAACTGGATGATGTGTTGCATTAATTATTTCTAAATTCTTCTTTCACTCTAAAATTTAAATCACTAACAAAATAAACAAACAGCAAAAAAGAGTGATAAATGTTCACATCTCAATATAATAATATTCAACACGGAAAAGAGCTGAAATAATCACAAATGAAAAAACGTATACCCACACTACAAATTTGTTTCATTGCATTGTCTTACTAGAAAGGTAACACGAAGGTTACTGAGATTATTGTCGTAGGAACCACGCGTCGAATACAAAAATGTGGTCAGCTATTAAAATTTTTAATTTAAATAAACCCTGGGCCACCCCCCAAAAAATGAGTCTACAACATCAATAGAGATGTAGAGGGCGCCAGACGGATGCCTAAAGGACATTTGTTTAGTTGGCCATTGTCCGTAGCGCTAGTCAAACAAACAAAATTGAAACAGATCTAAATTTGTTAATTTTTAAAATTTTGTATTTTCACAACATACTTGAGACCTTATTTCGATTTCAGATCATAATTTAATAGTTATTCAACATGAAAATGTTTATAAATCTAAAAGGGATACTTCATATCAAAGTTACAATAATATTTTTGCAGGAAGATTAAAATCGAAGGGGACAGACTTTTATTTTTTTCATCAAATTTCATGATGTCATATTACACATGACAATTTTTTTAAAAATAGTTCATTTAAAATGATCTAATGAAGTTTTTTTGACAAGTGTAGAAAAACATAATCATGTGGGATTTTACATATCATTATTTTTTATTTCTTTTTACATATGTCCACTCCCATATGGAACATGTGGACTCCTAATGGAGTTCATCTCAAAGAAGTGATTGTGCGAGAATTGCTCGTTACTAGGTTCTTGAAGGATAGGATTAGTGGTTAGCTAATCGCTACCGCTACAACCGTTTTTTTAGGAAAGTATAAGTGGGAGGGAAACATATAAGATATCACATACATCCATGCCTTTGGACAGAAATCCATTGTCCGAACTGAGATTTAAACAACACTTGCTATTTTACAAACCCCATTAAAGATAATATCTTTCTTTGGCATGTAAGTTTTATCCATCACCTGTTACAATTTTCATACCCGCTCTGTTTTAATCGGTTGATAGAAATTAAATTATTCAATAGCTGCATTTTGAGGTATAAGAAACAACTGATGATTTAAAAAAAAATCATGAAGGCTTACGGCTAGACATCGATGGAATGATTGGTATGATTCTTACAATATAAAATTTAATAGTAAATATTTTTTCTTGGTTGATTTAACCTTATGAGGAGTGAAAAGATCTATACTGACCTTACTTTACTTTACATGCTTTTTTTGCATGACAGTTGTGTGATTTTCCAATAAATATATGTAATTCATACATAAAGCATATATGTGCCCATAGACAGACACAACTGTGTTGAGTTAAAAGTACGTCTGTACTCCTTTACAGAAAAAAAGCGCCAACGTAAATGTACGTACATACTACTCTAAAGGTTAAAATGTTAATTCTCCAATAAAAAGTAGTGGTTTTAAATTATTACTTTTAAGTTAAATAAGAAAAATGTCCTAGGCTAGTCAATTCTTTATTAGTATATCGATAGATCACTAGTAAATTTAGATAATTTTCTGTAGGTATATATGAAATTTTATTTATACATAAATATGTGTGACTTTTTGTTTGAATGTCTTTCAATGTTACGAAAACATGGTTATTGTAAAATTAATATCATTTTAATGCCGCAAATAATGATTTAAGGCTTTGTAGAGATTATATTCCAGTCTACACAAGGATAATGTACCAAATCCAAGGAATTTTTGCAACCCCGTAGTCACTGACATTTGGCAGTAACCCAACGTTATCTAAATTACTAGTAAATTTGGTTAGTCACAGCTTATGCTTATATGAGTAACTAAACATAATAAGTTACGAAGTTGGTATGTCTTGGTGCTATATTATTTAAATATCTTTAATCGGTCTTCACTCTTCTAGAGACATTAGCTAGCCATTTATTTGTACACATGGTGAGCAGTGGCACCAACCGTATAAAAAACAACGGTCTCAGAATAAAGATGAAGAAATTCATCAGGTAAAAGTATGTAGCGTTGACTCTTGAAATGGAAGACTGCCATTGGCTGAAAACTTGCTGAAAGATACCTGCTGAGATCGCTGCAATGATTAACGTACCTTTACCTTCATTGTATCTGTAACTAAAGAAAGATGTTTAAGTTTTATACAAAAAATAGGTGATTGATTATGCTATATATTGTAAATATTCCTCTTCTTATATCAATATACCTTTTTACTGATGGAGTAACGCATATAGCCCATCCGAGAATGGAACCAGTAGACTCGACTAAAGCGTAAAGAGGAGTAGTATTGAAGTGTAGAAACTCAGGAGCGGGGCACCATTTGAAGGCCTGGATGCATACAAAAACATTACTTACTGAGAATTAAAAAAGAAATGTAATATTGAGAGTAAAATTGTCTAAAATTCGAGACATGACCTTATATGCTAAGGTACAACTTGCTTACCAGTTTGACAGTCCATAAGGGGTCGAAACCGAAATACTTTTGTCCCCAGTAAATGGCGAAAGCGAGAAGTATCAGAAACACAGCCATCATAACGTTAAACACCATCCGCCATCGCAGCTCGCTTATGAAAGAGCAAGGTTTTCCATCAGGTCTCTTGCACTGATCTACTTCTCTAATATCAGAAGAGTGCTTCAACTTAAATTCATATTCAGAATTAAGGAATGGATACACCAGAAAGTTTGATATGAAATAAGCTGTCAAAAAACCTGTAATAAGACAATGAAAAATTAGACACTGCACAGAGAATCAGCGCTCTAACATTTAAGAAAAAAATCTTGTTAACAGAGATTAAAGTCGGAAAAAAAATGAAAATTTGATAAGATGGTAGTTTGAAAAGCAAGGTTTTGCAATTTTGTAAAACCTGGCAAACATCTCTAGTAAGAATGTAGTATAAAACTTGAAGCAATGACAACAAAGAACGTACGGAAGAGTACAAATTAAGATTTAGGCAATATCAGAAATAATTATATTGGCATGGTAATTACTAACCATAGCAACATTAATCTTACTCGAGTAACTACATTATACAATCAAATCATACATTTAGAGACATTAATGTAATATGGGAATATGATTAAATTGTTCAGATTTCCCATGTATGCAAAAATAGTGTAAACAGACGTTTTTATAAAAATCTGTAATTGGTGCAGGATTTTACTTTCTGTAGCTTATTAAGTTATACTAGCTGTAAGCCCGTTGGCCCCAACTGGAGGATTTTTTCGTATTATAAAAAAAAATGAAATTTTCCATGTTACAATCAAATGCATATTTATCAAATTAATCAGAATAAATTAACTTCACTAATTCGCCAAACGGAGCTTATTTTTAGGAATATATGAGTCTTTAAGGGAACCAAACATAAAAATGGTGAAACTTTTCCATTTGACTTTTAAACTTTTAATTTTATGTGAAAGTTTTTTCAATAAATAAGCATAAAAAAGTAATACAAAATAACTTAGATTATTCCACGTATTGTGCTACAAACTGTGACACGTGTTTCGCCTATTTCAGAGGCATCCTCAGACAGACTTACTTTCAGTAAGTAAAAGTAAGTCTGTCTGAGGATGCCTCTGAAAGAGGCGAAACACGTGTCACAGTTTGTAGCACAATACGTGGAATAATCTAAGTTATTTTTTTATTTTATATTCAAATGAACTTCCACAAAGTTACCGACGAATCCATCGAAAGCATAAACAATGTATTTTAGAGAAAAAATGATTGAAATTATGCAATAAAAAGGGTGGGTTCAGTTCACTTTTTCCCATCATCCTAACTTGGCTCACTTTGCCGTATTTTAATCTCGTTGACCCCAATCTATCAAACTATTTCGCTTACTTTATTTATATTACTATTTGAGCATAAATTTACCTTTTCCAAAGCATAGACTCGTTTACTCGTTATTTAAAACAAAAGATACAAAATTATTAAATTATCGGGATAAATTCTAAATACCCTCTGTTAAAACGTAAAATATTTAATAGCCGTCAGCATACATATGACACACATGGAATATTTGCATTTAACTGTCAAAACTATATTATGTAAAATATACCACATTCATTATTTGACAGGTGTTCCATTTTTGAATCTTGAATACAAACAATCGAAGTCAGTAGGAATCGCAAATATCGTTCCATTTTCAAATTTTTATTTTATATACACTATTTTTATCGCCTTGATATTTATGACGTTAGCTCAGTTGATAGAGAGCTCGACTGGTAATCCAGAGTTCTGTGTTCGATCCACGGTTGCGGCGTTTTTTTGTATGAAATTTTTTCAGCGATTTGATTTGTTTCGTCAAATAATAAACAGTGTATTGGGAAAATATGTCTTCTTTAGTATGAATAAAAAAAATAATTAATGGTGACAGCGGGGCAGGATTGGGGGAGGGGGGGAGGAGGACCGTCTTTCTTGACGTCATCGAAAAGGCGAAATCGCGACCATATACAAACGAAAAAAGTATGTATTTGGTATGAATAAAAAAATGGTGACAGCGGGGCTGGGGCGGAGGAGGGGGGGAAATCGCGGACAATCATTCAGACGGACGGACATTATCGACTATTAATATATAGATATTAATAATTTGCTGTTATTTATAATCTTACCAAAAGCAGCTCCGAGCAAGCACTGGTGTGGAAAATGTGTCGCTACGAATAACCTAGCTGATGCTACTGTTGTCAAAGTGACTCCTGACAACAACCAGAGTGTCCATTTTAGCCAAGTATCACTTCTGCGACTGTAAAAACAAAAAAATATTCAATGCAATATCAGTGAGCATTGTAATCAATCACTTGAACTTTTATTTAATAATTAAACTTGAAACGCTATGATACACAATACAGCAAATATAAGTATTACCAGGTTGGGTGGGGATGAAAGTAATTCAGTTAATGTACTTCCCAGTTAATATGAACATAATAAATCAATTGGAGACACGAAAAAAAATATAGTTTTGTTTTTGTCACTCCTTTTAAAGAATATAAACTTACATATCAATACACCAGTTCAAGACGGGAACGAGTCAAAATAAGTGATGATGAGATATTTACATTTTAAGTTTCGAATGAACGTATAATGTGTATTGAAAAGTTAAGATTTCATAAAAACACTTCTGCGATATCCTGGCTACAACTTTGAATAATTGTAATTGCTTTATGGAAAAATGTAGATCTTGGGATGGCTAATACAATGATGTTAATAACTAAGCAAGTCGTTTTTTGGACTTGTTCCCGTCTTGAATTGGTGTATCGATATTATTCAATGACATCAAAAAATGCAAGAATTTGTAAAACACCAATTCTTTTTGATCATCAATCTCTGTTTGAAAATTATGTGTGCTGAAGTTCATATTTTTTTTTCACAATACTGGCAAATGTTGGTAAGTAACACAATTCACAAAAATGAGGTATGTACACAATATAATTTATGGCCATCGATTCTTTTTCTGAAATATCTCAGTTGGTGTATTTAGTGTGCCAGTTTCGGAAAACAAATACCTTTTTTTTTATTAGTAAATATTATTATTGCATATTTTAAGCCAGCAAGTCCATGCCTAATGCATAACATTATTTGTGTTATGTTACTTACTAACATCTGCCAGTACAGTGATGAAATATATTTTAGTGTTATATTACATACATAACTCCTCTAGCCGTCCTGTATGCCATAATCCAAGATATCAGCAGTGCTAAAACTGACGCACAGGACATTAGATGACCGCTCGGCGAGCCAGGACCTGTTTCACAAGTCTGCGGTCCAGCCCTTAGAATTGGCTTGTCAGCTTTCATGGGGCCATAATATTGAGTTTCTCGTACCCACCAGAAAGGACGGTTTTCCATGAGAACCCTGAAAGAATGAGACGTTTTAAAATTATCTGTGAGTGACATCGTAAATCTATTTTAACTATTACAACAACTGAAAACAGAAATAAATGTATTTACGAAATTATTACGCGTGAGTAGGGCTTCCAATTAACCGAACTTAAACACTAACCGGTTTTCGGTTTTTTTCTGACAAATAAACCGGGTAACCGGTTTAAACCGAAATATCATGTATTTTGAGTAGGTAGGTATGCAAAAAAAAATTTCCAAATTTAATATTTGGCATCTAATAACAGCTAATACTCCAACTTCAAACAAAAAACACGACATTTATCTTAATGGGACTCTAGTTACCAACCTGTTTGCTATGGCAAAGTAACAATTACTATACATGTGAAAAAATATTTTATGATAAAAAAAATATACGTGAAATAAAAAAAATAGAGCTTGATTATAAAACTCACCAAAGAATGATGTTAAAATGCATTGAATTTAAAAAAAAATACCAACTGGATAATGCTTAGACAAAAATAGAGTAGAATACCAAAATATTCACTTGTCAAAAAATGTCAAATTATTTGAAAGAGTCATTTCTGTTCACAACATGAACAACTTTGAGACAGAAGTAGATTATTTTACAATATATATATATATGTATATGTACATGTTTGTTGTATTTTGTGAATTGTTTCCTATATAACGCAGTAAATTCATTATAAAACATTTTTCCTTTTTGTAAAAAACAATGAAAAATAAGAAAAGAGTATTTTTGATAGAACCCGGTTAACCGAGAGAAATAAACCGGTTTTCGGGTTTTTTCAAAACACGCGATAAACCGGTTAACCGGTTTCGGTTTAAGCCGGTTTGGAAGCCCTACGCGTGAGTAAAGAAGGCAGTCAATATTTTTGTCTAAAATATTCATTTTATTGTGTGATTACCCACCATTTCAATATTGAGTTCAACCACCCTCCGAATGTTGTAACAAGCAAAAATTCAGTTGCGTACACTGAATCAAATGTAGCAATTATAGGAAACATAAGCGTCAGAGTGTAATGTGGATCTGCTAAGTTATTTACAGTGGTAAAGAAGTCTTCATGGTTCGCAAATCTGTAAAAAAGAGCAGGTTATTATGTAATTATAAGTGCAATGTTTTAACAGGTTGTTATTGAATATTTGTGAGCTCTGAAATTCGGGCAGTGGAGATAAGCGAATAATAAAACATTCCTTCAAATCATTATGACTTATGAATTGCATCATATACCATAATAGCATGAATATTATTCTCTAATTAAAATATTTATTTGTAAACGGCATTTTTTTCGATGAATTCAATGTGAACCCTTACGATTACTACATGGCTGATACATCAGAGACACCATATTTTATTAATAATGAGGGTTGTACTGCTGTTATAATGCTAACTGTAGTCATAAATAGTGTTGATTGTGACATATTTATTCATTAGGTAATGCAAATTCAAACAAACGATTTATAAATAAAATGGAAAACGGTCGAGTGCAAGAAGACAAAATTTGATGATTCTGATATTATTAAGTTTCATTTAAATCAAATAACTAATTATCTGACTGTTCAGATAAACCAAAAAATAGAGTGGGCATCGGGATACAGGTAACAAATTTGTGATTGTGACTTATGTCTAAAGGAACGAGTAATTTTGTAAACTTTGGTCATTACGGACTTCTACAATCGTGGTCTACGACTTTGTTAGTTTGACTTGTTAAATAAAACTTATCAGACAGTTGAATAATAACTTATGTTTATTATTCTAAAAGCAATACACGCTACTTACTTGCGCTGTATGATTTGAATAATAACAACACCAAAATGGTATACGGTATCCATTTTAAGATCAATTGAATCAATACACTAAATCCCTATTTTGAAAAGAATATATAATACATTATTTTCAAACTGACGTGTAAGTTAGAGGTTATGTCGCCGATGTCAACTTGACAGTAGTCAATGTTATTTTAATGTTGCTAGCATCGATAACCGCAAATATATTCACATTGAATTGAATTTGTTTATTTTAAATATTTTAACAGCAACTATTTCATAAAACTCACTTTACTTACACTCATAAAACTGTAAAGCATAATGTATATTCGTACAAGTACAGTAGCCGGATTTGCAAACAAGCACTTTCACGTGCGATCTGGCACTGTCTAAGCCAGTGATGCACAAACGCGGCCCGCGGGCCACATGCGGCCCTTTTTGAATTTTGTAGCGGCCCTTAAATCTCTTTCTCAAAAATACTTTTTTCACGTAAAACATGTATTAAACAAATTTAAGCAAGCTTTTTCTTCAATGAAGGAGAATAAATCGGTTCATAGAAACAGGCTTACAAATAGTATGTCAAATTAAAAAAAATAGTTAAAAATTAACAAAGACCATGAACGCATTAACTTATGAATTACATATAAATGAAACACATGGCTTATTTATTTTCTAAATAACACGGTCAAAATAATAAAATGGAACCTATTACTCATTTATCTAAATTCACTTAATCTTTTTTACACTTTTTAAGGCTGTTTTACATGGAACATACATATTTTCTGTATAAAAAAAGGACTGAGCGTACTTTAAATCATTTTTTTCTTTGCGGCCCGAACCAACGATAAATTTGTTTTATGCGGCCCGCTAGAAGGTAAAGGTTGTGCATCACTGGTCTAAGCTTTAAAACGGAAAAAGTGTGTCAAGTAGACATATGTACGGGCCCGGGCTTGGCCCACGGGTCTACCCGTCACGGGTACGGGTGGGTGAGGTCTGGCCGCGCCACCTAGTCATAGGTGTGGCCGAGCTATGACTAGGTAATTTTAGAAAAATTCGACGATACAAGCGTCTAGTGTCAAAAGTTTTAAATATACAAGAATATACAAAGTTCTACGTGTATATAAGCTTTCCATACATGTTATGTGGTGTATTGCCACACAGATTATTTGACCAGAAATTTAAAAAATAATATTACTTAGTGTTTTAAATGCACTTTTATTAAAAATGTGTACATATGTTATACTTACGAGATAAGTGGTTCTAAATATTTTTAAGTATTTTTACGCTGTGTTTTTCCTATACTTTTTTTACGACTAATGGTATATTTTAATTAGCTGTTTCAAAGTTATGCGATATTTCGTGGAACGCATCTACCGCATAAAAAGAGGATTGACTGTATCCCACAAAACCTTAAACGCAATTAAACTGTAACAATACAATATTTGTTTATTGTATTCGATCTTAATAAATAATATAACAACTGTAGTATATTTTACCTTGCATAATTCTTGTATTTTTTTCAGTTGATTAAACCAATGATAGGAAAGGGAATTGGAATTGGACTCAGCTTATTATTTTGTGTGTGCTATTTTTATTATTTATTAGTAGTGTATAGAATTAAATTCTTTCAAAAAATATGTTTTTATTTAATTAAGTACCGTGAGAATATTTTTACAAATGCTGTATTCAATGCATTCTTAAATATTTATTGAATTAATTACGAATATATTTTACAAATCATAATACATTTTATTTTATAGATAATAAATATTACAAGTGATTCATATAATTCACAATATTTGAAATACTTTATTTACCACCAAAAAAAATATTAAAAATCTGTTATCTCGTTTCATTTATTCAAGAATCATTTCATCTACCTGATACATATATTTTTTAATTAAGGTATTTTAATCATTCAACAAATGTATTTGAATTGAAAAAAACACGTATTTACGTCAGCTTAACTTCAACATTTATTTTGTTTACGAATTTGCTCAAACAATAAAAGGAAAATATCACAAATATTGTATGCGAGCAGAAATTTTTATTTTTCGTTACGTAATAGTACAACCCTATTTGTTTAATGTTAATAATTGATAGTGTCTTTTTGATATTGTTAATCCAGCCAATTTCTTAATAATATCAAAAAGTTTATCAAAAATTGTAGTTGTTCCTAATTGTGAGGATTTTCTAAAAAGCTATACAATTTTATTATAATTTTCAAGAGTCCATAAATTGAAGCCTACTATTGGAAAATCACTTATAACTTTAAAATGTTCACAATGGAAAAATACTCCCTTCCTCCATAAAATCAGGTTTCTATAAGTTTTTGTCATTTTTGATGAATAAATATTTCACAACAGTAATCACTTCTTAACTATTCATTATATCTTTGTCGCATATTTTTGTAATAAATAAAATATTTTCTATTTTTTAAGTGACATTTCATTTCATTTTCGTTAATTTTCGTTCGTTGTCATTCATTTAAATTAACTACTATTCAAAAGATATTTTAATAGCTCAATGAAGTCAATAATTAAAAATAAAACTGTTACGTATTAAGCTAGTAAACATAAGTAAAATTTTAAACGAACCTAACGTATCCATCGAAATATTGAATTGATTTACCATCAAAAATATTTTCAAATTAATCCATCAAATAAGATTGAAAATTATTATGTAACACTATTTTAATAAACCTTTTTTTATAATTTCAGGGCTCACATTCCGTTGTCTTTTCCCATACATATCCCCCAGACAGAATATTTATAATATTACCGAACTCAATTCACAAACAAAAGGATAATAAAAAAGAAATATATTCAAATGAACGATATTTAATGGACATATTAAATAACATATTTTCATTTCTTTGTATTTTTCCAGGGAACTAAAAGACAGCCACTTCTTATGGTTCTCAAATCAAGGTCATCGCAATACTTCTTACCTATAGATAAATAAAAAAAAATCTTAATAATATTTGATTGTAAACTAAAGAAGTTTATGTTTCTTATTACTTTTGACAAACCGATAGATCATCAATATTTATTTTAAACATGCAATAAAACGTAAGTATGATTTGAAACAATATTTTTGTCGATTAGTAATTCAACGATTTCATTTCATGTAACTTTCATGAGGTCGGAAAGCAAAGGTTCAAATTTTCATTACACTTTTATTTGCAAGTATAACAACAATTAAAAATAATAAAATCTTGGAAAAACTAATGACTGAAATCGGGGAGCCGGTAAATTGCTCGAATGGAAACTGCTCGAATTACAAATTATTCGAATTGCTTGGTTATTTAAACGATTTTTCGCGACTTTTTCTACGAATTTCATTTTTATCTTGTGCGACACTTGTTTAGAGAGTGAAATATAAAAATAATTTTCGTAAGTATTTATTTTAACCGTGCTCGCTCCAAATGCGGAACATATGATCTTTTAATGGAGTTTATCTCAACAGAAATGTTTCAACGAGAACTGCTTATTAATTAGTTACTCAAACTGTTTCTATATATTTCCAGAACACATAGAATACTAGGGCTAAGACAGAACAAACGGACAGAACAAACGGAAAAAAATTTGATTATCTTGTTATTCGAGCAATTTCCATTCGAGCAATTTACCGGGAACCCTGAAATCGTGTCCATAAAAGTGTTGACAGAAGACATCTTTTTTATAAGATCCTTTTGCCTCTTGAGAAGTTTGTGTCATAAGTCATTATCATTATTTTTTAATTTTCATTTTTTTGTCGGTTATTACAAACTTATCACATTTTCGCTGTGTCTTTTATTGGACGAGACAGCATAAAGGCCAATGATAAACTAAAATCATTTGTGGGAGGATGTGATGGAAATAAGTCATTTTTACTGATCTGTCAAACGTACAAGATGGCAGCATTATTATAATAGAACACTCTTTTATAACTCATCAATAATTAGCCCCTTCAATGTACTGACAACTTTTACATACGTCAATACTTACATTTAAATTTGAATTAATATTTTCCATAACACAAAACCTCGATGAATACTAACAAATTTATTAATTAAATTAATACAATAATTTATATGGAATATAATAAAATAAATGAGACAAATTTAAGCGCTTAGTCGTATTGTGAGAGATAGTCCAGTATGTCCATATAGTTTCGGTCGGGTAGGGGTCGGTAGCTTCGCTCCAGAAGTGGAAGAAGTAACGATCTTTTGCCATACCTTGAATAAAAAATAACAGTCTATAAGTATTTCCATCCAATAAGTGTATTCCATCAGCTACTCGTAAACGTTGCAACTGCTTTAATCAAAATAATCAAGGATGATATTTGCTAACTCACCGTAGCTCTTAATATGTTACATGTTCTTAAATAAATTATCTAGTATGTATAGCACATTGATTGAATCTCAAAACCTGACATATGAACAAATATCAAGTTTAAAGAAAAAAAAATCTACAGGCTCTGGTAAATAGCAAAATGGTTTCAATATGTTTTTTTTATCTCACCTTCCTCTGGCAATAATCGAGTAGTATTCCA
This sequence comes from Himalopsyche anomala, assembly GCA_031772345.1. Taxonomy (NCBI): domain Eukaryota; kingdom Metazoa; phylum Arthropoda; class Insecta; order Trichoptera; family Rhyacophilidae; genus Himalopsyche; species Himalopsyche anomala. The sequence goes on along the minus strand of CM062833.1, from coordinate 11,439,567 downwards.
TAAGTTTCCTGGCATAATCTTGGACCTCCTGAGAACTGGTAAACTTCTCAGGTCTTGTAGGACGAAGTGGCATCTGCGCTGGAGATGCTGAAGCCGTGGACATGAGTTGGCAGACGACTATCGTCGCCAGAGTTACAGCGAACAGCATTCGGCATGAAGTCATCTTGACAGTATTTTTACTTCAGTATCTGAAAATGGATTAAAAAGGTTATTGACGTTCACTTGTAATCGAATGAAATATTTACAACTTGATGTCGCTGTGCACTGCTGAATATGATTATTGGACCAGTATTGAAACAAATTGCAGCCCACTCACTATAACAAAAAAGTCGGAGACTGTCAGTGGGATGGTATAAATTTGAATCGTTCAAATTATGTACACTCCTACAGATTTTGTCACTAACGACCGGGGTTTCGCCTTTCGGCATCTTCAGGCGTTCAAGCTCACGAATGAACTTGAACTGACGCTTAGCAAATGGATGTTTCGTGTTTATATATGAAATAAATGTATCACTATAGAGTCTAAAGCCATTGCTGACGAAAAGGATAAGCTCATGGGAATTCCCAAAGATTTGAGTAGTGAGTGGTTTTAAGCATTATATTTATTTGTTTGTACTTATTTTTCAATTAATTTGTGTAGTAATGTGAAAAAATTATATCTCACAAATGACAATCTTCGTTGGGTGGCGCGGTAGACGCGATATATAATACGTAAATGGTATTATACTCAGGAAAAAAGTGTTAAAATCGAAGTAAGATTTGGTTGGCAGGTAGTTAAATGATGAAATAGTTCAAAACTATAATTTGTGAAATTGCATTTTTTCGGATTATGTATTAAGCAGGTGGATATGTTAAATACAATTAAAAATTTCACACCGGTTAGCTGTAATTTATTCTTAACTCCTTATAATAAAGGAAACAAGTGTAGAATTAATTATAGACATGAAAAGAATGCAAGTGTTTTTATCCTCGATCTGATTTTGAAATTACATCAATTGATACCTTGAACACGTTTCAGTTTGTGTTATATTTAAACCTTGATCCTCTAAAATATTGCTCCAAAATAAGAATCAAATATCTGCAAAGAGGTCTTTTTTTAGGTTCTGCAATCTAAATTTTACATGTCATCGATTCTATCTGACAATTCGTCCCACGCATTGCAATTTATACACCTAGGCATCTCTAAATAGTAATAATATCGGACATGTTGCTTTGGGTCGAAACAAAACCAGGATCTGTTTTTTCTTTTTAACCATGTGTGTGTTTTTTGCAAGTAGTTGCGTACAGCTAGGCACAAAAGTAATACGATTAGTAATTGTATCTTATCAACCTAGCTTACAGAGTAGGTACCAAAGTCGGTTTCAAGAATAGTACATTACGAAGTATTCGTGTAAGGCCCCAGACTATATCAAAATTTTGTTTAATTATTTAGAAGTTTATCGGTATTAGCATTTTTGTGTTATTTTAAATTGTCTGATTACTGCACTCGATAGAGAGAAACAATGTATACACAACTGATGTATGAACTGAACAATCAATATTACGGGTAAGCTTGCAAAAAAAACGTGTATTTTTTTACAAAAGCTATAACGTTTTACACTTTAAATGAAGTGTACGTGGCCTAATATTTATACACATAATTTTATTGTCTTGATTTAGTTGACTGTTTGTCTGTAACTCGTCACACACACACACACACACACACACTGTTTATCTGCGTATTGAAAAAATGGTAACATACGGCATTGCCACCAGATAAATTATATTGAATTATAACAAAATTTACCTCGATTTTTTTAATAAATAATTAACAAAATATATGTTCGGAAATTGACTAACTCTTAAGCACACTAACTTAGAAATTTGAAATGATGGTAGATCATTTATTGGCTGTTTAAACATTAAATGATTTTTTAAAAAAGCAATAAAGCAGTGTTTAGTTAAAGCATCACTCTTGAGTGTGATGATAATTTGAAAGTGTATATGTTTTGATGCATCCTGTTACTTTTTAAGTGCGAATCCCTTTTGTGAATCAATTTGACCCTCGGAATAGATATAGGCAGTAATTGAAATTTATGTCAACGTGTAGGTAAACTTATTTAGGTAGACAAAAGAAAATCCATACATCGAACATTTAAATATTTACATTTTTAGATAGATTAGTTGAGAGCTTAAATATTGAAGAAAAAAAACTCTGAGGTGATTCTCGTAAGTAAGTTCTATTGACAAAACTTATTTAAGATTAATTAATTTCAGTGCTCTCTTAAAAGAGAAAAGACACCGGAACTCACATAATTTTAATCTCTTCAAAATATATACAAATATCGTCGTTATACTGGCAAAATGCGTTACGATAAATAGATGCTAAAATTTTATGATTATCGAAAATGACGATATTGTCAAAATAAGGTTTTTTTACGTATCGCCTTCTGCAAGTGTACCGATGATATATTCAGTTCTTGGCACAAATATAATTTATTGTATTTTAAGTTTACTTGAAAAAATGAGATTTTATTCGGAGTCCGTAATACATGCAACAGTTTTTCTTTTAGAGAAAAAGGGTGTTGGAACGCTGTTCCGGTTAGTTCTATTGCAAAAAAACACTGTTTTATCTACTGAACACAACAGTTGTGTAGACTAATTCTCTTTAAAATGACTGTTATATTATTACAAACTATAATGTATTTCTAATAAAATGTTGGGTTACATAAATATTAGAATAATTTTACCGTAAAAGTGTGTATCTTTTGGTGAAAAACAATTATTCTGTGTGCCTTTAATTACAAAAGCCTGTTTGTTTATTAACCGGGCATGTAGCTGCTTTTTCAACGACTCTGTTTGAATTTTATACAATGATTTTTACCAATTTTCAACATGAATTTGTATTAAAAAAATAAAACACACTTTTGTACTGATTCCGCAATTATTTTATATGATCAGGGCTGGTTAACATCAATACGAGCATTATCAACTGATAATGCTCGTGTTGAATTATTACAAAAGAGTGTTTTATTTTTTTAATATAATGCCTTTCTACGTATTTAGTATTTACAGTGAATACCTAAAAAGTGATCATGAATTTATGTTTATTGGTATGGATATCTAAATTGAATCTTAAAAACAGTAAAATGCTGCTTATTGAAAGCGATTAGATAACAACCAAGACTATCTTATTTTCCTTCTATCTTCACTTTCATCGAAAAATAAACGTTTAACGACTAACTAACAAGCAGTTTTTGAAGACAAAGTTCTGTTGAGATAAGCTCAATTAAAAGTCGACACACTCCACTTTTGGAGTGCACAGTATCGAGTAATGAATTAAGTCGCTATTAAGGATGTTTTACAATAAGGGCGCCGACTGCGCAAAACATATTGGATACTTGCAGTCGATAACAAGTTACGTTATATTTATTTTATTATTATGGGGAAATACTAATTCACAAACCGTATCAACAACTATCAGCAACATATAATAAATCTACCGAAAAGATAAAGTTGTCCATTTTGAGTGAAGTAGTGGAGTAATTCCACTGATATTCAATTGCCATCAATATTAACGAAAGCTTTTAAACATTTTCACCGATAAGCGTCCACCTCTAATTATTATATGTCTTCATGTGTATATTTATTTACTCACTGAAACTATAATTTATCGAGTCAGCGAGACGGGTACTCAGTTTTATATTTAATATAATATCGTTTGTTTGCTCCAAGTAGTTATTTATTAAGTAACACTTTGGTCAAAACTGAGTTATATTACGTGGTCAATATTAGTTGTCAGGTATTATATTCGGTAGCCGGTAAATTGCTCGAATGGAAATTGCTCGAATTACAAATTATTCGAATTGCTTGGTTTTTTAAAAGATTTTTCACGACTTTTTCTACGAATTTCATTTTTATCTTGTGCGACAGTTGTTTAGAGAGTGAAATATAAAAATAGTTTTCGTAAGTATTTATTTTTACCGTGTTCGCTCCAAATGCGGAACATATAATCTTTTAATGGAGTTTATCTCAACAGAAGTGTTTCTACGAGAACTGTTTATTAATTAGTTACTCAAACTGTTTCTATATATTTCCAGAACACATAGAAGACTAGGGCTAAGACAGAACAAACGGACAGAACAAACGGAAACAAATTGATTATCTTGTTATTCGAGCAATTTCCATTCGAGCAATTTACCGGGAACCATTATATTCAAATTAAAACATTCTTTTATACCGACTCCACATTGATTTAATATGATCAGGACCGGTTTTGTTCATCTCGATCATTTGAAAATCAGTTGAAAATACTCGTGATGAGTAAAACTGTTCCTGCTCGTATTAAATAAATTTGGAATTACTACAAAAGATTTGTTATTTTTTAAGCTATATTATCCGAAGTAGCTTTTTTTTATTTGTGTATAAACTCAAAAATTCACTAAATATCTAACATCAACTCGAGGGCTTATGAACTTTACTTTGTGTAGTTAACATTAAACTTCAATGATGATTAAAGAAGAAACTATAAAGATTTCCATAGATTTGTTTGACTATCATGTAGCCGAGAATGAAAAATAACATTATCAACAAAAAACGAAAAACACTTTTTTGTGGATAACGTTGGTTAACTTTAAGCCCTCATACTAATTAATTCTGTCAAATGGCATACCTTAAAAATCATTATGTTGTATTTAATTAACTTACTTATGTTATTCTTGAAGAATGTATTTTATACAAAATTGAAAATATTATCATTTAAGAATATTTCATTTGTCTTAGAACCACTCCATTATTTATTTATTATATTTTAACTGTTGGAAAGCTGTGTTCGAATTGTTCCTAATTATCAATTACACGTAGAACGAAGAGGGTAGATTTTCGTATATTTGAATGTTACTACAATACATGTTGACATATTAATCGTAATTTGATAATATTGTGTGTCGTTTATTTATTACAAGATAAGCTCAAATCACACAATAAAATGTGTTCTACTATAACAACAGCCTAATCTGGACTGTCATAAATTTGTAATTACTCAGTTTTTATTCGTAGTGCGTATCTGGCTTATTATTTAACACGCATCCTTAATCCAATAATAATTTATAACACAGAAAGCAGGACTATATGGGGCGCCCGGTTGCAAAAACTGTTACTGTATTTATATATTTTTCAGGAAATTAAACCAGATATTTCATTAATAAAGAATAAATTTGTTTATCTTCGATTGCTTCGAGGCATTAAACGCAGTTATTTCTTACAAAAAAATAAACACTGTGATTCTAAAAAGGGTTCGCAAATAATTGATATTTTAAATTATTTATGCCGCCTGTGTGGTCGAGTGGTCAACGTCATTGGGTTCGGTTACGGAGGTCCCGGGTTCGAATCCCGGTACGAACAGTTTTTATAAATTGATTTTTCAATTGATTTATGAATTTCTGTTCGAAGGCATGGATGTATGTGATGTCTTGAATTAACCTTTCCCACCCATCCTATCCTATGAACGGGGCGTATCGAGAGCGATTAGCTAATCACTAGTCCTGTCCTAGCCCTATCATTCTTTTCCTACTTTCTTTAGAAAAAGAGAGGTCGAGCAACTGAGTAACAAGCAGTTCTCGTAGAAACACATATGTTGAGATAAACTCCATTAGGAGTCCATATGCTCCACATTGGGAGCGGACATGGTTAAAAAAATATATTTTTTTTTAATGAATTTCAAATGTTGTTTTATTTTAAACATATGTACGCAATATGTTTATACAGAACTAGTTGTGAGTCAGGTGCTCGATCTTCTGTTCAGAGAAAGTAAAGGACAGAAGATGAAGTAAGGTAAGGTTTAGTATATTTCAAGATTGGATATGGTGAAATCGAAAGCGATAAATGCATCACAGTTATTAGTGTCTAACATAGTTATTCTTCTAGTTTTGTAATCACCACGTATTAGATTTTAATTAAACATTTAAAATGAATTTATACACATTTAACGCCGAGCTCCTTCAGCCAAAATGTAGTAAAAATCACTTTTCTTTGTTTACTCGAAAAGACAAAAGGTGTTGAATTAACTGTCGAACAGTGGCATTAGTCATTAATATTACATACTTGGGGCATTTAGTTAAACAATTTATTGGACAAATATAATGTACAATATGTTAAATGTACTTCTAGTGGAGTATCTCTATTCAGAGAATGTAAGGTCTAGCTAGTGTTGCGTTACTTAACTGCTCTTTTTCTACGCATCGTTTTAATGATTCGAAACGGAGAAGGATAATTGGTGAGAACGAATTCTTCACCAAGACTGTTGTTTTTTTGGAAATCCTACATCTCTATTTCGCTTACATCAACCCATCGAATATATGAACATCACTTATTGCACAGGACTGTCTTTCGTTAATGTAGGCCAATGCTATGTTGAAAAATTAATAATTACGATTATTTATAATTTTGGGCACTTCTAGACAGTCTGATTTTATTATATTATATTAAAATATTGTAAGTACATGTACTAAACGTCGAGCCGATTTACCTTTATTGTTCCGATTGATTGATGTTTATAAATTGGGATTTTCTAATTTGATTACATGGCGATAACGTCAAAAATAATATGCATACATTGTTTCGTATTATCTACAACGTTATTACTTTGTCTACGTTTCGCAAAATTAACGGTTTCGAATCAAAAAGGCGATAACCGTTGACATAAACAGTTTTGGGGTTTGTAAGTATTGATCTAGTATGTTATGTCAAATCGTTAATAGTTTTTACATATTTTCGTTAAATTTTGCAAAATATGGCACAACATTTGAAGTGAACCAATTTTTGAAAAAAAAAATGTAAGTCACTATTTAATTACGTCACTTACGTTACTTATACTCACCATACACAAGTAGACGGCAAATTGCATAGCATTTATTATAAGAAATATTTTAATCTTTGTTTGCTAGAATTGTACAAACATTACCAATTTGTCTTCATAATTGACGTTATGATGACTGAAACACGAGCTTTTCTTTGTAAATAATACGATTGAATAATACCAAAAGATACAAAAAATATAGAAAGATTTGAATGTATGTATATGCAATTACACAGTACATTTTTTTATTACAATACTTCTAGATAGACAATAAACTTTCCGGTTTGATAAGTTATTGAATAAATGGATGCGAAAAATATTTTTTGTCTTCAAATAATCACTGTCAACTAATAATAATTCTATTCCTCAAAGTGATCAGATCAAAGAATATACGAAATAAATTAATATCAATCAATCTAAGTATTTCAAATATTTTTTAAATAAAAATTCCCGTAGAATAAATTGATATTTCAACCTTCTTGGATGTATAAAATAATTTTAATTATGATATAACACGGAATACCAGATATTTTTTTGATTTATTTCTAATTAGCGCTAATCCAATTCTAAATTTTCCTGCGAAAAATATTTCATAATCAATTTTCAGCCGTATAATATCCTAAAAGTTCATGAAGCTTCCTTTATATTTTTTATATTAACATCTTACCAAAACTGCCTTTTTTAAATTTATAATTTTATTAAGACTGTTATTTTTTTTAAGCATACCGTAAAACTTTTCTTGATTTTTTTTAAATCTTGATTTCATTCACCAAAACCACACATTCACTAAGACCATACGTCCAAATAAAAAAAAATAAGGATTTTAAAAGAAAACAACCGAAATTATGGAGGTTATAAACAATAATATTTTAATTTATAGATTAATATAAGTACAGTGGAACCTCGATCTACCGTTCTCGCATTATTCGTTTCCCCGCATGGATCGTTTATTTGCCATAGTCCCGGCATAACCCTCGTAAGAACAATGTTACAAAATCCAGCATTAATCGTTCCTCAGTTTACCGATTTCCTCGATCTATCGTCTAAATATTATGTATGGCCTCGTCCCAAATATTATCCCGTTGATTGACCGTTTTTGTTGAATAGTTCTCATTTTGCTCATAAATAGTCTTACCTTACATCTAATTTCGCCATTTTTTCTAGCTAACAACTTAAATACCTACATGATTAAAACTATAAATCTAGCTAAGAAACCAAAAACAAATTAAGACGTTGAAAAAAACCAGGAGAAAAACGTCTTGCCATAACAAAAAGTTTTAACTTACAAAAATCTGTCTGTTAAAATTCATGTTCCAAACTGCAAATAAGCAACTGAATATTAAGTAATTTAAAAATATATATTTATTCTTTAATAAAAAAGTGTCAATAAACAAATAAATTGTTAAGAATTAAACATATATTTTGGTATTATTTGAAAATTTCTCACATTTTTCGTTTGTTTATTACGGTCTCTTGAAAAACGTAGAATCGGGCTTTCACTGTACACATTTTCATTAAAATTTAAAGATGAATAACAAGAGCTTGATCCTATTAACTCACTTATATAAAGCAATGAACAATTTCACTGATTTTTTTTCTCATTGACAGATAAAAATATTGATATATATACTTACTATAACGACATAGCAAGACGATAATATTTTTCAATTGTTATGCCTCGTTTTGAGATCTTAAATAATTAGCCTCTGGATTATTTGTACTGTGTTAATATTTCATACGAAAAACTTCTATAATAATTAAGTAACAACATCTCGTTAGGGAGGTAGTTATTTTCCCATTTCGCATTTGATTAAATCCGCTTTTGTGAGATGGCAACACTCGAGTGTGACAATTTCCCGTCACCAAAATGTTTTGTAATGAGATAAACTTTGACGGTTTGTAAACTGCTTGCCATTTTTGTTTGCAAAATATAACACCGGGAACCTTGTACTAAAAGAGATTACAGAATATATATTTAAATTATTTTCTTCTCAAAACTTCAGATAGTTTGTCGAATTTTTACTATTGTTATGTTCTTAAACAGTCTTCCGCATTCTATTTTTCTATGATCGCCTTAATCGCATTTTAAACGTTCAATTTTTTTTTTCTTCTTCTACGGGTGGCGATGAATTTTTGTGAAAATTAAAGATAGTAAAACATATATAAATTAGCTTTATTTCAATAATTTATTAACATATCTGAACCGTAAAATGTCGGTGATATACAAGTGTGATTTAATCAGTAATAAATTCACGTACAACATCATGAAACTTCTAAAATACAATAAAATATATAATAATAAACACATACTTCTAATCTACTAAGTAATATCATTGTATTTTCTGAGATAAATTTTAAAAAATAACCATTTAATTTACTTAAATGTAGTTTACTGTCTGATTAATGATTTTAGAATGTCTTTTTCTAGAATTTTCTAAAGCAGTATTATGATGTCGATTACTACAATTTTTATTTATTATTTTCTTAAGAAGAATTATAAACATAATCTTTTACAAATATTTGTACTTTATTTTTCTCTACGTCGACACTTATTATTCAAAACAATTATTATTCTTCAATTATTTGAATCCAGGATTCTACCAAGAAGGGTGGGGGCGGCAGTTTAAAAAATATGTTAATTTATTAAGCACTAAGCTAGATACTTTCATTTAATAATTCGCACATTACAAACGATGTAATAATCAAATAAAAAAAGTTATAGCTTCAGATGTATTGCCGTCATCAAGAGAGTTTCTGACACCCCCAAACCTCCTTTTTGCTACGGCCTTGCTTCAGAAAAACTGATGAAACGTCATTGTTTTGGTAGAAAAATGATTGCTTCTTGCTAAACATATTAATTTAGTTATTGAAATTATTAGTGAAAGCTATGGCGATCGGAATGTCAAATTAATTGAGTTTTAATTCTTGGCCTTCGCTTAAAACTTTGTCGTAGAGATGTGAGAATATTATTTATAAACGAAAATTATGCCAAAGTGGAGAGAAGCGACTTGCTCCTGTACTTCTGATCATCACAACTTTGTGACTATCTTAACATAAAATTAGTTAATTAAGATTCAAGGTAGACGTATGAGCGAGACCTTTTAGCAGTTAGTGCCTTCATACGCCGCGCGTGGGAGGCAATCAAAGTGCATTCGTGGGAAAAGGGCAGCTATAATGCCAAGATAATATTTAAGGTCGCTAAACCAGGTGCTTGACAGTTGCTAACCTACTCTACATAACTCCGTTAAACACAGTTATGGTATCTGCCAAATTAAACTATGGTGATTTCCCGAAAATACGTTTTTTACACGGTAATGTAAATTATGTCGCACATAGAAAATATTAGTGCAGTAAATATTTTGAGAAGTCGAGATACATAAATTATTTATTTTAGTCATTGTTTTCTACAATGTGCAGAGTTTTTCAAATATTCACCTAAGAAATGTTGGAAAAATGTTTCGACATATTTAGTTATTTGTAATGTGAATTCATTTTGATAAAAAAATATCAAAATATTCAATCCTCCAAAAGCACCAAGTAATAACGTGAAGCCCAATAGACCGTAGTCGAGTCGTAGTTCTCTGGAATTGTCCGATTATGTCCGTAGAAAGAGGTATATTGTTATCGTTATGTAGAAATAACCCTGATGGTTCTATCGGGCATCCAGATCTAGTTTAGTCTCCAGAAAATTTCAGTCACTTCAAGAAATTTGCTACTTCTTTTGGAGAAAAAATGTACTTTCCCTGCCCCTCGTCATTCAATTCTTAATCACATATATTTCAAAATTAAAAATTGTTTTATTAGCGTCATTAGCTATCATTCTTGCTTATTATTATTTAATTATTTTTTTACGTGTAGTTATACCAATTCTATGTATTTAATTAACCTTTATTAATACCTTTATATTTTTAATTATTAATTATTGTTGCCTACCAAATTGTATCTTAACTGTATCGTTGAGGAGATATCATCTTCGGTGTGATGCAGAAAAGAAAAATCAAGTTTATCGAATAATAAAAAAAACCTTAGTCGATAGTTTGACCGTTTTACAACTTGGCTCACTTCACTTCTTCAGGGCTCAGTTAATTTTATAGTTTTTACGTTTTTGTATACCGATTATTTTTTATTTAGCAGTATTTCACTACCCATTGCAAACATACAATTTAATCCTCAGTGATTTTCATTTTTTTTAAATATAAACACCCCTTAGGCAATAATAATATTAATAACACGAGTTTTTTTGAGCACTAAACAGGAGCTCTAAAAATTGTTTTTGGGTACCGTACTTGTTAATAGCAGAAAAAAAAATATTACAATCGAAGCCCCAATTTTTCTTTGAATCCAAGCAACTGTGCTTGTATAATATATGAACACTTTTCTGATCATTGCGAGCGATAAGATATATATTATTTAATGTTACTTTATTGATATGAATAATAATTCAGAGTGCTTTCAAAACTCTACAAAGGCATCAACTCACTTCTTAATTCGATATATCAATTTTCTGTGAGTCTTTGCATTTTCACGAAGTACTGTATCAAAGATATTCAGTAATATAATACAATTCAATTTTAATAAATAACTATAAATATCTTAGTTTACTTAAGATAACTTTTAATGCTATTATTTACTTTAAATAATAAAGTTCTACAATCAAAGTGTAAAGATTAAAAACTTTACTTTTCCTCCCTGCAAATTTATTTCATAAAATTAAAATGTATGTTGAAACATATTTGAAATAATCAATTCAATATCAAAGTATGTAGTTCTACAAATATTATTTTTTATTTATTAGTATAATTTATAATATAGATTAGGATGTTAGAGTAGATAACATGATGTAGTGTGTATCTTTTCTAAGCCAGTAATATATAGCTGAGTTAATGTAAGTTTAAACATAGTTTTGAAGAAGGCATTGCGAAAATAGCTATCATTTATAGAACTAAAATACTTTTACAGAGTTCAATCAAGTAAATTCCAATTCAATCAAAAATCAATTATATTTTTTTTATAGTTTTTTATAACTACTTAAAACGATTTTTTCAGATTGAAAAAATGTATTTACAAACATCCGATGACGCAAGTAAGTAAGTAAGTAAGATTATATTATTAAAACAGAATATTCCTTTGTACTTTATTCCACTTTATTTAGAAGGTCAGGATCGGTTTCGCTCATTGCGAGCATTGTCTACTGATATATAGTGTATAATATCTTCTTTATATTAGTTAATTTGTGAAAAAAATCTGTTCAAGCATTGTTCCTACTTTGGCGTGTTGCCAAAACTGCTATCAATTATATCTTATATTTTTTATGGAGCTAAATACTCTTCTGGTTCGTGACGCAGCTATTGATGTCTTTGGTTTCCGTGGCTGATCTCACAGGCTTGAGTCATGTTATGAACACATTTCTTTCAACCGATTTGTCTATTTATGTTCGAAGGCATAGGTGTATTTTATTTTTTAAAATTCTCTCAAACCTTTCCAATTCTAAAATAGTTCTTCCAATTAGCTAGCTACTATTCCTGAGTAAAAAACAGATTTTGCGAAAAAAAACTACTATTGAGACACCTTTATTAAAAGGCATTTTCTCCAGATTATGAGAGGACATATGTAGATTAATGAATAAAAAACATTGTTATTCTAATCTTGTACCACCATTTACATCAGGGGGGGCAAACTTTTCGGATGAAGGGCCAAATTTGGGAATTCAAAATGCGCGACGGGCCGCAATTAAAATACCATTATATATGTACACCATTTATTATCATGGAAAAAAAACAATCTAGTGAAAGGAATGGATCTGGAATACTTATTTTGTAGTTGAGATTTTAAAAACTGCTTGTAAATGTTCATCGGTGATGTTTGATCGTAAAGAGGTTCATGATTGAAAATGTATGTTGATCCAAAAATAAGATTATTATATTTATTTTCAATATTTTTTTAAAAAGGCATCAAAAGATAAAAATGTGAATCTATTTCAAAAATATAATATTGCTCGCGGGCCGCAGAAAAATACGCGTCGGGCCACATGCGGCTCGCGCCTGATTTACATCAATATAATAAGTGACGATATATTTTTTAAGATTGTGTTTCGTATTTCATTTGTACAAATTGTTGAAACCTAATAATTTTACATTAAAATTTCGATAGTTGTAGTAATAGTATATAACAAAATAACTTATAAGCAAATACGTCCACAGCTTAAATCTTTTCTTACACCCTGCAATTTGGTTTAAATATGTACTTTCTATTATTTTCTATGAATATCTAATGGAAAATGCCAAAGTTAAAACAGTTTTCTCTTAGGGACTAGTGAAGAAGAAAACTAACACTTGGAGTTTGATTCCCGTGAGGTCATTAACTCTGCTTTATCAAGAAGGTATATCGCGGGAAAATTTTAATAGAAAACTTTACAAAATACTGACGTTAACTCAAGAAATAGTTAGCGTAAACTTTACTTTTAGCTGGTATCAGGATTATAGTAATTACAGCCCTAGGCTAAAAAAAAATATTTTTTTATCTTAACAGTCGGTATAAGTAAAAATGTAGCTATCAACAAAACACTTATACTGAGCAATTAAACATAAACTACTGTTTGCACCTTAGTCGGCAAGGCTTGGTCGTTCAATGGGCCAACGAATAAAAAACAGCAATATTAGGTTAACAAATAGACATCTTGAATAGAAAATAAATACAATGATTTATCGTTAAGCTCTTTTTCAAAATAAGATTTGCAGATATAATACTTTACGTCTCGCTTGCGATCTAACGAATATTAATAACATTTTTTATAATTAACATGTAATGTAAAAATCAATAATTGAATTTCTTGATAAAATATAAATTAATACGAAGCTACATACATGTAAATATATAAAAAATAATTACTCGTACTAAATGTACATCTCTTTCCTAGTCAATTATTTTGATTTTTTTCGATTATCCGGATTTTTCCTTATCCGGACTACCTTCATCCCGAATTAGTCCGGATAATCAAAGTTCTACTGCAGAATGATCGTAAGTAATCAATCTCGGGATCCCAAATTGACAAATTTTGAATCAAAAAATCCCGGTATCGCAAAAAGCGTCCAGGATTGGATGCTTTACCTTTCACGACTTTTACACAACAAAAAATGACACGTTTGACTATAGATGCCACTTCCTGTCTTTATGCTTATGAATGTACGACTAGTATAAAATATAACGTAGGTTAAATTTAGGTTTATTAAAATAGTAGAAATCGGTTAGCCACAAAATTAAAACCACAAAGTTTATAAATAATAATATAGAAAGTTTTATAGCGCTATTTTAGCCTTTTCGTGATAAATACATAGAAAATGTTAATTAATATCAGTTTTAAACAGTTTTAATTTAAACAAAGCCCCTCAAACATTTTATTTATTAAGATATTATGCAAAACGTGTGAAGTGGCGGAGGGGGAATAAGAGGGTGCGCTGAATGAATATATTGTTAAATTATTCACACTTCTGAAACTTTGATAAACTTAATAAATACATACTCTTGAATGTTTTTTTTTTATTTTAAAAGTAAATCTACCCCTTCAGCTACTGTGATGACGCAAGGTAGTGGACTAGTGACGTATTGAGGAGCTCGGTTTCAAAACTTAAAATATTTATTTATGATATTTTTGAGATAACAAGTCAAAAAGTAAACGCATCACTACATATTTCAAACAATTATTTGTTTGTATAATTATACTTTCAACACTGATAAAACCACTATTAAAAATCACTATCGGTGTTTATTATATGATATGGCTAAAAATAATCAATTGGCGATCAGAATTTTTCATTGTGTAATAGTATATTTCCCATATTAAAAAAGTGCTACTTTAAGAATTCGAGTTTTGATACTAAACTCCTCTATTGGTAAAAACTATATCGTCATCATAAAATCTTTGCTATTACTGTAAAATAAACGACAGCATACATTTAACAGATGGTAGAGGATCATCGATTTTGTAAACGTTTTTAGCTATTATATATCGAGAATGTTTTCATTGATTTTATATTAAAATACCTATAATATTACAAAATTTCAATCGACTTATATATTTGTACTTATGGGCTAGGACAGTCGTGGGGAACCTGCGGCCTTTTGGCTACTCCGGTGCGGTCTTTTGACCTGATCTGCCAATTCTGCAAATTTTAAAAAAATCATAAATTCATGAGGTTTTGAATTCGAAAATTTTTGGAAGAGCTAAAAAAACTAGTTTTGCTAGATACTTTTGGAAAATCCACAAGTTGGCATAAAATTATTTCCGGTTAAAGATTCCCTAGACAATGTTTACTGCGGCCTACGTTCAATCAGAAAAATGAATGCGGCCGTTAGACAAGAAAAGATTCCCCACCCCTGGGCTAAGATGTCTTTAGTTATTCTTTTCATTCACTTCAAATCCAATTTAATAAAAAAAACAAGATGCTGAAAGAGTAATGAGGTGACATATTTTTAAATTTCTAATCCTTATATCATCACTTTTACTGTAAAAATTTATGTTGATTAAGTGGGTAACAAGCAGTTATCGTAAAAAAACTTATTTTTACACAATTTGTATTACCACATAAAAGTATTCATATAATTTCTATTAAATAACAAAACTAGTTTAACTTAACGTCAGTTTAAAACAGTAAAAACGTGATCATTCTCTAAACAATGGAATGTATTGTATTCGTTAAAAAAAATGCATAACATATAGAAATATTTGCATAGCCGTAGTGGAAATGAACAAGATTACTTTTTTTTTCTCGACGATTCTTTCGGCTTATAATAAATTGCCTATTTTCTGTGATATTCAGTTTTATATTTCAATTCCGTACTTTCATTCACTTGATTAAAAACTGTATACTATGTTATAACGCTATTATTAGTATTTTTCCAAGATTTCCGAACCGTTACATCAATGCCCTATTATTTAAAAGCCATTGAAATCAGTTCAAAATTGATTAAACACAAAAGTGACATAATAGCTTTTACGTTTATTAGCATAATGGATTTAAAAGAGAAACAGTTGGCCTCTGTCGTAGACCCTCTACGCCAGGGTTTTTAAACTCCGTAGACATTGTCGATTTCGTTAGTTAGCAGTATTCCTTTCAACATAGAATGTGATTTTTTAACTCTAATGATGCTGAACACAAATCTTAATCGGTCTTTTGACTTTAATGAGTAAAACAATTCAATTTAATTAGTTTCATATACGTGTTTATTTTTGACGCTACGAGTAAAAATTACCTTGCAGTTGCAGTAAAACAGCGGTAACCTGGTATTTTTAAAATCTACGTATTTTGGCATTTGATATTATTACTTTTAGGTAAATTGTTGGTTTTAATGGTCTCAAAATATATCAATACCGATAACAAAATTAATTGTCTAATCAAAGCAATATAGCACTCAGGGTTCAGTTGCTAAAATAAATGTTGACTTTATAAATAAAATACACATGGAAAACCATTTGTAGCCTCTGTAACACCAAAAATACTATTTCTTATTCAAATATTTTTTTATTCGTTAACTCAAAAAAAATAAATGATCAGTAAAACAAGTTTTGATTACTTTTTGCTACAATTTTGAAACTAAAACAAAAAAATTGCGTTTTGTTAATTTAAATACAATTTATTCACAGATAGAAAACGGTTATGTCAACATCATCTAAATAATTTGACGCCATAAAAATTCAGTAATATTTAAAATAATGTCGAAAATAGAATTTCAAAGTATTTTAATTCACAATAAGTTCATATGAATACTAAAACAAAGTAAAAAAAATCTTTATCAAGACATTAAGAATTGGGAATGAATTAAATTAAACTTCACTGAAATAAAATCCATATATTCCGTGAACACAAGCGGTTTTTCCGAATATCCACCTGCATTCTGTTTATTTTTCGCGATTCTTTGAAAATCGACTACAATAGGCCTAACTTTCGGGAATCCCACAAATAAGCTTCCGTCAGTTTTAGAACCGTTTTTATTCTACACTTTTGTTTACCATTGCATAGTGTCGAACAATAAAACTTGTCATATACCAAACTCTATGGTTGTCGGTGAGAATAAATGGCATAATTTTCCGGAAAATGTTTAATCGGTTTTCTAAGCTAAATTAATACATTAGGGTGAATATATTCATGACAAGAGTCAGGGCAGTTTTATACAGCTATCCATTTTCACGTAAAATATAGTGTATGCCAGTAAAAAACCAATGTTAAACTTTTTTCCTAACAAAAAAAAAACTTCCCGTTTTTTGATTAAGTAAGAATAGAAAGACGGGGCTAGGTAAAGAACAAGTGGTCAACTAATCGCTCTCATTATTTTTTTAAAGAATCGGATTGTAGAGATAGAGTTTGAAACATTTAGTTATCATTGCTGTCGAAGACGTAACCACAGCTCGATTAAAAAATAACCAATAAAATTGAATCATTTTTCCCAAAAACTGTCTATGTCAGTCCAGATTGAGAAATGAGTTATGAATGCCAATTAAAAGCTACAGAACTATTCATGTCTTTCGTTACGGAGGTAAAAAACACAAGACAAAAACAGACTGGTAATTTCAGGGTAAACTACCCCCTTTCATTTTTAAAGACTTCACAAGACACAAAGCTTCAAACGTATATGTGGTACCAACATGCTTACACATATTTTCAAAAAATACTTTTTGATTTTGATTTGATTAAAAAAAAAACCATTTTTGGAATAAACGCTTTAATTATCTGCATTGGAATTTGAGCTCGTGGACATCGCATGCGAAGATTATGATGTTTTTTTTTTATAATATTTGGCATTACAGCTAATGCTAAGAGAATGCGTCAAATATTTTAAAGTTGAAAAACCGTACGAGAAAAACTCGATGAGAATTTTTCACTCAAGACTTATTCGAGGAAAATTGATCTCAAGAAAAACACCAACGTCTTGGGTCTTAAATTTATTTAAATATTTCAAAATTTTTATTAAAATATGACACTATCAATAACCGTTTCTTATTTATACCAATTGAAAAAAATGTAAAATTTAGAAAAATACAAATAAATCATTAAAAACTGGTGTCATTCTTAAACGCTTTCGTCAAAACTGGAGTTGCTCAAACTTACTTATATTTATCTTAGTGTGTATAACTAACAAGATAAACAAGATACAACGTATGTATAAGTTTTTACTTATTGATTACTTACATATTATACTTGTATGATAAAATGATACAAAAATTACATAAAATAGTTTTATGTACGTTTTATATGTAGCCGTAAAATCCACTTTGGAATAAAATATTTGAAGGTTTTTCTTATGATAAATGTATTTTTGAACATATATTTTTCTATTCAAACTGCGCCCCATCATCTTCAGAAGGGTATCTTCCCCATAGAGCTACGGCCACTTTGCAAAACAAAGTCATTCAGAGAGTCCCTTGCCTTTCCTGTATGTACACATACAGAATACAGTGTGATTAATGTCACCCGAAAGATAAATAAATAAAAACGATTTAATAATGGAAATATTATATAATGCATACTATAATCAATATATTATATTTTTAATTGTTATTCAAAATAAAACTGATGGGAATCCCTTTAAGATGAAAACACAGTGACTTCAATCTTAGTTGTTTTGTTGATTGTTTTAGTAAATAATAATATATTCAGTCTAAGAAATCGGTAAACTTTGATTGCTTAGAATATTATTTTTTTCTTTTATTTAAATCAGCCTATACAACCATTTTTTTTATTCATTATGATACTCTCCGTTACCCGTTACGGAATCACAATATTCTAACAGGGTGTATTCCGCAGCATAACAACGTTATTCAAGTTTAAAAAACCCAAATATGTCCCAATGAGAAGTTCTTCAAGACCCGGTTGCATACACTGCAATGTGCAGAATGTTAATTAAAATAATGGACTAGTGGTTAACGAATCGTTCTCACTACGCCTCGAATTTTGAAGATTGGTAGGGTGGGAGTTATTTTTAGGTATTGGTGCTGCCTTTTAACAGTAATAGATAAATCGATTGAAAAAAAAGAATTTCTTGCTAGAACTCAAAACCATGAGGTCCGTCACGGACGCCAACGACGCAGACCATTGCACCATGGACCAGACATGAGAAGAAAGAATACGTATTTATTACCGCATTTTGAAAAACTATTTTCTTAAATTTAAATTTTATTAAAATATTTGACACTACAGCTTACGCCAATATGTCAAATATTTTGAAGTTGAAAGATCATACTAGATATACTCGATGAGAATTTTTGTAAGTCACATGAGATTAATTCAAAGATAATTAACTTCACAAACACCAATGTCTCAAATTGAAATTGAAAAAATGCAATTTGATATTGACCTTACCGGGAATCGAACCCAGACCCACCTAATCGGTCGAGCAAGCTCTAACCATCTAGACCAGAGGTGCGGAACCCGTGGCCTTCTGGCCAATTCTAGAAAAACGAAATTTGGAGATATCTGGGGAAAAAGTATAGCGAATTGAGGATTTCAAATTTCTCGGTGCTTACTGCGGTCTTATATCGAATCAGAAAAATGAATGCGGCCTTTTGAGAAGAAAAGGTTCCCCACCTCTGATCTAGACCATAGCGGTTTATGCCACTATTCGAACAGGTTTTTCATTGTTATGTTTAAATTTCGTGTTGATTATATTAAAAATATAGTTCGATATTTATTATCCAGAGCAATTTTACGATTGCCCTGTACCTGTCTACAAAAAGAAATTCTTACAAGTTAAGATGCGTTAAACCTTAAGTGAGTGAATTGTAAGGAACTACTCTTTATTTAAAAAAAAACTCCCAGGGGATCATTTTTCATTCCGTAAATATTAGCAAAAAATAATTGAAATGACAGCTTATATTCTTTACCAAGAAAGCGTTGGATGGTTCTCATATAAAAATAAACGGTATTACTTTTATAATGTTTAATATAATAAATTGATTCGTTGATATGTCATACTTAGGGGTTGCAATGCCGGTTTTCCGGTATCTTATATAATATACCGGTATTTCAAATATCAATATCAGTATTTCAATATTTCATACAAAATACCGTCATTATAAAATACAGTGGAACCTCTCATAACGAGCACCTCTTATAACGAGTTATTCGCATAACGAGCAAAAAAGATTGTGAAATAAATGCTCCCCTAACGAGCGAAATTTCGCATATCGAGTGACGCAGAGTTTAGAAAAGATCACTTTCACATCGTTACTTGCCTCAAGATGATTGACAAGGCATGGGAAAGGGTTACCAAGAGGACCCTCACTTCTTCTGGGAAAAAGCTTTAGCCAGAGAGCGTTGTAGAATGTGATTTTGAGGGGTTTCAAACAGTACCTGTGGAGTCTACAGTCAACGAGGTTGTACCTTAGGCCAATATCATGGGGGTGTAGGCGGATAACAACGATATTGATGAGCTTGTGGAATAGAACAGTCAAGAGCTGACCTTCGAAGAGCTTATGGAGTTGCATTGTTTTTCACAGCAAGAAATTATGGAGGAATGTTTGTTAGTGGAGGAGGAGGAAGTAGCAGAGCAATTATCTTCTGGCGCAATAAGAGAAATGCTGAAAGCATGGGAAACTGTTGCATCGTAAATTAAGAAGTGTCACTTTAATAAGGAGGTGGCTATGCATTTTACAAATTAATTCAATGATAATGCTGTTACATTTTCACTAAATTTTGAAGCGTCGGCAAAAACAAATGTCTCTAGACAGCTTTCTAGTAAAAAAGAATTATTTATTTGTCATAAACAATAAACTAGTCGATTTTTATATTGATTTTTGGAAATCTAAAAAGTATTCCAGGTTGTTACGCTCCTTAAGTATATATAGCTTCTTAAGTACATATGTATAGCTCCTATAAGTTTGTAATTTTATTTGAATATACATACAAAATATAAAACATGATTTTTTTTCGGCATGGAACGCATTATTTTATTTTACATTGTTTTACATGGGAAAAATTGTTTCGCTTAATGAGTGTTTCAAATAACGAGTAAGATTCTGGAACGAATTAAACTCGTTATCAGAGGTTCCACTGTATATCATAAACGAGTGATTTTTATAAATATCTTATATAGCTTATTGAGTGAATTGACATTTACTTGGTGAAACAAGGTTGATGTATAAAGTCGAACTTTGCCTAAAAGTTTTTATTTTTTTAATCATTCTACCAGTGATAGATCAAGCACATGAGAGGCCCCAGGCGCAATCTAATTTGGAGGCCCTGTTCTTCGGATAACATAAAAACGTCAGACAATTCCAAGTTAAATAGTAAAAATATATAAAAAGCTTAACAAAAAGTATATGGGATATATTATATAAGCTATTTTTGAGCCCCCTAAGATTCGGAGGCCCCAATAGCGCGTTTCATTTGCTTATAGGATATTACGCCACTGAATTCACGACGAATTCGTGATGCATTCTACGAAATTATTGAGTGATAGATTATATAATAAATAAAACTGATTAAAATATATTAGGGTATTTAAATAAAATCTATGTTAAAATTTCACGGTTTTATGCTTAAATCATAAAAATATTTTTATATATTATTAAAATGATATACTGGTCATGTTGGGAATATTAAAAATGCATTGAAGGTAAGTGAGTAAATCAATTAACGTCAGCATCTGCCGGTATCATAAAATAACAAAGAAAATATCCTTTTTTCAGGTAAACTATCTTGATAAAAGTTTTGTACTATCCATAATGCATTTAGCATGTATAATATGTAGGTGTTAGAATGCAGAGTACTTAGTTAAAAACTGAAGTTTAAAAGTTATCTTGCAGTGTTCCGTAATTTTCAAGGGAATTTAGAAGTATGTGTCACACGGTTTGGATATTAAGCGCAATGGGAATTTAACAAAAAACTAATCAACAATATAGCGTTACAGGTATTTCATTATCAAAATCAATTAAATTAAAAA
Organism: Himalopsyche anomala; assembly: GCA_031772345.1. Classification (NCBI taxonomy): domain Eukaryota; kingdom Metazoa; phylum Arthropoda; class Insecta; order Trichoptera; family Rhyacophilidae; genus Himalopsyche; species Himalopsyche anomala. The sequence continues at coordinate 11,417,798 of CM062833.1, read as the reverse complement.
ATACGTATTTTTTTTATTTAATACAAGAGTGAGTGCATTCAAAGATTTTTATGTATTTACAATTAAACTTTATTTATATTGTAATATATCTGTAGTTTCGGTAATTACTTACAAGCCTAAATGAACAAGCCAATTTCACTTAACTATCTCTTCACAGACTATTATGAAAAGCTATACCTAATTATTGCGCGTTAACAAATATAGTTTAAAAAATTCTGAAACAAATATTTCTGTATTTTAACAAATAATCAGTTTATTTAATTAAATAGGGTAGACAATGTGAAAAAATAATTATTTTAGTTCAACAAATAATATATTATATATATTTGATAGTTAAAATATTTCGGTGTATACCTTCATCAGAACCACGAAATAGTTCTGATGAAGGCATGCACCGAAATAGCCATCAACTATTTATAAAATAATATTTGTAACTAAAATTCTTTCATATTTGTTTTTATCTTATTACAATGGAGTTCTACAAAGTAAATGCGAATTCAATAAATATGGTAGAGTTCGTAAGTATTATATTGTTTATTTTACATTTTTATATGTTGATAATCTTAGTAATATAATATCTCTTTTCTATTATTGTTTAACTCTGGGGTTGTGGTCAACGTCGTCTCTTTGGGTTGCTGTGGCTACGGGCTCAAATCCCAATACGGAGACTTTCAGAAATTATTTATCTGTAATTTGGAGACATGGATGTCTGAATTCACATTGACACATTTGATCCAAAAAAACAGGACGTTGCAAGAGCTATAAGTTTATTATAATACTCATGTCCTAGCCTTATCGTTCTATTATATCTAAAAGTTGAATGACTAAATAGCTACCAGTTCTAATAGAACAATTTATTGAGATGATCCATTAGAAGGAAATGGTATATAAAAACAAAATTCCTGGAAGACAAACAGTGCTTGATTAAACTCCACAATATACAACACTATTCAATGTATGAATAAGGAATCGTATAAAATCTGTCTGAAATATAGATATCCCTTCATACAAACGTTTGATTGATTCTTTATAAATTTCGATTAAACAAATTGTATTCAAGTCATTTAGGTTGTATTTCTAAAGTAAAAAGGTTCCGGTGGTCACTAAGGTGTAATAAAATACCGATTAAATGATTTTTAGATTAACATACAATTTACTGGAGATCTGAGAGTTTTTAAATGATCAAAAGCTTAATGTCCGAATTCTCAACCGGTGGGTCATCTTTAATATTTCGCATAATCGGAATTCGTAAGTATCCTTAACTCACGTATTTTTTAAAACGTCAATTAAAGTTGATTTTTAATGCATTTGAAAATTGTTATGTATGCATTTTTATATTTTAAAAAACTATTGTCTAATAACGAAGGAGTAAAATTATTAATAACTGGATTATTGAGCATCTTTAAAAATTACTTTTAGGGTGTTCACTATCAATACTTGGTGGAAAGGCATTATTTTAAGAAAAACACAATATTCCTTTGTACTTATTTCCATTTTTATTAATCAAGATCAAAGCCGGATTCGCTCATAGCGAGCACTATTATCAGTTGATAATGCTCGCCATGATCGAAACTGGTTCTGATCTTGATAAATAAAAGTGGAAATAAATACAAAGGAATATTGATCTTCAAATTTATTGATTTTAATGGTTATGGTTTTGATTTACTATGTATCATTAATATAAAAAATCACTATACTTGCAATGTGAGTTTGTTTCTACAAAGGGGTATGTTTTTTTGCTCCTTCGAGTAAAAATAAAAGCAAAATTGAATGCTTAGAACAAAGAGTTCTTTAGCTTTGGCATTGATGCACTAACAAAATACGTGTATAGTTCTTTAAAAAAATACGTGTATTATATTTTTGCCGCTCTATAAATCTTTTAACGAGTGAAAATCGGCGGGGGAGAGTATCGGATTTCTTGGCTTTTGTAAAAAGGGATCGTTATTTTAAAAAGTTGGGTATTCTGTGGCCTAAAAAAATTACTCTTATATTTTAATGATTTCAATTTGACAATACAATTTGAATTGATGGTGTTTTGTGACGTTATTATAAATTGTGTACGGTATTGTTCAGTCTACGGTTTTCACCTTCCAGAATATTCTATATGTCATATTTTGCAATAAGAGTGGACAAAAATGTGTTACTTTTATTGCCACTTTGAATGTAGAGATTTTTTTATCAACTACTATTCGAATTAGATTGCAATATATACTTAACTATTTTTTACACGATAGATACATACTACATAAAACCGTTTAAAAACTGATTAAAAAATTCCCTGAATTTTAAAAATCGTGTAAAAAAGTCACATTGAAGACCCAATAACGAAATTACAAAAAATATATAACATTATAATCATACATATTATGTAATATAATTCAGAAAAAAATATACTATTTATCGTTTATTATAAACGGAGACTGTTATGAGGCACTGGACAAAAATTTCTTTCGCCGCTAGAAATGTCAGACACTTATTATGTGTTAGGATCTTATGAAACCTTTTGCTTGTTATTACTGTCTAGTGTTGTTGAATTTATTGTTATTAGGAAATCCGTTATCCGCTTCTCCTTTTTTTTGTGTCTGGGTGTCGTAATTTTAAGAACAAATATTTTCTGTAAAAGTATAGTAACCATAAGAACAAATAAGGGGCTTGGTATCAAAACTCATAATATCCATGTTTGATGTTTTTGAGATAAGTGTGCCAAAAAGTTCTAAGTGTATCACTACATATACATAAAAAATAGATGGGTATTAAAATTTACTTTGAAAACTTTTAAATTCACGGTCAAAGATCACTATCGGTGTCTTTGGTTAGAAAGAAACAATCAGTGATTAGTATTTTTCATGGTGTAGTAGTTTATTTTGCATTTCAATAAAAAGCTACTCTTCACTTTTAAGGTGTTCACTGTCAATACTTGGTGGAATGGCATTATAATAAAAATAATAAAAGATTTTAAGTACTTTTTCCACTTAAAATTTATTTGATCAGGACCGGTTTCGCTCCTCGCGAGCATTATCAGCTGATAAGACCTTTTTATGACCTGACACTTTTTTATTTCAATTTAACTTGTATAAATAGCACTGCATAATTTATTTTTCTTATCAGTTGATAATGCTCGCGAGGAGCGAAACCGGTCCTGATCAAATAAATTTTAAGTGGAAAAAGTACTAAAAATCTTTTATTATTTTTATTAAAAAGCTACTCTTCACTCGCGATAAATATTCATGGTAATTTATAACGTTTTTTTATGATTACGAAATATTGTGTTCCTGTTGTTTTGGCGATTTTCTCAAAACTAGATTTCTGGAGATTATGGGTTATGATACTAAGCCTTAAAATATAGAATAGTATCGTAAGGACAAATGATTCGTGTAAAAGTATAATATTTTTTTCAATTTAGTGGACTGTGTTATTTAAAATTCGTGTAAAAAAAGACTTGAGTGTACGTTTTAACAGTCAACAACTCGAGTGGTTACTTATTTTATTGTAAAGATCTGCAATTGGCTGACTTATTGATGAAATTAGTAATACATAATTAATTGGGCGAATTGCCTACCTTGTAATATGACTGGATGGAGTGGAGTCACTTAAATAAGATGAAACGTGACAAATTATGTACTACAAAAAACCCTTGTTATTCTAATGTTGATTTTAATTTCAGAGTCAGAAATAGGATGCGTCGGAAAGATCGATTGAAAAATCAATCATTAAAATGGTTTATTCGGATTTTCAAAAGCTTGAATGCACGCTTGTAAATTCAGAAGTATTTATAGTACAGGACATACAAAATAGTACATGATAAAAATATGATATTCGGATTCACTTATCAAGAAAGAACTCTACATAACTTTGATAACAGAATCACGGAAATTGACATTTATGATGCAACAATTGCTTTTTAGAGACGTTGATCTTGATATTATTTTTAAATTTTAAAATTGCGTAAGCTACGGACTATTTTTTATGATTCTTTGTTCGTGTTTTTAGCTGATAATTCGCTATCAAAATTTTACGTTAAAATGCTAATAAGTTAAGTGATCGTTTTTAATGAATATGTAAAAAAATATTGAGTGATTTTTAATTAAAGGTATTCTGAATTAATTAATTTTAACAAAGCGTAAAGATAGAACACTTCAAATGTTCTGTTAATATATTTTTTTAAGATTTTAGACTATTTTTGTACATTTAAGTACATGGTTTATTCAAATGGAATAATCAAGAATCATTCAATTACTTGTTGGTTAGACAATTTCTAAAATAAATATACCGACTGGTTTCCTTGAACAAGTGGTCATATTTAGAATTTATTTTTATACAATAATCTCTAATTATTATTGTGTTTATTCTATAAAATAAATACTAATTATTTTAGTAAATTTTCATTTAAATGGTTTATTAATTGCCGCCTGTGTGGTCGAGTGGTCAACATCGTTGGCCACCGCTACGGAGGGCACGGGTTCGAATCCCAGTACGGGCAGTTTTATAAATTGATTTTTCAATCGATTTATGAATTTCTGTTCAAAGGCATGGATGTATGTGATGTCTTGAATTCCCCCCTCCCACCCATCCTATCCTATAAACGGGGCGTAGCGAGAGCGATTAGCTAACCACTAGTCCTGTCCTAGCCCTTTCCTTATATTCCTACTCTCTTTGGAAAAAGAGAGGTTGAGCAACTGAGTAACAAGCAGTTCTCGTAGAAACATTTCTGTTGAGATAAACTCCATTAGGAGTCCATATGCTCCGTATTGGGAGCGGACATGGAAAAAAAAAAATTAGTAAATTTTAAGTTAAAATAATGTGTTTAAAAATAAAAAAAATAGGAAAATAATCCAATATGGTTAAAAATAGAAAGTTATTTAGTTGAACGCGAATTTTGTTTATATTACAGTTGATTTTATTCAATATACAAATATCGATTTTGACATCACATTATCAATATATGTATATTTAAATGAACAAGTGATCATGGAAAAATTATATGTTAAATTAAAAATTATACAAATATTTGCATTAATATTGGATATTATTTTTGGATTTACAAATTGAAGAAATTCTATAAAATCTATATTGTATATCTGGTGCTGAGAAAATTATCAAATACAAAAAAGCCAATGTTTTTCTACGTTACTGTTATGAAGTTGTACCAAGTAAATGTAAACTAAAGCAACAAGATTGATTGATCTTATTTATTCGGCTTGAACAAACAAATTTTGGTTTATTGATTTTCCAAACGGAAAAACTATTAAAAAATGTTTGGATAGTTAATGGAAAAAAACTAAAAAATATATTTTATGTATCACTTTTTTTCTTTTAACTTATTTTCGTTGACTAATTCGATAAAACCGTTTTTCTCGGAGAACGCTTATAATGTATTTTTTAAAACCAATAATTGTGATTAGTGAAAATGTATTACTTATTTTCTAATTTGATTTGGTTGTTACTGGTATCGATTAAATTATTTGGTAGTTACGGTACTTCGGTTGAATGTATAATACTTTATTGAAGAAATTTATCAAAAAACAGGCAATTTTAATAATTTCATTTCGTTAAATCAAAATAAATATTTTATTTAAATTAATATTAGTACACAGTCTACAGACCATATTGTAGACCTTTTTCAAGTTAAGCGCATTAAATCTTATTTGGAAACTTCGACCCTACATATATCAAATTGATTTCATCACTTTCATATTTATTTAATGAAATTGTGTTTCAGCAATTATAAATATATTTTTTCTTCGAAATATAATATATATATATATATATACATATATTACCAATGCATATAAAATAATATCTGCGTTATTTAATTAAAAGTGATACATAGCTAAACACAACAAAAGCTCATTGATACAAAAAAGCAGCTGAATTTTTAAAATTAAACGGCTTAACTTGTGAAACGAGTATCTATATCTGAAAAAAACTGCCACTATTCTTGTTGTATTGTCGAAGATATATTGTAATCCATCAATGATCTTAAATAATTATTCGATAAGCAAATCAATATGAATATATTTAACAATTTCGAAGAGCATAATACACACAAGTAATTAAATAATTAATTTATCATAGCATACCTTTCAACTGCAGCAAAACACAAATCTTCAATAATACTCGAAATTAAATTTAAAAAAAAAACACTTCACTTTTTACTACAAGTTAGTAAGTATGATTTTTTATTTTAGATATATTTTGATTGATTGATGATTTTTGTTTTTGAATAAGGGGGATACTTTGAAGTTTTGGGTAGCCGTCGCGGCGTCGCAAGGACGGTCGTTTGAATGAACTGCTAGACGCCGAGGCGTCGTTTTATATACACGACCTCCTAGCTCACCTGCTTCGCGTATCACAGGTATCCGCAAAAATTAATCTTCTAAATCCGGGACGACGATTTTGATTGCAATTTGACATAGAATTGCATCACTGATATACTATACTGAGTATAGTTTGTATTGTTATAATTGAAGTTACATAGATTGCCAACCTGATAATTAACCTTGTAATTAAAAACGCTTTTAATATAACTATATCCGTACAGATACAGCTTTTTATCTATGTCAAACTTCCCACTAATTAACGTCACAAACAAAAATAATTCAAACTGGGACAATAAATTATGAGATTTTTACCCTCTGAATTGTTCTCTTTTATAAACTAATATGTATAGTTTTAAAGTATTTAAAGTCTTTTACAACATAATATTGTTAAAAATGGCTATATATATATTCCATCACAAGAACTTGCCTATTTTTTTTAAAATAAATGTGGCAATACAAATAGTTTACCAACCTTGAACCAGCGTGTTAATTATGTTAAGATATCAATATGTTTTGTTAAGTATACATAAATTTCTAAACCACTTATAAACCACACAATAATTTAATCCTCAAAATTATATTGCATAAACTGTGTGTAATGTTTACCCATAATATAAAACAGAAAGTATGTTTGTCTCTCCGTCACAATAACTTTTCCCAAACGGGAAATGTAAATTTGGCTGCCGTTTCCATGTCCACTGTTCTATTTTCAAATTTTAACTTTAAGATACAAATCCATACGGCGTTACGAGACATCACCTCGAACGGTCATCATAACAATTCAAGCTAATATTGAAGTCGCTGGGCAACCAAAATATTATAATACACGTTTTGATTTGTTAAAAAACCGAACCAAATCGATGATATTATTTCTAAAAAAAACTATTAATCATTTCGTAGACAAAGCTTTTTGACTCCGTTATCAAAAATACGGTGCATTAGTATGACCCGTGCAACGCTTTCAATACATCGTTACCATGCATGAAAGAAGGATCATAGATTACATTAAAGTGCATTTGTGTCAATTTATAAAAAAAACTTAGTTTGCAAAAGACAGCTATCCGTTATATTACAACCGAAGAATTCCAGAAGACGGTGGAAGAACAGCAACTGGTAGAATTAAATTTGACAATGTAGTTGGATTGTTTCGTACGATCCTTTGCTTTTTAAGATGTTTAAAGCCCGGATCATCGTTTAACGCTACAAGTCAATAAAATCTATAAATTACATTATCAAGTATGTCCACAAGGGCTCCAACTAATGCGTATTTGCTGATCATTCCAGTGATAATGGTATATATATATATGAATTATTTGAATACTAAGCAGACCGCTATGGCGATTTTTTAAATTTTCCATTCACATGTGTCATTTTGGTGTGCATTTGGAAAACTGGTAATGTATTTATTTCGGTGAAGACAATTTGCATGATCGTTTGACCAATCCACCTAACACGACATCAAAAGGATTCTTCGAGCTCTACGACAATAATAGGTCTGTAAACAGCAACATTTTTATACAGCGATGTTTCAAAATTGTATATTATATTGGTCGGGTATAAACGTTTACAGCCGTTATTAGCAATGTTTAATTTTCGACGGGCATGACGGCATCCAATACGGCGACTGTCTTGACCGTGCTTACACTGTGCACCCTAGAAATTTTGGCGTAACCTTCATTTTGTAATTTATATGCTTAGAATTAGAACCAATGATTTATTGATTCCTAAAACGGTAAAACACGTGTCATATTTAATATTATATTGGTATACATCTCATTGTCGAGAAAATCTGGTAGATTATGTTCGGGTAACACGTTTCATAAAATGTATGGTCACATGAAAAAACATTTCATTCATTCGCACAATGCATTCTTACAATTCAACAGGTTTCCACTGAATACATATTTTATTATCATACTAACGACATTGTCGAGAATTACTTGTCATCGTGGTGACCAAAAATATACAAACATAGTGGTGACAATATTTATCGATGATATTCCAAGATTTCAATCTATTTTTACGAAAGTGACTACCTACGCACGATTTAATCTTAGACTGTTTCGAAAATGCCTGTTTTCAGCTTGTTTCTGTTGAAATGCCATCAACAACCGTCGTCAGTCGGATAAAGGCATCATAGCTCTCTCTCCACAAATACACTTAAACCTCGATATGATGGATTAATTTGAGCGAAAGATTGATTTCTTACGTATTATTGATGCGTATTTCATTTTTTTTATTCCTTAGGGTACTCAGAGTTATACTCATCATCACCCAGTACGGCTTTACACTCTTCTTACAGGATGTATTCCGTAGCGTAACCACGTTAATCGTGTTCAAAATTTTTCCAGGGATGTCCTGAGAAGAAATATCTCAAGACTTGGTTGCATGCACTACACTATTACAGAGTGGAGAAAAATAAATAAAATAAATTGAATAGTGAAGTTAAAAGTAAAAGCTTTCATGTATTGGAATACATTCTCTTTTCATAAGACGCCGTGAATTCCTTGAAGGCCTTACAGTTTACCTTTATATGCAACCAAGTTGGCATGACCCATAGGGCCGACAGTTCCGACAGATAGTCGTATCGTCTTGAGCAATTTTTCCCGTTCGTTGTTCAAGTCTGGACATTGCCAAAGGATTAGATCAGTATCCTGAATCATTTTCCCGCATTTACAATTTGGACTATTTAATAACCGGTCAAGCTGGAAGAGCTTTCGGTATTTGGAAAATATACTAGTCAACAATGTTCCCGCTAAGGTGTGCGCGTGTGCGTGCGCACACCTCGCAAGATTTGGCCGCACACTTTTTTCAGTCCTTCGCACAGATCGCACATATAAATGCTGTACAATAGAGTTCTTTTTTTTCATTTAGCGGCTTTGAAATGAAGAATTAATTTATCTAGTGTCAGTAAGTAGGTCAGAGAATAACTATCAACATATTAGCGCACATTTTTTTTTTTACTGAAAATTAGCCGCACACAAAAGTTGATGGTCCGCACACACAGTAGAAAAATTAGAGGGAACGTTGCTAGTAGGGCTTCCAATTAACCGGACATTTGAGCTAACCGGTTTTTGGTTTCTTTTAAATAAATAAACCTGGTAACCGATTTAAGCCGGGTTTATTTCCAAAAAGCCAATTTTAGTACCCCACAAACCAATGTTTCAAAAAAAGTATTTTGATTACTTAAAAACAGTCAATGAGTGCATAAAATTCGAAAGTAGATACAGATATTGCTGTTTTCGTTTAAGAAGGTCACGGGTTCGAATCCCGGTAAACGAAATTATTGTTTACTAATATTTCAATTTCTTTATAACAGTACAAGTTTTTGGTTCGGATATATTTTTTTCATTTAAAAGATATAATGATGAACGTATTTATATGTATTTTTGGTTCAATAAGGTTCACTTGTTTTATTATCATTGATATTATGAGAATCCTTTCGTATTACAGATATTTGATTGAAACAGTATAGTTGCCCATGATTTTGGCTACATACTTGTTATTAATATGGCCCAGAAATTAAACAATTGAACAGTACAATACTTTATTATATTGTACTACTTATAATACTGTTATTATATATATCAACATTTTTAAATATTTATACTCTACATGTGAAAAGCTTAATAAAAGCTCGTGGTGTTCAAACCAGAAAAAGATTTTTTAATTAACCCGGTGTTAACCGCCTAAAATAAACCGGGTTTCAGTTTTTTTAAAACACCCGAAAATCCAGTTAACCGGTTTCGGTTAAAACCGGTTTGGAAGCCCTAGTTGCTGGTCAATACATTTATATACTACTTGATTGTCTCACCACTACCCGTTATGCGTATTCAGTTGCTGTTAACGGCCGCCTTCCAGAATATGTTGAAGATCAAGAAATGCAACAGATACATATACCTATAGAGAGCTGCACGGAACTTATCTTTTAATCATGAAATATTGTGTTAAAAAAGATAATATTCTAATAGCATGTGTACCCGTATACTGAGAATCCTTTGTGACGGTAGAGTTTTATTCATTCTACGTTGCGCCTAAAGAGTTATCAGGAATATTCCGTTCCCCATAAATGTTTTTGCAAATGTATCGAATGCTTCAAAGTTTGCCTTGGTTGGGACTAGGTCACCGTTGCCTATTGGGCACGTATGATAGCGGACCGCAGCAAACAGCTCCGTTCGTTAGACGTTCATCTCGGAGCAGTCCCAAAGTACGTGACAGAATCATGGTGGCTGAACCAACAAGTGCAATCTGGCCAATGCATTCATATACATAAGCAGCAAAGCTTTCATAAATGTCATAAAGAAATATGATGCGTGGCTTCCTTTACGTAAACATCATCGGCCGGCATGTGTTAAAACGAATTCAAGTGAGTGATATTATACTTCTCATCAGGATAATATCGTTAACGAGATTATTTTATTTTTCTGAACAATGACTACTCCCAATACAGATCATCTCGACTCAACATGCAGTGAGTCAACTGAATTTATTTCTATGAAAACATATTTTAAATAATTTACTAACCTTTTCTTTTTCGGTGAAAAAAAATTTGTCATCTGGGCCGTAAGCTGTACTGCTAGATACATTTGTATTCAAATTAAGGGTGTATATTGGTGACTTTCACCTTTTACAGAGAGAAGAGCTCTTGCTCTATTTCTTTTTCTTGGCATGTACTTTGAAGCGAAGATAATTATTAATTTACTCTGATTCTTCTGAAGTAAAATATATAAATATATATACTAACCACTCTAAAGCTAACGACCCACCGGTGTGTCGCATACCTACAACCACACACGCTACCTACCAGTGTGTTGTCATTATTACGACATCAATAAATATTGTTTAGAGTTTGCATCATTGAAAAAGGGTCCGACATCTCTTAAGGACTCACAAAATGAATATTAAGTTTTCCTTTATTAGTTTTTAGAAAATTGCTAGCTTACAGGACAAAAAACGTTATTTTTTTCTAGCTGTTAACGGGTTAAAATACAATTTCCCTGTAAATAAAAGTTAATAATATAAATCTAAAACTTTTTTCATTTATCTCCAGTGCTGTTAAATTGGGTAAAAAAAATGACTACGACTCCGGTATTATATTAGAAACCAACTACGACTCCAAATTATTTTTTTCAATAATTTCCGTTTAACTTAAATGTATGTTTACCATCAGATCATTCTAGCTACTAGAATAATTCTAGTAGATTGTCATCGTTTCACCGAAAAACTTAGTTTAAAAAAGGTTGGAGTCCTAACTTTTTTCTGACTCCGGTAAAAACACTCACAGTTCACGAGTCGTGTCTCCACAGCCCTGTTTTTCTTTGTATGAATATATCGTACAATATTTATTTTTCATGTAGTTTAAATATTATATATAAACTTATGTCATTTTTGAGAAAAACATCTTGGCAAAAATTAACAAAATTATACGTGTTTTGTTTATTCGCTTCAGCAATAATTGACATGTATTTATTTGTAGCGTAGGTTACAGGGATGTCACTTTTATCAACGCCTCTCAACATTTTTCAGAGCCACTCTTTCGACGCCCTAAAATATTTCTATTGAAGCATGAGGGATAATTAATTATGTTATCAAGATATTTAAGAATTAAATATTTCACAACTTTAAACGAACAAGTTAATTGCTTGTATTTATTTGGTCAGTATTTAAATTTATTTGGTCAGTATTTAATCCAGTCCTTTTTTGTTTAAAAGATATTTAGTGTTTAAATTAAATTGTCAATATTTTTATGGAATAGCCAGTATTTATCTTATTGATCTGTATTTTAACCTCAAGACCAGCTTAAAATTGACGAACAAATCTTATATAACCTGAAGATATTATTATAATCACGGATATTGACTAAATTCGAAATAAATATTGTCCTTCCCATGTTTATACTGATCAAGAAATATTTTTTCACTGACCAAATATTAAATTTATACTGATCATTCGCTAAAATACTGACCATTAAACATTTTAAATACTGACCAATTAAAAGTCCAAGATAATCTCCCCAATAAATCCGTATTACATCCTGTATGAGATGTAAGATATCAATATGTGTTAGATTTCAATGTCCATAAATTCTTCACCACTTTAAATATTTTAATCTTCAAAAATGTGTTATATTTACCATACCAAAAAATCCCCCATTTAAAAGCAGTATTTCTATATTTTTACCACTTGACCAATTACCTTTTGAAGATAATTAATTCTTATAGTCATCTTTAATTGCAGGAACCTAAAGATTTCGTAATTATTTGTAAATATATTTTTCAATTAAAATAATTAATTATTCATATCAACCCAGTATTAATATAATTTCAGATTAACATATGTTAAATATGACTCCTAGACATAATGGTATTAAAAATATTACTTCACTCTCTTATTTTTATTAAAATATACTTTATAATCTATACAAACTGCTTGTCAATGTCAGTTGAGTTCATCCGTGCACTTGAATGTACAAAGATGCCCAAAAGCGAAACCCAGTGGGAGAGTGACGAAAGTTATGCAAGTGTTCATAAAGTTAACGATTTAAAAAACCGAGTTTTCATCGATGAAACATTTAACGTACTAACTCAATATTTTGCATTGTTAAATCGCGGACCCAGCTTCTTCTTTTATTGAGAAGCACTGCCGTATCCAATAAAGTCATGTATATGTTACTTTTTATTCAATTTCAATAAAATGAGAAATAACTTCGCAGACATTTTATAACTTTCTTCAAAGAGAAAATTATTATTCAATTCAAATTCTTGCCGTATTAGTTATTGGGCGTGTTTCGAAACTTAAAAGAATGAAACACGTTTATTTTAAATATTTAAATCATACTAATTCAGTCTATTCTAAAAGTAGATTTTAGAAGTAAAAAAAAAAGTGTTTGTAGAAATTAATTGTACTCAAAGTATCATTCTACTCGCGTGTCCACTTTATAAGCGAATCGTATCTATTATGAACAGACAATTTATGAAAAAATCATCAAATGTATTGACTAACGATATTTTTTTTCTAATATTCTTAATAAGTTAAAAGTTTAGTGATATTTTTTAACATAATACAGACAAATATTTTGGTGCAATTCTTTGACAATTATCGGCCCAACTCAATCTCCCATTGTTTCTTTGAGGATTGCGATATAATATTTATTATTGGTGTAAGATGGTGATGGTGAAAAAATGTTTGAAAAAACTGATTATGATTTTCATGGTATGTTAAACTTATAGGAAGTAAAGAAAGATTTGCATGACATCTATTAATGGATTTTAAGTAACCTATCGAAAATTCTAATTTTTGTTCATGCGTTATGGCATGGACGAGTGTTGACTGTTAAGCTCTCGGCTGTACAATAAGTTAAATGTCAACTATATTAACTTCATGGTGCAATTCAGAACAATTTATAACTTTTCGTGGCGTAGTTACTCAAATTTTCATTTCGTAAGAGGTAACGAAATAATGATGAAAATAAGGAAATACTAGTATTAAGCAAATCGCTCTTGGCATAATTTTTAGGATCGTATAGAATGTATGAAAATATCATATACTTCCATGTTAATAAAAACACAATATTCGTTTATACTTCATTCCACATTATTTAATAGGTCAGGACTGGTTTCGCTCATTGCGAGCATTGTCAACTGATAAGAAATATAATTTAACAATGCTATTTATACAAAAATGAAAAGTTGTAAACAACCATTGGCATTGAAAAGAAATTACCAATTACATTATAAATGATTCTAAAAAATTCCAAAATAAAAATGTTTAAAATATCTAACATATAATTAAAAAGTCATCCAAGATTATTAATATTTAGAGTGGTGACTGAAAGTAATTACAAATATAATTAAAATTTGGGAAATTTTTGACAAAGTGATAAATGCTACATTAATAAAGTGAATAGGCTTAATGATAGTTTCCTGTTTTCGCCGCTTCCAAGTAGTTGGTGTGTGTACATACTTAAACAAAATCGATCGCCAAGAAGATTCAGAAAAAGGCATTTTTCAAAGACCATATCAATTCTAACAAAAAAAAATATTTTGTTTAAAAAAATATATATGTAAAAGAATAGTTAACAAGGGTTAATGCAATGGATAAAGTAACGGAGTAGCCAGGAAAGCGGGGAAAAACAAGAAACTATCATTAAGCCTATTCACTTTATTAATGTAGCAAAAAAAAAATCCACAGCACTGACCACTCGTTGGGAGCCGACAAAATTAAAAATTACTATCAGATAAATATTTTAGTTTTAAAATATCCGCTAGATTTCAATACGCAAAAGCTTAGACAGGAAAATACACGTTGAATATCCTGTTCATAAAATACAAGTATGAAATAATATGAAAAGGATTTTCCCTTCACATGATAGGTGTCATAAACCATAACTAATTATAAACAAAACAAATATGTTAATGTATATCTAATAACTGCCAATAAACAATGTTCCCCGACTGCAGGATTAAAAGTTAAGTAAGCGTAGATAATTTCCGTGACGATTTATTATGGTTTTGCGATTATTTATTATAATTGGAAAATACGTATTTATTTAGTAATTACAAAAGATATCCTTTAGCAGTATTAAGAGTCGGATATCCACCATGCAACCTTAGCATGACAGTTACGTGTTGTCAGCTAAGAGCGCAAATTTCTTAACGCTGTACGCATTAATTTTACAGGTCAGGGTTACGAAAATAGTATTTTATACGTTGTATGGAAAGTATTTTGATATTCAAATGATATTTAAAAATGCTCATTACTTTCAATACTTTTTTATTAAAACATATTCAAAACCGCATGAAAACCAGTTTTTGAAAACCTACAAATCCTAACTATAACGAACAGAAATAAATTGTGATGCCGAAGTTTGATGGTGTTAATTTTTAGATATGACACTTCACTCCACAAATAACAAGTACACAAGTTCTGATAATATTCAAGTGCATATGTTTTTTGATAAAATGGCTTCCTACGCTATGCGCTTCTCTCATGCCCCAGTTTTTTACAACATGAGGAAACAATCAAGCAATGTTTATAATTTATATTGACAGAGACATTGTATGAATCGGCTCAGGGGATTAGTCAAATATTGGCGAAATAATGAAATAACTTTTTGCCATGGTGTGATAACAACCAAATTTCTACGACAAAATTGATAACAAAATAATTCACTATGATTGTATTATTTAATTGTTTAATGTCGTTTTCCATGCAATACCGCGATCGCAACAGTTATACTCATAATCATTTTGTATGTTATTTGATTCTCCGTCTGTTTTTTGCGAATTTTCATTCATATGCTCGAATGAAATTTGTGACACCATTTTAATTGTCTTTACAATATTTTTTGTCGCTGACATTGTGATGTTTATCAAACAACGATATGGAACTATGTACGTTGTATTAAAAAAATGTAATTTCTCCACAATATTTTTGTAACGATCTGAAGTGGTTTTATCTCATCGCGATCATTACCAATTAATTAAAATATAAATTGATACAGAGATATGTGTATAAAATTAAATAAGATTTATTATAAAAGATATAATACAATTGGTACAGAAATATAAAAATACAAAATTAAAATGAATGTCACAAAATTATCTTTAATTAAAAATTTTAGAGCCTCTTATAAAAAGTACTTCTAATATACACTCAAAAATAAAACCAGATCGAAAATCTATTAAGTCTATAATAAGTCTTAAGCGAGATTTTTATATTTATTTTAGCAATTATTTGTTACACCTTTTTATAAGTCTATTTTTTTTATCCAGGTCCTCTTCTAATGTGGAGCATATCATATTCTAATGGAGGTATCTCAACAGAAGTTTTTTTACGAGAACTGCTTGTAATTCAGTTGCTCAACCTCTCTTTTGAGAAGATAAACGTGATAGAAAGGATAGGGGTAAGACAGAACTAGTGGTTATCTAATTAATCTCACTAAGCCTCATTTTTTAGGATAGGTTGGATGAGAGGAGTGAGTTTAAGACATCACATACACACGTGCCTTCGAACAGAAAGTAAAAAATTGATTGAAAAATCAATCTACAAAAACAGTCCATACTGGGATTCGAACCCGTGACTTCCGTGTTCTAAGTCAACGACGTTGATCACTTCCCCACGCAGCCGGCATTAAGTCTTAATTATTTTTGTATAAATAACCCTTTGCCAAATATTATTTTCATCAGTTAGTCATAATTAGAAATCTTCAAATAATTTCACCGAGAATTAACAGAAAACACGTCAAATTCAAAATTCTATAAGAACCCAACTCACAACTATGTAATTCACTTATCGGTCAACAAAATATGCAAGGTATATTACGGTCATATACAAAACGACGTTTTGTAAAAACTGGATTATCGATGAAAATTTTACATGTAAGTTCGAAAGTGCACACAAAAGTCAGTTACACACTAGATCAGAGGTGGGGAACCTTTTCTTCTCTAAAGACCGCATTCATTTTTCTGATTCGACATAAGGCCGCAGTAAACACCGAGAAATTTGAAATCCTCAATTCAGTATACTTTTTCCCAGACATCTTCAAACCTCGTTTTTTTTTATCTCACCGAGGAATTTGAAATCCTCAATTTGCTATACTTTTTTCCCAGATATTTTCAAACCTCGTTTTTTTTTTAGCTCACCGAGAAATTTTAAATCCTAAATTTGCTATACTTTTCCCCAGATATCTCCAAATCTCGTCTTTCCAGAATTGGCCAGGAGCCCGCACCAGAGTGGCCAAAAGGCCGCGGGTTTCTCACCTCTGCACTAGATTATGGGACATATTAATCAAACATCCGACGACGATGATCTGTAAATCCCACGACATAATATTCCATCAAATACTCGATGACATGGCACAAAAGCCTACACGCAAATAGAGTAAGCATAAAAAGTTAATCCTTTTCTTTTTTCATTAAACATTTAGTTGGCTAAACTAGGATGCGAGCTAAAAGCTTAAAAACTCTCATGAGAGCCTGTTTATTTTTTAATCAAGTTATTCCGAAGTTTATATTATCATTGGCGCTCAACCTGTTGTAGCGTGCGGGTTGCGCAAAGTTGGGTAGTCTTCACTGTATCTGGTTATAAACGAATTCTCCTAAATGATTCACTTTTTTAATGTCAAAATATTTCTCGGCTACCATATGATATTCAACATTTCTACTGTTTACTGTTTACTGAGCATCGAAAACAGATTCTTGCGTCGGATAATGGAGGTGAGGTAGTTTGATAGCGTGAGGAATTCGGATATTAGGGAACGTACAAGATAACGACTCGTCACTTCAGTATTTATGGGAAGACCTTGGAACTGGCTGGGTCAAGTGTTGCGGATGCCTCCTTAGTCATGCCTGCCTCTTCTACAGACCGGTGGGATTCCGGCGTTTTGGACAACAATCGGGTATTATCCATAGGATTTACTCAGCGGAGCTGAGGGATGCTGCTATGTCATGGGAGGCACCAAGGCAATTGACGGAAGACAGGGAAATAGGAGGTGGCCATATGCTCCACGCAGGGAGTGAAAATGGTTAAAGAAGAAGAAGAATATGTATAGTTTTCACTGCAGCTAAGCAAGTCGTTTTGAATTGAAAACTGTTTGTCAGCTTAGATGTTTTATTTATCGCCATACAAATATTTATCCTGGAAATGAGATAAATATGTAAAGACAATAAAGACAGTTATTTCTGTTCATCTAAACAACTTGAAAGTGACTGATATTTCTGGAGTGTATTTAGCTTCAAGTTGATACATAAATAAGTAAAAAAACGTACTTAAAAAATTAACACCCTTTTATGCTTGAATTCATGCGACAACTTTTTAGCGAAATCAGAAGACAAATAACATTCTTAAAAGTATATGGCAAGTGGTTGTAATTCATTTACAGAAAAGTTGTTAAACACATGGAAAATCCATATCATTGATTTATATTGTAATGATTAAATGTATTGTATTACCCCCGTTATTTATACGTAAGATGATACATATTATTTCAGCATAGAAAACCAGTACGGTGACCATAATACTGTAATTTAAAAAAAAATCAATAACAACTATTTTGAGATTTAGACTGTCACATTCATACACATATACGAAAAACTACTATTGGAAATATTTCAATGTTGAAAAAATAAATTAAGTGGTACTGTCGAGTTTTCCTTCACAATTTTCCTTGAGTTCAATGTATAAGCTTCGGCTGATAATTACGAAGGAAAATAACCGTTCATATTTATGTTACGTTGTTGAATTCCTTTATCTACACGGTTTGCAGTTAATTACCATGAAAGAGTTTTAAAATGGAGGAATGTATATTGACGCACGCCGCAGTAGAAGCGATGCCTGTTTTTATTTATTGAATGAATAAAATGCAGATGAATCACTCTTATGATTAATTGTTCGCCATTTTGCGTTTACTTGGTGCAGTGTGGTTAAGAAACCATAGATTATCACAATTTTATATAAGAAAAATTGTTAATGAATCCTTTGCAAAACAATATATTTTTAAATATTGTAATGTTGGAATAGAAAACAAATGAAATTATTAAATATAACAAAATGGCAGTTTATTTTTATCCATAATGATTGTCTATTTAAATTTAGTAGCTATTTCGGAATGATGATATCTTTAAGAACATCCTATCTAAAGAATTGATATTTTGACGATGTAATGATTTGGCATGACTTTTTCAGAGTTGACTCAGTTGACTCCTTTGCCAATTTCCAACGGTTAATTCTATTTTCTTCTATTTGTTTAATAATATTTTTCTGTATCTTTTTTCACATTGTAAGTAAGTAATTAATTCATAATTAATAATTACTTTGTAATATATATGTAAATAAATATTTATTTATCTAAATTTACAAAAAATTACTTCTTAAAAATGATTCTAAAAAAGGATTTTACAAACCATATCAATTCTTACAGATAAAAATGTTAAGTAAAAAAAATACAAAAATAAAAAATAGTTAACGTCGATTAATGCAACGGATAAAGTAAATGGGACGTCGCAATACCAATTGTTTATTACCCCTTATTAAATAAATTTTGTTTTGTATAAATAACACTAACACTGTATTCTCTTAACAGTTGATGAACTAAGCCCGTCCTGAATTTATTAAATAAAAGAGAAAATTAGTACAAATGTATATTTTATTTTATTAATATAATGCCTTTCCACCAAGTATTGACAGTGAACACCCTAAAAATTATTCACTGTTTAAATTTAAAAATATGTATCTGAAAACAATCCAAACCTAATTAATACCATCAAAAATATGGATGACATTTACAAATATAAATATATGCATAAAACATGAGCTGCTCTTACGTTTGTAAATGCACAATATATCATGGCGTGCTCGGCCATCCTGTATTCATCACATTCCAAGCATTCTTAAAAATTATTTTCTCCTCTACGATAAAAACAATTTTCTAATTTTAATATAGATCGCGCGTAAATTCTTCTTTTAGACTTTGTTTGTTTACATAATATAATAAAATTAGATTGGCTAAACAATCTGATATCGATTAATTTTTATAACCAATGACGCGTAAAGCATTTTTGCAAGGTTATTATCATACCATGGTTCAGTCACGTCTTAGGTCATTATGATTCATTTACATATCGACTGTGGAAAGGAAAAAGGACATAACCCTCAATTTTCCAAAACAGCTTTTTTACGATAATCACAAT
This sequence comes from Himalopsyche anomala, assembly GCA_031772345.1. Lineage (NCBI taxonomy): Eukaryota > Metazoa > Arthropoda > Insecta > Trichoptera > Rhyacophilidae > Himalopsyche > Himalopsyche anomala. The sequence goes on along the minus strand of CM062833.1, from coordinate 11,397,790 downwards.
GTATACAACTTGACACACATTCTTTTAAAAGGATGGAAGCTGAAAATGCCAAACAAGTATCTTAATTTAGCTTTTAAGTTTGACCTTGTAAAAAATTAAAACCAAGAAAAAACACTGAAATAAAGGTTTTTCCGAGACAATTTCTTTAATTAATATTAGGTCATGTCAATTAAACACCAGTTTAGAAGTATCCGTGCACTTCAACGTTGTGTATAATTCATAATTTACATATGTCACAAAATCATCAAAACACGTTTTTTGCGCCTCCTGTAAAATTTGATATGTGTGGGTTACGTCCTTTTTCCTTTCCACAGTCGATATAATAGAATCTCATCGCTTACGTATATTTACAATGAACACCAGCTATCAACATGGATCTAGTAAGTACTATACAATGACGTCACACTTAACAAATTGGCAGTGTGAAACAGTGAAAGACCAAACAAATATTTTCCAGAGTTTCACTGTCTTTATTTTAAGATCCCATTGAAAAAAAAGCCAGCAACTTTATATTATTTTTCTGATAATCATTTAATATCAATTACAGTAAAGCCCCCATTGACGCGAAATTTGGGACCGCGTAATTGGGAGTGTGAATCTCATACACAAATAAGGGGTTACGTTTTTTTCGTGAAAATGCAAAACTGTCAAAACTAAGAATAAATGATAAAAAATATATGGACGAAATATTTTGTTTTTAGGTGGTAAAATGCATAGCGCTAGAAAACGTTTGACTGTATGCACCACACAGACAGCCGCCCGGCTGTGTGTACAGCAGCAACGTCAATGGAATGCGTCCGCGTAATTGGGGGATTTGCGGCGAATATTTTGTTCGGCGTGTAATTCGAGGTAGCGTAAATGGTAGATCCACTGTAATTATACTGTTGTACATTAGGTGTCAAATTAATAACTCTCGTATAGTATTAGGTGACGTTAAGTAAAATACTTACACTAGTCAAAACACTTATCATTTTATTTTCTTTCACGTAATATAAAAAATACAAAAAAGTGATTTATCATATAAAATTAAATTTGATTACTCTGTTATTTCAACGATCGAATAATTTTCTTATTCTAAATTGTGGGTTTATAATGCAAAACGTACTATTTCCAAAATTTGCGTTATTTTGTTTGTGTTATTCGTTATAGTATTTGACTCTACTAAAAATTTCGAGTTTTGGAAATAGTACGTTTTGCATTATAACCCCACAATTATTCCAAACGTTGGTTCTGTAACAAATTTGTAAATGTTGCGATGGTCTGATGATACTTTTCAGAGTGACGAATCACATCACACGTGGAATATCGAAGTTATCAAATTTAATTTTTACCAAAAATGAACACAAAGTTACCGCCGAATCTATCAAAGATAAGTAATTTGCCACTTTCCGAAAGTATGTCTGTCAAACACTCACATGCTTGTAAAATTTTCGTACGTCTTAGTCATGTCGAGTGTCAAATGAATTGGCATTTACAGTGGTAATTCAGGTAACGAGTAAAACAGATTGTGAAAAAAATGCTCCCTTAACGAGCAATATTTCGCATAACGAGTGACACACAGTTTTGGAAAGATCACTTTCACATCGTTGCTTGCCTCAAGATGATTAACAAGGCGTCAGAAGGAGCTACCAAGAGAACCCTTACTTCAGCTTGGAAGAAGCTTTGCCAAAGAGCATTGTCGAATATGATTTTGAGGGGTTTGAAACAGTACATGTGGAGTTTACAGTCAGCGAGATTACATCTTTGGCCAATAGCATGAGACTGGAGGTGGATATCAACGATATTGATGAGCTTGTGAAAGAGTAGTCAAGAGCTGACCACCGAAAAGCTTACGGAGTTGCATTGTTTTTCACAGCAAAAAAATATGGAGGAGAGTTTTTTAGTGGAGGAGGAGGAAGTAGCAAAGAAACAGTCTTCTGGCGCAATAAGAGAAAAGCTGAAAGCATGTGAAACTGTTGCAACGTACACTAAGAAGCATCAACTAGTCGATTTTTTATCTTTTTTTGCAAATCAAAATTGCATTCCAGGTTGTTACGCTCCTTAACAATTTATAAGTATGTAATTTTAGTTGAATACACGTTAAAAATATTTAAAAAAAAAAAAATCGGCATGGAACGCATTATTGTTTTTTACATTGTTTTACATGGGAAAAATTGTTTCGGTGTTTCGCATAACGAGTAAGATTCTGGAACGAATTAAACTCGTTATGAGAGGTTCCACTGTACTCAGTTTCCCTCAATTAAAATGTTACAAAAACACTGATGAGTTCAGTTCTACAAATAGTATTAAATAGTTACGGCATTGCGCCGCCGTAAACAATCCACCACAGTATTTTAATTTAAATGTATCTTTGCTGTTATTAAATACTTTATTACATAAGAGATATACAGCTTTTCCAGCGTCACGGGATCGTCAGAACAAAATTACATTGCTATATCGGTTGCGCTCAATAATTCTTAGTTCTGGCATTATTTATTCAACAAAAATACTTGATACCTCCCTATACAGTAAGCATTTAGTGGAATGTAATAACATATATGAAAATCCTAATTAAAATGAGAAGATTTCTAAATTCTAACATCTGAGTTGGTTTTATGCAATAAACGAATAATTTTATTTTTAAAAATGTCAAATCTTTTCATTAATAGATGTCACTGTCAGAAACTTTAGTATTCAATCACCGTAAAATTAAGCAAGACTTTCTCTCGTCTCAATATGCCATTCCAATTAATTCTGTTTATGCTTTTTTTGCTTATATAGAATAATTAATAAATGAATCGATATCAAATATGTTTATAAAAAATAAAACAACAAATCTAAAATTGTGTACCTTTGTTAGACAAGGTTCACTCCATATAAAGTCTTATATTTACAGGAATCTGTAAAAAAAATTTTTTTAAATGATGGAATATTCTAAATGACAATGAAAAATGTCTTTACTAACAATTGTTAGATGGCAGTACACGGGTAAAATTTCTTATTTATAGTATTTTTCTCAATAATGAAATTAACTTTATTCCATCAACAAAACATCTTCGTTTCGTAGCACGATATTTCAAAATAATATTTTTACTTGTCAACGTTGGATCATCACAAACAAAAATTTAAATGTCGTTAAATATAATGTAATCAATAAGCAGACTTTTCATGTATACTGCCATCTGTTTTTTGTGGAAAGTGTTTAATTCGTACATTCATAGATTTTGTATGACTTGATTTTCAACATTTGTATTCGTTGCCTTAAAAAAATATAGAACATCGGTAATATCAATAAAACAACTTTTATTACTTATAAATTTTAACATTATTTCGCACGAAATGCTTCATAGATGACAATGACACCTTCATACAAACATGTCAACCACCAATATTGTTTTAATGTAAAAAGTACATGGAATGAGTACCTACATACTATTTGTTTGAAATATATAGGTAAGTTATCATCATAGACAAGTGAAAACATTATTTCCGCGGCAATTGGTACTGGCTGAAATACTGGAATGGACAATTTTGTAAATGTACTGTTAAATTAATTAAATTTATATTTTTTTCTGTAATGTCATTAATTTCATTAATTCATCACATGTTATTTTAATCAATCATGAAAACCAAAATATAGCTTACACACTTATTTTTAACGCATTTCATTAGACTCTTGTTTGTACTTTTATATCATATCTATTAATCACAATTGTATATTTTAGCCTGTTGAAAATGAATTGTATACCCATATAACTAGTGGCGGATTAACCTATAAGAAAAAGAAGGGATAAGAAAAATCTTAGGGGCCTCAAAAATAGCTTATACTTTATATACCCATATACTTTTTGTTCAGATTTTAATTTCTTTGTATTATTGTACATGCAATTTTCTGACGTTTTTATGTTATCCGAAAAACAAGGCCTCCAAATTTCATTGCGCCCGGGGCCTCTCATGTGCTTAATCTTCCACTTTATATAACGAATGGAAAACTTATTTTAGAGGGTGATGAACAAAAAACGTAACTTACACATACATTGCACACAACTTATAAATGTGTAAAAAAACACAATTATACCAAACCTTACAGAATACTTTATAAACATATATTAAATGATTATGTGTAGGTATATTAAATAGCTAAAAAAAGGTACCTTCTTGTATATTTAAGTTAAACTCAGGAAGGATTTATTGAGCATTACGATGGTAATCTATTAAATTATTTAAAATAAACAGGAATGAGCGCTTCGTATTGTTTAACACTCTCGTTTGTTTTATTTTAACAATTCAATTGTAGATTCTTTTGTTGATTCTATTGTTGTATAGTTGCAGATTCTGTTCTGAGTTGTTAACACAAGTTAAAAATTCAAATTAATACAGCAAAATAGTTATCTGTATTATTCATAATAAATAATCATATTATTTGTTGCATTGTCCATATGACAAACACGCCTGTTTTCCCTGCACTCAAAAACCAAAAGCTTACAAGAGCGGCGTAGCACCTATTTACTGTCGTAGACGTAACGTTATTTGAGTACGGGTGCATATTGCAGAAATCGTAGATAGTAAATTCGGATTCGTGGCGAATCGTAGCACAAGTTTTAATATCAGAGGATTAGCGATGCAATCGTAGCATTCACATTCATACAAATGGAATAAGCACTCTGTCTGGGACTTCATGTTTCTCAAACTCTACGAAACGATTAATGTCCTTAAATAATATTTCAATTTTCGGGAGTTCTTAAGCGGTCGGTCGTTAATGATGTGGAACGATTTTTGATATTTATTGACCTCCTTTTTGCCCCATTCCTTCACTATATCCTAAGTCAAATTTTATAACGTATAATCTACTTACAGCTTGAAAAAATCTGGTTAAATAATGTTTTCATTAAATATTTTATCAGGAAAATTATTTATTTACTTCGCAATGGCACAATTTATATGACCCTCCTTGTAAAAAATATCACGTGATATTTGGAACATTTAGGGCGCAAATACCTGAAGAATACTTTTTACGTCTTATAAGAAACATCACTATTTTGTTTTTTTAGCCGTACATACATATTTTTTTACTAAATAAAGTAAACGAAATTTTCCTTTAAAACGGTATCAAAATTTCACTTGAAACATTTTGGTAGTTCCTAGCTGAGTGCTTTATGCTTTAATTGATTTACATTTAAATTATCAATTACAATCAAGACGTTAAATTAGAATTGTTTGAATTTTGTACTTTTCCATGAGTTTTGTTGAGTTACTATTACAACAGAAGATAATTTCACTAATATAAATATTTTAATGAAATAATTAAAATTTATTTTATTAGTTTTCTGGGATAATTATTAAACAAACTAAATGATGATATATAAATACTGACGTATATATTTCAATATAAATTCATAAAAGAACTATAAATTGTAGAAAAAAAAACCCACATCTTGTTGTGGAATACTTATTTAATTATTTTGTACAATAGCAAGATTCCACGAAAATTTTTATTGTGGATCATTGAAAGATTCGGTAAAAAGTAAAAAAAATATATATTTATAAGAGATATTATATTAACAAAAATACAATATTCCTTTGTATTTTATTTCACTTTATTTAAAATGTTTGGACTGGTTTTGCTCATTGCGAGCATTGTATTGATATGATAAGAAAAATATTGAAACTGCTATTTATACAAAAATAAAAAGGTGTAAACAACAATTAAAAGTGATTATAAGAGACAGTATAGTTTTTTTTTATTAATCCTACGATAATGGTATATAGAATCCAAACACCTATTCTAATTCAGACGCAATATATCTTAAAATTATAGTACAAAAAGAACATTGTGGAGAATTTAAATCGTAAATAATTTCAATTGTCATTTAAATTTGTATGCTTGTTACAAAATGAGAACTTGTTATTTAAAATCACAATCTCTGATTTTAGCAAGCTTTGTGTCTACCTTGAACAATGAATGCATTCTCACTTCCCGCTGAGTCAAAATCTCTATAATATTTTTTAATCCGTACAATACGATGACGCCATATTTTTTACATTAGAAAGATTTCTGTACAAGCAAGGGGAATAAACATCCATAGTTATTTATGTGTTGTAGCACTTGTAATGATAATATTACGTATTTTTAAGTATATACATGTTGGGCTAATTTCTAAAACCTTACACGCTGAAATGTTATGAATGTCATGTTTTTTTAATTATATTTTTATGCACTCGAACTGTATTAAAACAATAATTCTATTAATACTGAATCGAAGCTTCAGAAAATATTTAAAGAGAACGGTTTTTTCGATAATCACAATGTATCAAACTTGATACACGTTCTATCAAAAGGATGCAAGCTGCAAATGCCCGATTAGTATTTAAATTTAGCTTTTATGTTAGAAAAAGATGACCTTGTAAAAAAATAAAACCAAGAAAAACGACTGAAATAAAGGTTTTTCCTGGACAATTTCTTTAATTAATATTAGATGATGTCAATTAAACACCAGCTTAGAAGTCTCCGTGCACTTCAAGGTTGTGTATAATTCATAATTTGTATATGGTCAAAAATCATCAAAACACGTTTTTTGCGCCTTCTGTAAAATTTGATATGTGAGGGGTTACGTCCTTTTTCCTTTCCACAGTCGATATATTTAATGATTTATTAATCTAATCAATTTATTTCCTTCTCTAACAAAAAAGCTCGAGCGTCTGAATAACAGTCGTTTTTATTTTAATACCATCTGTTGAAATGCTTATTAAGGATACTATATGGATACTATTGATAACTCTTATGATAAAAAAAAATGAATTTTAGATAATTTCATACATTATTCGTAACAGTAATAATTCTTAAACAGCAAAAATGTTTTGGGTAAAAGTTCTAGTTTAGAAAAAAGGGCATCATTGACCTGTTGAATTATATTTCACGAAATGGCGGGCGATTCGAGTGTACACAAGATGGCGGCTTGCCACTTCCGGTTCCCGCGGTAAGCGACGCAGCGCAGCGCTTCCGACGGAAGCCGTCGCGTTATTGAATTAACCCGGCGACCACACTTAGAGCAGGGCTGCTTCATTGTCGAAATAAAAAGACTTTCAATTGTAATTATATATAATACTTCAGTTTTTAGTCATATTTGAAATTGTTAAATGATTATTGGATATGATATTTACATTAGAATTGGTTCCAAATGCAAATAGCCGTAAAATAGTTTTTGTGTCAGAAATATATAGTTTTTTATGACCATTCAGGAATAAAACTCAAAACTAATTTTAGCATGTTTCAATGTGATAATTTATAATCCTAATAGGCCATATTTTTATGTATCCATGCCATGCAACTCAACAGATATTCAAAAACTAAAAAAAATGAGAAATGTATCATATGTTTGTAAATAAATATACTTAGTAAAACTAGAATAGAAAACACCATTTTTTTTTAATAGAACAGTTATTTTCTTTCAATATGTGGCATATGAGAAGCTTGGAATCAAAACTCATAATATTCATTTTTGTGATAAGTACGCCAAAAAACTCTAAGTGCGTCAATATATATAAAAGTTGAGTCTTAAAATTTACATTGACACTGTCAAAACTACTGCCAAAGATCTTTAACGGGGTGGGGTGTCTCGGTTCACATTCATCAAATTAATAATATGATTTGGTTAGAATAAACCAATCGGCAATCAGTATTTTCATGGTGTATGGTGCAAAATAATCTAAAAAAAGTAAAAAAATATTTCGCATCTTTATTTTGTTGTATTTTTTACTTGAAATATCAAACTATGAAAAATTGTGCTGCTGTATTTTTTGCCATTTTTTAATTTTGATATTTGAAGAGTGAGTGTGAGTTATGATAATAGGCTCCTCATTTATTAACATATGATTTTGTTTTATGGAAATATAAAATATCGTTTGTATAGATTACGGTTGGTTTGTTCCGTCAAAATAATTTGTTAAGTAAGGAAAAGCTTTAAGATATCATCCCTCTTTTTTCGGTTTTTTATGATCTCATTTATAAAGAATATTTTCCATTCAGAGATTTTCAAATGATGCTTTGTTACAATCGATCCATTTTCCTATTGTTTTTATAGCTTTCAAATAATATTAAACTAAACATTTCGGTTGAAGAAAACTAATTTTAAATCACCGTTGGTGCCCTGACAATCTACTGAAACATTTTCAAAATTCTATCGAGAAAAAAAGTATCACTAAAAAGATTTTTTGAGAACAAATCTCAATAGATGCCTCTGTCGCAAAACTTTCAACTTTATTCTGATGTGTGAAAATATTTTAATCAAAATGATTTAACTTTATTCAATTTTGGATAGTATGTGACAACCCTGCCAAAGGACCATTCAGCTAACTGATGTTGGATGTAGGAATTGGAACATTCTATTTTTATTGGATAAAACACTTTAGCTCGGGGCATTAGTGTGTAGTGGCTTAACGCGCCAGACTCGTGTTTTTATTTAGAATACTAACATGTTCGAAAGACACTGCTTATGAAAATACTCTACCTGAACCAAGAGGAGAAATTTCAACAGTGCATATTCATGGGACGATAAAAAAATATGAAAATGATCTATGTATTTCGTTAACCAAAGCCCACGAATCAATTCGATAGTTGTTTGTTTAAAATGTATGAAACTGAGGGAAATACCTTGGAAAATAGTCAAAACTTTTCATTAAGAAGGAGAGCTATTAGAAGTATTCTACAATTTTCTTGAAATAAAAAAAATGGATACACAAACGTTTGTTGGTTTTTTTTGTAGGAAAACAAAATATCACTACAACTCATACGACCAGTATCAAACACGACTTAATTATGCTTTTGCGATATACACTTATTTTATTAATTATTGTAGGAAATTTTAATACCTACAGTGTAGAGGTCTGCCCGGCTCGCGGGCCGGGTTCGGGCGGGTAAGCGCAATTGAGATTCGGGCTCGAGTCGGGCTCGAGTAAGGAATTTATTTCTTCAGAAAAATCTTTCAGACTATGTTCGTGTTATAAGTCTGCCATGATGATTTTAATTATCATCAATTCTATAGAGAATCGTAAATTGTTGTAAATTTGTAAAAGACGGGTTTTTTTCGGGCTGAAGAGTATAAATCTGGGCTTCGGGTTTGGTTCGAGTAACAAGTGTGGTATAAGACTCGGGCCCGGGCCGGTTTAGGCCTGAGTCTTTCGGGCTCGGACCAGGTAATTTTGTAAAATTTCGGCCCGTGCAGACCTCTACTACAGTGAAATACATAAATTTGAATCGTTCAAATTATGTGACAAAATCTGTGGGAGTGTACATAATTTGAACGATTCAAATTTAATATTGAAATTCCACCAAGCACCTTAAGCCGAAATCTTAAAGTATAATACATGTTGAATAAGTTTATGATAATCAACAATAAATATAACGATCAAAAGCAATTATCAATTTCACCGTTTTTTAAATGCGATTAAATTGTGCAAAAACCTTTTCAGTTGAAATATAAACTTATTTTATGGAAATGCACAAAAAAATGCAAAATAAAAAAATTCAATAGATAAGAATTGTAAATAATTGATTTAAGACACTATTTTATTAATGTGTGTTTTATTGCCGCTTAATGTGAAAATCGTTCTTGACTCCAATAATGTTTTTAAGAGATAATCCTATTAGTTGCAGCAAAGATAAAAATATAAACGTGGTACAATGTATATTTATTTGAGATCCTCCAGACATCATGTACTCAAGCTTTTTCGCTAAAACAAGAAGAGTCAATCTTTTCTATGTCACTTTAAAAAATATTTGTGAGTTTATTCCGTGAGGCAAAAATTCTAGCGAATTTCCCTCGTAGAGTCACTCGTAGCACCTGACAGCGTACACTGCCTTTCTAAGTCTCACGCCATCACATTACATTTGTTATTCGAGTCTTAAAAAGGTTTTATTATGGAAGGTGGAAATTGTTTTTTTTTCGATATTCAACACCATTATGTAGGCATGCATTAATTATTTATTATTACTTTGGTATTTGATAATTAAACATATAAAAGTATCGGCCTATCCAGTGCCGGCGCGAGGCTATTTGGCACCCGTTATTGGCAACGGTTATTGGCGAGCCCCTTTTTAAAAAATCATCCCATTTTTTTTTCGAAATAATAAAAAACAAACTTTTCAAGATCATATCCATATCTGCTAAACAGAAGTTTTTCTACGTGAACTGTTAGTTACTTAGTCGCTCAACCTCTCTTTTTCGAATCATATAAAATACGATACACAACTACAACGAAAAATACAAACATCAAATAAAATAAAATGGATTGTTATATTTTTATTTTTAGAATATATAAAAATAGTTTTCATACTCCATTTATGCGCCCCCTAATGGTTGGCGCCCTAGGCGGTTGCCTATATTGCCTGTACGGTGGCGCCGACACTGGGCCTATCAGTTGCTTAACTTGGTATTTAATTGCTGCTGTTATATTCTCTTGTAAAACCACTATGTAAATCAACCGAAGTTGTGATATCATTTAATTGTACAGTTTTAGATAGGAAGTAAATATAAAACAAGAAGAATATCTACATAAAAAGGTAAAAATATGTTATTTATTAAGTTTCAAACGAACTTTATATTAATGTCGTAAAAACAGGTATATTAAATAAGCAATAAAGAATATCTTGACAGTAAACTCTAATTTAATCAATACATTCATTTGTTTTGAATGTTACATTTCAAAATGTTTCAAGACTAGTTGGAATGTCCCCAAAAGCTGAAAAAAGACGTTATCTGGAATTTTTCAACGCCCTTCTCGCAAACGATGATTGTATTATATTATTTTTATTCAAATCGTTAACTTAATGCTTTAAGAATAAGGGTGCCACCCCTTCTTTTTTATAACAGCGAATTTTCCTCTCGTTTATAAAATTTAAGTGTGCAATTATCATTTAATATTATGTAGATTTACTTGATATCAAGAAATTTATAACAATTATTTAATCCCATTGTGTTATTAAGAAAATGTAAATTTATTTGCTTTACAAAAGACATCTATGTCAGTGGTGTAGATATGCGTTTTTTTAAAGTCCAATGGTATGTTATATAAAACGAAAACCTACAAAGCCTATGTTCGTTTATCTAAAGTAGTATTATGTAAGATAACAGTAATTTTATACTTGATTTTAAACTCTGTTTTCTTTTTGAAAAATCCTGATTATAAGAATCTCTCGTTTTCCATCAAATCACGGCACATAGTAATGCTATGTCTTTATAAAAGAGTGAAGTTCCGATTAAGACCACCTTAAAGAATTAGTCAATCAAAATATGTTTAGAGAAGTTTCAAATTAAATATTAAAAATATTAACTTCAACGATGACCAAATATCTTCTTTCAGATCAATGTAATAATAATTTGAGATTCGAGACAATTCGTCAACAAGGTGAGAATAATTTTGTATTTATTTAATAAGTGTCATATTCCAAATATATAAAAAGGAATCAGGCATTGCCTCAGGGGTAGGCTGGAGGGGATCGGAGGGGCTCGCGCGAGTTAAATTGTGAAAAAAGTGTTAAATTTAACTAAGGCCAGCAAGCCTCTTTTTGAATAAAAGAAAAACAATATTTTCACGTGAAATCAGTTACTAACTGTTTTTTTTTCTGATTAAGACATGTACATAATATTATTTAAGACGGCTTGGGTGTAACGTTTGATCCATGGAATTGCAGCGAAAAGAATAGTACTTATTTTTGGCTCACTTCACTATTTACACTTTACTAGCAATCTGAGGTAACAAGTATTTTTTTAAGCTGTTGATGGTCATTATATTGCTCTTTGTTGCATAATAAAATTATATTAAGTAAAATTTAATTATTGCATATAATTGTATAAAAGTATTAAAATGTTTGCCATTTTCCCGGCATACCGCAAAAAGCTCTGAGATTAAGCGAGCCTATTGTTAACGTATTGGGAGCCCATCGCTGCATTCAGTATGATATTTATTAAGTACACTATTTGTAATTGTTCCTTTAAAAATATTGCATAAAATTTAATTCCCATCATTTATAATTCATACTATGATTTTATTGCAACATATTTTCTTAATACTTTGTTATTTGTCTATTTTGAATAATTTAAGCTGTTTGGATTTATTTTTTATCAGTTGATAATGCTTGCAATGAGTGAAACCGGTATAGATGAAATGTGTTTTACTTTTAATTATAATACCTTAAAAAATATATAAAATACCAAAAATTGACAGTTAAAATTCTGAAAGTGAGTATATTATGTGCATAATAATGAACTTGCATGTGTTGCCCCACTGCTAAAAATTCATAAATATTTGAGTGTTGGTGTTTAAAAAAATATATCGTCGATAGAAGTAGTTAGCCCCATAAACGCGGCACGGCGCAGGCTTTTAGCCTTTAATTGACTAACGCAGAGAAATGACCCAATTGTTTGCAAACAAAGAAAGGGTTAGGTCACTCTGACCCCTCCGGAGGTGTTGGGATCTGAATTCCGCATCGATTTTCTTAGATTGAATTTCACTGCCCAATCTTGTTTGTTCAATATACAATAATTGTATTGATTCCCTTTTACTGAAGATTAGACTTATACAACGTTGAATCATTTTTAAGTTGTTCACTGTCAATACTTTTTGTGAAAAGGCATTATATTATAAAAATAAAACACGCTTTAGTTCCACATTTATTTAATATGATCAAGAACAGTTTCACTCTTCAAGAGCATTACATTAATACAGTGCTTTTTATACTAAGCCGAGTAAAGGGTGTAACAAACAATTACAAATAAATATTTAAGATAAATTTGTAGATAAAGATACAAAATTTGAACAAGTTACATTAAACGGAATATACTTTAAATGTTATAATGAAGGTAGAGAGGTGACTAACGATAAATTCAAAGGTATTTTTAAAACTGGGATTTTTTACAATAATAAAATAATTAATTGCAATAACGACACAAATATATATTCGTCGACCACGCAGCTACATGCTCTTTAATAATATACAGCGTAAAACAAACATAACCGTTCTTTTATTTCCTCAAATTGTGTAGACATTTTGGCGTCACGATATATAGTTAAACGAATTTTATAGAAATAACTTAAATTAAAATTATTCAAGAATTCCTAACTTAACATTATCTAGTTTATATGAATGGCTATTAAGGTGTTCCCTGTAAATTTTCGGTTGAAAAGCATTTTATTTTTATCACTCGATAATACGTACGATTAGCGGAATAATTAATAATCTGGCAATAGTGTAAAAAATTGCACCATTTTTATTTTTAAGAGTAATTTGATAAGCATTAAGAAAACAACTTTATTCACAATGAATAATTCTAAGCTTTTTTTTGTCAACTATAAAATCTGATGATACAATAAGTGTTTGATAATCACGATTCACGATGGATGGATAATAACATCAGAATATGATTCAAATACTGCTTTATCTAGTGAGTATTATTACTGGAAGTGGATCCTCGAAGAAGCCAAGACCCGCGTTGAATAGTTGAAACAACGCTCGAAATGATATTAGGTGATTGAGAGCGTATGAATATTAATATAGTCCCTATTAACTATGTACATGCAATTGAAGAAAATTTTACTTCGTTCATATTATATGCTTTACTTAATGAGCGGACATTGCTGGCTTTATGTTATTCCTATCGTTTTTTTCCCCTTAGAAATGAAGAATCTTAAAAAATTTCCAACTTTAACACAACACATTTTTGCGTTGTGAAAATATTTTTTATCAAAAATAATTAGTAGTATCGTGCTTTTACATCCCTTAATACTTACCCTATCATATAATAATACGATTCTCTTTATTTGCGGGCGGTCGGAGGGGGTTGGGGTGACACGGCTGCTTAAACCTTTATTCGCCATTAAGATTACGCGAAAAAAAATAAACTTTTAGGTACAAAGTGCCCGAAAAGTTGAATTTAATAAACGCAGCGATTCTTTCTGAAAACTGAAAAGAAAATTTATCGTGGGCCCTTTTTTTAGAACCCCATAAACGTAAACACCACAGTGCGAAAATATTGTTTAACCCTACATGAAAAAGAAGCCTCACACATTGGGTACGTTGTATATTAGATTTTTATTTTATTAACTAATTTATAGAACGACCACCAAAAAACCAATATTTAAGATTAGGGAAATGATTTATGTATGAACCGACTACTTCGGGTTTGTTGATTCGTTTTGACCGACTTTTAATTCAATTAGTATCATGGCGTTACTTAAATAAATCGATCGCATTTTAATTTAATTAGCATTAAATTATGTTACTTCACTTTTACGATACTTTAAGTTGAGTATTACAACGCATCTAACTTTTTCTTTAAAATACCAATCGGCTTACTTCACCTCTAATGGGCCCATAATAGATAAATTAATAGATTAAATCAATTACTGCATATAGACCTGACTCGTTTTTACACGGTTTACTAATAAGAACAAATACTGTAATTTTACACGACTACCTACAAGATTCCCTTACTTAAAAAACACAAAAGCGGATAACGAGAAATACAACAACCCGTCATGGCAGTAATAACAAACAAAAGACTTCATTAGATCTAATACATTAAACGTGACGAACATTTTTAGAGATGAAAGCGATTTACTTCCGGTCCCTCATAAAAGTCCCCATATCCGTATATAATCTAGTAGCGATGAAAAGTAATATTTTTTTGTAATATTATAAAAATATTACGAAAAATGTTTTGTGTTATTTGGGTATTCATTATTATCATTGTTTTTACACGATTTTATTTACCAAAATTGTGTTAATTTTTCAAATATATTTTTTTTAATGGGAACCAATTTTCAATTATAGAAATTCTATCTATTTTTTACACAGTTTTTTATGGAACGTATCTACCGTGTAAAAAAAGAGTTGAGCGTCTTATGCGCGAAAAATTCGAACAGTGGATAAATAATCATGACGCGTTATCGTAAAACTACGAAGATTACATGCATTCTCACAAAGAAAATACATTTTAATACCTGTAAAATTAATATAAAGCTGAGAGAAACGCTATCTAAAAGTTGCGACCTCTGGGTCTACGACACCCCCACGGTTTGCGTATGTATTTATTTTAACCATCGGGCGTAGGGTTAAAATCATAACATGTAATGGTCGCGCCTAATTCGAGGGTGCTAATTTATGAGTAAATGTTTTTTTAAAACATTTTCTCTTTTTAATTTTAAACCCTTTACGGGCGAGCCAAACGGTGTTGCTGTACGTCGATAAGAAAGGGTTAGGCACCTACTCCCAAAAATTACAAAAACAGGTTTTTCTGCAAAAAATAAATCCAACAACACACACGGGTACGAAATTAAACAGTATGAAGGAGTATTTTCATTACCAGCTTGAGTGCAAAGCAATTTTGGTTTGGTTTTTAAGCGAATCTGATTTTTGTCTCTCTTAAGGTAATGTAAATGCTGAAATTTCAATGGAAATTAAATTAAATATGCATTATTTCTTTACCGCTTTCCAAGTTGAGCATATTTTAGCACAATTTAACTCATATTAACAAAACTTTTTTTCTCAAAAATTCAAGACAGCTTGTTCGTTGTCGTAAGGTAGCTTCATCTAATCACTCTCACTATGCCACATATGCGGTCCCAGTAAAAGATAATACTCTAGTAATATTGTAACCGACAATTTATAAATTTTACAGGACACGGTTTTTTTTAAATTAGTCTCTCACTGAGTTCGATAAAGGTATTCCTTAAATGCGGTTAGTAAATATAATAGTAACATATGGTCAATGTCTATCCTGATATTATACTGACTAGGTTCAGTTCTCTAGATCAGGGTTTCCCAATCGGGAGCCCTGTGGCCCCCCAGGGGGCCACAGTGATTTTTTTATTTGAAAATTTCCCGAAATTCTAAAATTTCTGCAACTCTGCAAATTTCCAGGATTTGAAATCCTCCTGAAAAGTAAAGACATGATTATTCTTAAATGTCCAAGAAAAAGTTTTAATTTTTTACTAGTTGGCTCACTTCACCTCTTGAGGGGTCAATTAAAAATTGTCTGGATTATTTTATCTTTACCAATTTCTTCAATTTGCATACTAAAATTTTGTACAGTTTAGGTTTAGCCAAATCGATAAATTTTAATGAAAAATTTTAATAATTCTTAAATATTCATTAACAAAAATGAGAGCTACTTAAACAGTTTCAGCAAACACAATTAATGTAATATCAATTAGGCAATTAACAGTCATTCTAAACAGCACTTAGGTAAAGTGGAAATGAAAAGTTTACTCTGGTCCGAAACAACCAATATATTTCTCAAATGTTTTAACTAAACCAATAACAATTCTTCCAAAGAAAATAAACTCATTGAATATTAAATCTAGGTTAATTAATAGATTAATGTACAGCTTTATGAAATATAATACCCATCCATCAATAATCGAGAGTCAACTGTATCGTGTAAACAAAAACATTTGACTGTACATATATAACAGTAACAGTGCACATCGTGTACCGTGTAGATCAGCGATACTCAAACTGCAGCTTATTCAGAGGCCCAAAACAATCATGGTCACCATTTGATTTTTCAAACATCTGGTATTGTTTGCCAAAAAATACGTAAACGAATTTGTATTTTTGTGTATAAATTTGTATGTTATGTCACTATAGTATTTGGTATATTTACGTATTACTTATAATATTTTGTGGCCAACGTAATGTAGCCAGAACCGGTTCGCGGCCCAGAAAAAGAAAAGGTTGAGTATCAATGGTGTAGATCGTGGTGGGGAACCTTTTTTTCTCTTAAGGCCGCATTCATTTTTCTGATTCGGCATAAGGCCGCAGTAAACATTGATTGAGGGAATCTTTGGCAGGAAAAAAAATTCATGCCAATGTCCCAGAAATTTGCGGATTTTCCAAAATTATCAGCGTGGGAATTTTTTTACGGATTTGCTCGAATTAGCATCGTGGCACCTTTTTTTTATGTCTTCCACGAATGAATTTACAAAAATTTACAGAATTTCAGAATTGGCCTGAAGGCCAGGGTAGCCAAAAGGCCGCAGGTTTCCCACGCCTCGTGTAAATCGTCAGAGAAATGTACTTTATACACAGCGTCTTAATATTTCACCACGGAGTCGTATTATCCAACAACAGAAATTCCACTGCACACTCCTTTTGACATAAGTAGCAAAGTTTTTATAATTAAAGACGCGAAAAATTGAAAAAAAAATGTTTGAATCGACATTTTGATTTGATGAAAGTCGTACCCACTAATTTGGACTTGTAATCGAGTGAATGCTTTACTTAACGACCTCTCTTATTTTCTACCAACTCAGCTTCTAGAAGGCGTGGCAAAAACAGGAAAGATTCAAAATCCAATCTCGGTCTTTTAAAAAAGTAACTCTTTCGTATTTTTATTAGCATCGCCAAAAAATGTGGTGAGCAATATTTTTTAAATGATAATTTTTAATACGAGCAGAATATGTCATGTTTTTTTTCTCTGTGTAATATTGTTAACTAACGATAATTGTAAGCAATAGCGAAATACATTATAATAAATAGTTATGGAAATACCAAACGAATTCAGTAGCGGATTACTCTATAACCGGTTGAATCGCGTACTTGGGGCCACTAAAATGACTATATAATATAACTTATATACTTTTTGAACTGATTTTTGTATATTTTATTATTTTACATTGAGTTTTCTGACGTTTTTATGTTATCCGAAAAACAGGGCCTCCAAATTTAATTGCGCCTAGGTTCCCCCATGTGTTTAATCCGCCATATTAATATTACGTGATTATTTTTTATTTCTTCATAGGTATTAATTTTCAGAGCACATCCAGAGCCAATAGCAACATTTTTCGGGTCGCAGAAAGCATAATGCCGGGTCAACAAATTCCTAAAATAAATCTGTTTATTTTGTATTGTAACAAGTAAAGACTGTATGGACATAAATATACTGTTTTATTTTACCTATAGGCCGGTAGTATAGGCCGTAACAAATTTAGTGGGTCACGAAGGAAGTATATTAAAATAACCGGGTCGCGGGGGAAAATTTTGGGAAACTCTGGTCATTCCGTCATCCCAAATATCTTTAAAAGTCTTGAGCAAAAATTTATTTAACGGCCTCAATATGTGAAATTTAAAAAGCTGAAAAAGATTTTTTTATACAAGAGTATTTAAATATTCTAAAATCACACAATTACAGTTGATATTGTAATCAAAATATAATTGATATCATCGTTTAAATTTTATTTAAAATACAATTCATTGTAGAACATTATATTTTACAAGAATTATTACATAAATACATAATTTAATAAAAAAAAATACGTAATTTATCAATTCTCATTTTCAATCATATTTTATTTTATCTCTATATTGATTTTACCGGTTTTCCCGTCACCCAGCACAATAAAATTAGTGTATTATTGGGTCGACTGTACAGAGTTTTTATGTATTATACATACCAAGATATATAATAGATGTCGCGACAGGCGTTCTTTTTTCAAATGAGGTGATCTTTTTTGTATAGAAAAGTTGGGTCAGTAGATACCCTCGACGAATTTGTCACTGGCAAAGTTACTGTCAGACGAACTAGGCCGAGTTGTTTCGACGTTAACGTGAAAAAATATGATTGATAGGCCAGGCCTTTGAATTGAAATTGCTGCGTTACGACACTTTATTTACGCAAGTATATTATGCATGACTTCGCAGCTTATAATGATTTTGCACGTATACAGACATACATGTTATCATTTCACTCTCTTGAAGCTCGATGATCGTTTTCAAGCTTAAAGCATTTTTCTCTTCTCCTTCGGGGCCGTGTTAATAACCCTAAAATTCTCATGACTATTAATTTACATGCTCCCAATTTTTTCTTACGTGGGCGAAACTATGAGCAAAAACTTTTATTTTTAAAAACTTATACCTCACTTAGGATGTATGAGTCACCAGTTCCTAGGACCGTTCGATTGATCAACTCATTGCCTAGAGAAGTGGACATTTTTAGTGATAGTATTTGTGAACTGTTTGTTAAATTTTACTATTTTATTTCTTGATTTTGTATGTTGATTTTGATGTATTAAGTAGTTTTATTTTATATTTTGTCTCTTTATATTTGTCAAGTATATAGCGAATTGGCGTCAGCTGTTATGTCATATACTATAATTTTAATTTTTAACAATAAATAAATAAATAAATAAATAATCATAAAGAAATTTTTATTACTGTTTATTGGTATGTTACTTTAAGAAATCCAAAAGATGATTGTATAGTAAAATAACGATAGACGATATGTAATTAATGATTTATCGAGGCTGTAGCGCGCTTCGGCACATATGTTATCAAACAATTCTAAGAGATTTAATATTATTTTTGTGGCAATATGGCACAATCTGATGTTCCGTTTCCGTGATGTTGGGTTTATTCTCACAATTGGGCCCATTAGAGGTGAAGTGAACCAATTAAATTTTAAAATAATAAGTTAGATGCGTTTTCTTATTCTACACGTCTTAAAGTATCGAAAAAGTGACGTAACCTCACTTTAATACACATTGCAATAGTCTTATCTCCGTAAAATAAAAATATGCAATGCACCAAAACACCAAGAAAAGACGTGAATGTACTTAAAAGTCAAAAAAAAAAGTTTTACCATTTTACTAGTTAGCTTTCTTCACCTCTCAAGAGCTTAAATAATATAAAATATTCTTCAGCATTTTTTTTTATCGTGTCCACCCCAGTGTGGAGCATATGGACCCCTAAGGAATTTATCTCAAAAGAACTGTTCGTTACTCAGTTGCTTAACTTGAGTGTGTCATAAAGTAAGGTCCACGGTGATATTTTCAACTTCTCAACTCGTCCAAAGTCGGGTAATAAATACCAGTTATTTATTAATTCGATATGTAATAAATCGCTGCATATAGAACATATCTGGGTCAATTGACTTGCTCACTTAAACGCGCACAGTCGCTGCCTTGCCTGCAACATCGCATCACAGTTACCATGCAATTATTAATTTTGTCGCTTTTTTTTCTTTTGGCGGGAAATTTCGGCGGGAAATGGATTCCAAACGAATCAGAATGGCGGACGTAAACAAGATGGCCGACGTGACGAATGAGTCTTGCCAACGGCTTTCGAACGCTTTATTTAAATGTCCCGCCATCATTTGTAATGGCGCTCGCGTTGTTTAATATAGAAAAAAAATTATTGCTTTTTTAAGACTTTTTATTACTGCTTTATGTGGCACAACCTGGGATATTTTGCTCGTGTTTTATATGAAAAGGTTTATTTGTGCAATTATATTTGTGTCATAATGAAAGAAAAGCTTCGAAACGGCTTAATCTTATTATTACTGACTTCGGATTACTCAATTATTAAAATTGACGTAGCTGTCTTTTGTCCGTATATTGAATACGGTCCGGCAATTTTTCCGTACACGTATCTTATCACAAGAAATATCCGTACACGGATTATTCCTGTTCATATACTACAATATAATATCGCACATTCTTATTTCAACATAGAATATTTTTTTGGAAAACTATTATTTTGAATATAAACTGGAATTGTCGCTATGCAGTGAATGCACGGAAGAATCTGAGCACACATTAAACACAAATTTTAAAAAAAAACAGTTTTCTTTCTCAAGATGTAGTGTTACAAATTTTGACACGTACTTCGAATCTAAAAGAAGAATTCTCAAATTTAATATCGCAAAATTTACTAAAAATTGATTTTAATTATTGTAAATTACAAAATGAAGGTTGGGGTCACCACATATTGTGGAGTAATAAAGTTATCAAATTTTATTTTATATTAAAAAATAATGAAGTTACACAAAGCTACCGCCGAACCCTAGTTAACTTAGTTATCTTTGACAAGTTTGTGAGATGATATATATTAATTCTTTCTTTAGCCATGACACCTCTTTACTCGGAGCATATGGCTGAGGTGCGTCCAAGGTCCTCCCAAGTCTAGGCATTTATGGTTGATCATCGGTGACTATAACATGGATCTAGCATGTAGAATGGTCAACACTTATAGAAAAAACAATACAATCAACCAAGTAAATTTCTATTAATTTCAGGATTTTTTTCAAACAATGAATGTTTTTGAAAGCAGAGATGAAAGTAGTTACCCTTTGTGGAACATATATATTACAATTATTTTAATCAGAATTGGTTTGTTATCAGATTCTCAACCCATTTCTTTAAGAGAGGTTAAAGATCTAACGATGAGTTAAGAAGAAAGTTTTGTTATCAAAATCGATTTACACATACATACCATACAGTAAAAAAAATACAATATTTTACCGTTATCCGCTGTAAATTTCAAATGTATCATTTTTTTAACAGCTGAGAATTATAAAATTTACTCACGAAACCTTGATGTATAAAATGTTGAAGCCATTTGCAAATTTAATTGTTTTAAAACTGTGTTACCATGTCGATTGTAAGTTTTCGAAACTCCATTTGGAATATAATTATTTTTTGATGGCAACATTTTTACTGTAATTGTCCGCTGCGGAGTGCAACTTCTGCATTTTCGTCGTACAGAGTGCATACAAAGTAACACTCCTTTGCACAGTTTTATATATTAATTAAAAATAATATTGATAGTATTTCACACTATGCTTTCAAGCAACAATCAAATAAAATCTGATTATAAGCCCTGTATCTAAAGATCACAATACCGATATTATCAAAATCAGGATCCCGGTATTTATGGTGTAAAATAACAGTTTTAAAACTGAAAAAATACCGATAGTTAGCTATCGAAAGATTACCAAAACCTGTTATTTTTTATTCAAAATTATTCAAAATGAATCACCATTTAATAAAATTGTTCACGACGAATTGAAAAATTTCAAATCTGTCAAGAGTTGTATGAATATAAGAAGACTTCAGAATTGATGACGCTTTTAAATGGTGTACTATTTTCATATAAAAAAACAGTATATTTTTTAATGACTGTATTTTATAAAAAGTATTAAATCCCGATTGTGATTTACTCGTCCGGTATTGAGATCCCAATTTGGCGTATTTTTTTGTTTTACTTAACCATTTTTTAATACCGATATTCCTATTTGCAATACTGGGGCTTGAGCTCAAGCCCGCTTGATCGAAAGTGCCAAGCTCTTACCAATTAGACCACAGCAGGTAAAATATGAAAACGGAAAAACATAAACATTTCTTGTATTCACTGTATTTGATATATATTACAGTACATAGCTAGATATTTTTTGATAATGCGACAGGGAAAAAACACATACATAGATGCAGACTATAGAAGAGAGACACAAATAAAATTGTCTGTGGTTTAAACGCTGCGAATGGTGTATGATATATTAAAGTGCATTTGTAAGAGAGAGAAAAAGTCTATTTTTAATACTTTTTAATTTCAGTGAAGAGTTCCACCACCAAATTTAAAACGTTATATCTTCACTGAGTTGTCTCCTTGACTAGGACTTATGGCATATTATTTTTCTATCAAATGTTCGATAATTACTTACTTTTAATGTTTTAGCTATTCAAATTTTGATGAAAAGACATTTTATTTATAAAAAGAAAACGTTCAACTAGCATAAAACCATTAATTTATTTTCAAAATTATTTACACTGTACGATAAATATTTTAAATCCACGGATTGAACTTAAATGTTAAAAAATAATTTGCACACAGTAAAAGTTTAAGAAGAAATTATTTCAATATTTTATGTCATTATACCGTCGGCTAAAAACGGAATATCAACGCCTTAAATATATTTCTTTTGTACTTGCTTGAAATATTGATACGAATAAAATACGAATAAAAACCTTCGAATAAATGTCGTAAATAATCATTTTCATTTGCAATAACAATGACGAAACAAAATTTCATAATTTATTTAATTTAAGAAAAATTGCAGTTCCAAAAAGTGGTGGTCACTTTTTATGAAATAAGTATTACATTTAAATTCCGTTTTCATCCGTCAAGAATAAAATTATACCGAAAAATTTCTGTACTACTTTCAATACACGTGTGTATATGTGCATAAATTATTTACAAATAGACAAATTTGCATAGTTTCATTATTACTTATTGCCAAACTTTGGGAACAGTAAACTTTGGAATCTTGGTATAGCGTAACAATTGGTGGACAGGCATTATAATAATAAAATAGACTCTTTTGTACCTGATCAACAGTTATTTATTAGGATCAAGACCAGTTTTACTCAACATAAATATTTTCAACAGATAAAAGAATATATATCGATACAGAGCTATTTAAAGAAAACAAAAAAAAACTAATAAGGGTGTTACAATCGATTGGTAATACAAATGTAAAAAGAATTTTTAGATATGTTTGTTGAATAAGTACAAAAGAGTGTTTTATTATTTTTTAATACTGTAACAAGTATATTATTTTGTTTTTTTTTATTACTTTATCCTTTCATATATTATAGACTTGACAGTAAACAAAATCCATTCTAAGAAAGCGAATTTTGTTTTTGCAGCATTTTCTTTATGACCACACATATTTTTTCTAAGGCGTGTTGGTTATTGTCACCGTTGTAGAAGGCCACTGATGACCATCCATAAGATGTAATCGGCGGAGCTAAGGGACTCTGAGATGACAAGGGAGGAAGCAAGAAGATAGGTAAAAGACAGAGGATCTTAGAGGAACCATGTGGTGGTCATATCAATAACTGGTTGTTGTATGATAATAAAACTTTCACCGGTTTTTCTTTCAAATACTTTATGTAGTTAATTGAAACCTCATTGTCAAACATGTGTTAATATTTGTGTTATGAATTTATAAATAACTTTACGTTTGCTTACTTAATACAGTTTGATATGGAAATTTTAGAAATATGACATAATTATGGCATACGCCGGCTCAATTTTATACATATTTGTATTATTTTAATCAGTTAGCAAAATGTTGTTAGTTTTCAGGTGATATACATCGAATAAGTTATACGTTGGGGAGTAACAAAATCAACCAATCAACTAGTCTGGACTTTATGACGCAGAAAATTGAAAGTTTTCCACGATTTATTGTGCGATCAAAAACTTTGAGAAGTGAACGTCGCAACTCCTTCCCGCGATTAAAAACAGGATGCGATGAAAAATAGTCGCTCCCGAGGCGATTCGCGATGATATCCGAGCCATTGTGCGCGCAACCGGAGATTGGTAGCGAGTCGCTCCGGACGCCGTGCGCCCTGCGGCCCTCGGGCCCTTGTCCCCTGACTGCTCCGGAGACTGCAGCCGGTAGGGGGGCGCACTTATTGTTGCGTTTCTTTGATTTTTATTTGTGTTTTCGAGAAGTTTTAATTAGTGGGCGACTAGAGCAGTGCGCTCATTTACCTGGTCTGTACTTTTATATACATCATTATCAACCATTTTATTTTTGTTTCCAATGTCAAGTTATTCAAACTCCTACAAAATTCTTTCAACAGAATATAGTTAATGTTAAAATTTCAATAAAGAGCTGTGATTAGAAGGAAGAAAGAAAGAATTTGTTCTAAAATATAATGTAAACTATTTAAATAAACGCTTCAATGATAAAAACAAGTACAGTGTAACCCCGATCTACCGTTCTCACATTCTTCATTTTCCCGCATTAATCGTTTATTTTTCATAGTCCCGGCCAAACACCCATATGAACAATGTTAAATAAATCAAACAATAATCGTTCCTCGATTTACCGATTTCCTCGATCTATCGTCTAAATATTATGGTCACAAATATGATCCCGATGGACCGTTTTTGTTAAAAAAATCTTATTTTGCTCATGAATAGTCTTGCTTTATTTTTCTTTTCACGATTTTTTCTAACTCACAACTAAAATGCTTAAATGAAGAAAACTAGAACTCCAGCTGGGAAACTGAAAACAATTCAAGACGTTGAATAAAATCCAGGAGAAAAACGAATTGACGTAGCAAATGTACGCGAGTTTGAAAGGTTAAAATTTAAGTGCCAAAATGCAAAAAAGCATATTAGTATTGTATTAAGCAATTTAAAAAAATCCCTCCCACCTTTTCCGATCTTTTCAAAATTGGGTGTAGAGAAAGCGATTAGTTAACCACTAGTCCTCTCCTAGCTTTATTCTTCTTTTCATACTACTCTCTTTGGATAAGAGACGTTGAGCGACTAAGTATCAAAGAGTTCTCGTATAAAAAAATCTGTTTATCATTACTGCATTATCGGTTTCCCGCATTTTTCGTTAGTTTATAACGGTCCCTTGAAAAACGTCGGGAGGGTAAAATCTGTACCATAAACATTAAATAAGTAAATCATATTTTTAATCCGTGTTAAAACAAAACTTTACCGCGTAAAAAAACTTGTGGAACATGTGTTCATTGATTGTGAAACCGTGTTCATTAAGTATCGCCTAAATCGAGAGAGAAATTTTATGACACTTTCATTAAAAAAAACTTGAAATCCCAAAATCTTAGATAGAATAACGTTCCAGTTTGCTCATAAAATACTTATTCTAAAATTCGCGAAATTATAAAAGGGTTTTTAGCATCTGTAGCAGATTGATTGCGCCTACTGCCATCTGGCGTTTAAAACACTTTTAAACGTTGTACGTGCGTACTAATTTTACGACAAATAAACGCAATATTTCGCTGAGACAAATTGCGCGACCTGATTTCCAAAATTTAAATCTCGAAAATTAATTGGAGTAAGGGAAGTAATTATTTTTTATCATCTGGCAACACTTAAGCCAGGGATAATTTTCAAAAGAGTTTCAGTGGGAAGTTAAAAGGGACATTATACATTTGATTAAATATCTTATAATTAACGTGTTTTATTTGTTACGGGTATATCTTAAGAGTTATGGAGATACTGCGCTTTCTACCATCTGTTAGTTAGACAAATCTAATGATGACATTAATTAAAACAGCTATGTTAATCGATCAATTCTATCTCGCTATTTTTTTTTCAATTCATGAATTGATCAAAGTATTTATAATAATCAGAGCTGTGAAGTCGGAGTTGGAGTCGTGGAGTCGGACAGCTTTTACAGGAGTCAGTATCAGAAAAAAAACTAACGATTTCAACTCTTTCTTTTAAATAGTGTAAGCAAATCGTTCGAGTCAAAAGTAGTACAACTGTATTAAAAATATATTGCAGACCCAAACTAGTAGAAAATTAAGCTATTTTATAAATAAATAGTAGTTTGTAAGATTACAAAAATCTAGGAAGAATTTTTCAATTCTTTTTCGAGATATGTATTGAGATAATATAAGGAATGAGAAATTCACAACCCCGTTCGCCGAGGAAGTTGTAATCAATCTAAGTACATACAGTGTTAGTAAGCCTAATAAATATATTCGAAAATAAACCTGTTCATCGTATTACAAAAAGTGGTACAGACGAACTTTGTAGAAATCGAGAAAAAAATATTTGCGTATTTTACGCTAAATTTTATACTAACTGAGTTTATATTTAAAAAGTTAATATAAGTCAACGAAAACAAAATCAAATACGAGTTTTAAGATAATATACTATATCCATCGATTAGAATATTTCAAATCTGACTGAAATGTAAAATTTTATTTTGCTTATATTTATTTAATTGTATGGTTTAGCGATTAAAAAACGTTTTTTTTATTCAAAGTTAGAGTACAGTAGAAAAAAGAAACTAAGCTATAAAAATATCAATATTTGTTTTAATATAAGGCGGCGCTAAAAACGTGTTTTGATGATTTTGTGACATATGCAAATTATGAATTATACACAACCTTGAAGTGCATGGAGACTTCTAAACTGGTGTTTAATTGACATAATCTAATTTTAATTACAGACATTGTCTCGGAAAAACCTTTATTTCAGTGTCTTTTCTTGGTCTTAATTTTGTACAAGGTCATCTTTTTCAAACTTAAAAGCTAAATTAAGATACTAATTCGGCATTTTCAGCTTCCATCCTTTTGATAGAGTGTGTGTCAAGTTGTATACATTGTGATTATAGAAAAAAAGCTGTAAAATTTGATATGTGTGGGTAACATTCTTTTCCTTTCCACAGTCGATATAATATACTATTATATGAAATAATGAATGAAAAGGCGCGAAGATTTTTTTTCAAATAAAAACAAATTTTGGAAACCACTGATCTATACTAAAGTGTCAGCTAAACTAAAACGTCGATTACCCAGATTGTCCTACTTATAATACTTCCGAAGTCTGGTCTGACCCTTTTTGCTTCTCGATTATCTATTGCGTTTGTATTGTGTACCGATATCTAAATTGGTGTATCCGTGAAATTTAACGGTTAACCGATTAATGCCGGATATCTATTGTAATTTTAGAATATTAACTGAAAACAATCGAGTTTCATATTTATTTATATTAATTAGTTTAAGGGTTGGGTGCGGTCGAAACTATAGCCGTGTAAACTGGACTCAAACTTAAACTAGTGCGGTTTCCAGTGTCGGAACAAAACCAAAAATACCGACTCGTATATATTTTTAAAAAATAAAGCACAAAATTTTACTACCTTCACTTTTGTTTATCAAGATGAGAACCGGTTTCACTCATCACGAGCGTTTTTATTTTATAAAAATGCATTGATACAAATTTATTTATACAAAATTAAGAAAGACAATAAATGTGTATTCGTCATAGAATATATTCAAATAATTTACATAAAATATATTTAATTGGAATGTGAAAGATCCTTTACAAATAATTGCTACTCATTTTCAAATTGAAATCTAATTAAAAAAGATAACTAATCGTAAAATCAAGATTAAATCTAAAATAATTAAATAATAAACTAATAAATATAATTCTAAAAACCACTCAATACTCAAATCTTTGGGAATTCCCATGAGCTTAACCTTTTCGCCAGCGATGGCTTTAGACTCAGTGATACATTTATTTAATATATAAACACGAAACATCCATTTACTAAGCGTCAGTTCAAGTTCATCCGTGCGCTTGAACGCCTGAAGATGCCGAAAGGCGAAACCCGGGTCGTTAGTGACAAAATCTGTGGGAGTGTACATAATTTGAATGATTCAAATTTAATATTGAAATTCCACCAAGCACCTTCAGTCGAAATCTTAAATTATAAAATAATCATTATAAAAATTGACAAATGGGAATTTATTACATTATAGTTTATAGTATGGATTAGTATAAAAACGCAATAAAAATGATTCTATTCTTTATCAGTCTTACTAGTTTTTGTATGAATATCCCGGAATCAATGTTTATTTTTATTAGATAAAAATGCTCAATAAGTGTTGACCAAAACTGGTCCCAATCTTAACTATGTAACTGACTCAATAAATGAAGCTTATACTTATGTTAAAAATAGCGTTTTATTTTTGTATAATTTAAGGTATAATTTAAGATTTCGACTGAAGGTGCTTGGTGGAATTTCAATATAAAATTTGAATCGTTCAAATTATTTTTTATATAACGCCTTTTCACCAAGTATTGACATTTGACAGTAAATACCTTAAAACGTGTATACCCACCTATGAGGGCTACAAATGGTGCATTTTGTGATAATTTATACACTCAAGCGTAGTATTAACTAGGGATTCTGAAGTCTCGGGTTTTTCAAAGTCCCGGGACTCGAGACGTGATAAAGTCAAAGTCCCGGGACTTCCCGGGACTTGGGACTTTTATTTCCGCTTCAATAAAATTATAAATTTATTTAAATTAAATATTTGTATGTATGTACTAAAATGGGATGATAACGGTACATGTATTGAAAAAATAACAATGAATTGAGTAAAATTATGACCGTTACTTCACAAATCACAATACAGCTTTTATACCTTTTTTGTCTTATTGAGACATTGGTAACTTTGTACAATAGAGAAAAACATTTGTTTTTTGTTTTCAAAACTGATCCCGATGATAGACACCAATGTAAATTTATTTTAAATCAAAATTAACTAAGGTCACATTAGCGATTGCTTGCATCCAATTTTCATTTGTTAGAATGGTTTTTTCAAAATTAAAATGTACAATTTGGCTTCCTTAAGTCCCGGGACATTTAACAACAAAGTCCCGGGACTTAAGACAGCGAAAAACCTTAAAAGTCCCGGGACGTCTCGACACAGAATCCCTAGTATTAACCCTTTGCCCGCGTCTAAAACTATAGTGAACATGCTCACTACGCGGCACTTTTTCAGTGAATTTGATTTTCAAGTTTTCGTCTCTAAATATATATAGATTGTAATAATTTTTCATCTTATCAAATATTTCGATTGGCATGTATACTATTCAAATCATAAAATATACAATATTTTTTATTTAGTTTTGGTTAAATTTTCAAGCAATTATTCCACATCCAATTGCATTTCATAAAATGACCATAGTGGCAATAGTTGTAGCCCGCGCTGTAGGCATACGCGGGGAAAAGTGAATTGATACAAGTTGTTATTATATTAATTGATAAAAGTGTCACATGACATTCGAAATAAAAAATATTGTTTTTCATTTTTTGTTAATGAAAAAGCACATTGAATCTCGGTTTCAGTATTGCAATCTTTATTACTTCTCTAGCAACCAAATGAGCCTAGAAATAAGAAGGTACGTGGTCTGCTTTTTTTTTTACATAGTACATATACTAGTGATGGGAGGAAAAATCCAGCCCATGCAGTTTTTTTCTATTGATTGACAGAACAACGCTTGGTGTCATACAACCCAATGAGCTCTGCATTTCACTATTTTTTCTAGATATAGCCATCTTTAGTTGTCCCATCGATGCGACGGTGTTTTTTTATGTTATTTAAATTAAATATTGAAATCTAATTTGAACGCTACTGTCCTCTTTATCGCCATAGCTATATGACGTCAACACGACAACAAACATCTGCCAGTCGGGAAACATAGTGATGTTTAAAATACCTGCATCACCGCCCTTAGAGGGTTGATGACTCGCCGCTCATTAAGGTCTCCCACTACGTGTCCGTGAATAGGTTTTCCATAATGAGTGGATAGTGGGCTGTTTTAACATTTTAAAATTAATGAGGATATGTAGGACGCCGGTTCCCAGAAACAGAACACGTATGATGGACTTGTCTTTAATAGGTTATCGATCGGAACTTCGAGAATTCATAGACAAGCATTTATCATAGCTAAGCACCGCAAATTAAAATTATTCTAGATCTTATTTTTTATGAGAGACGATAACAGCCTTTAATAAAATATCAATCATTTTTTGACAGAAAAATCTATCTTGTTTACATTCACCTGTAGTTCTGTAACAATCTAATGATGTTCTTTTTTAATAAGTTCAAAGAAAATTAATATCAAAAGTTCTATAATATTAAATTGAAAAATTCTCCTTTTCCTCCTGGTTATTAATGACCAAATCCTAGTTCTCCTGAGTGAGCTCTGAATTTAATAATAATTATTAACTTACAAGTATTCGTTGAATGAGTTTAAAATATATGTTTTTATTGTGTTGTGATTTTTAACCATTAATAGACATATCATCACAAGTCGTCATACGAGAACTGCATGTAACTTATTTGCTCAACCTCTTTTTTTCGAAAATAGTAAATTGACAGGACTAGAGCAAGGATAGTAATTAGTACACTTTTAGGGTGTTCACTGTCAATACTTGGTGGAAAGGCATTATATTAATAAAAACACAATAATCCTTTGTACTTCATTCCACTTTATTTAATATGTCAGGACCGGTTTCGCTCATTAGTTGACGATGCTCGTAATGAGCGAAACCGGTCCTGACATATTAAATAAAGTGGAATGAAGTACAAAGGATTATTGTGTTTTTATTAAGATAGTAATTAGTACAGTTTTATTATGTACAGAAAGAAATTTTAGACGTCCATAAATCCAGAAATTGAACGCGTGGATCTAGACATTGGCCTTTCATAGTAATTCATAGTGAATAAAAATGTTTATTGCTATGTTTATTAATTATCCAATAAACATATTTATTGAGAATGGCTGTTCTAGATGCGGTTAGTTCGGGAAGTTTCTATGAACTGCGTTGGTAGTTTTAGAAGGTACGTATAATATATTGCATTTTGAAGATCATATCACAAGAACAAATTTGAAGTAAACTTCTGCGGACGACAATAATAATGCTATCTCCAAAATTAAATGTCTCGAAAGGATATCAAGATATACTCACCTATCTGCGATCTGAGTGGAGGTAATTGAACCGTTTTGCTTCGGAAAATTGCACAAAGGAAAGGTAAAAAGCTACATGTCCACATACTTTTATATTTATGATATATTACAATTTTTATTTAATAATTATCGAAAAGAGTAAAACCGATACTGGTCTTCGTAATAATTCTAAATAAATACAAAAAAGTATTTGATTGTTTTAATACAATCGAGATAGTTGTGAATCGTGTACGGAAAGATGATCATTGGAGATTAATCTTAGATAATTCATCGCACGAGCAATTGAAGTACTTTGATCGTTTACTTTCTTTTCAACCATTTTGTATATCAGTTCGTAATATCTTAAGATAATAAAAAACATCTTTTTATGAGGTATTTCAACGGAAGTTTTTCTACAAGAACTATTTGTCAGTTTTTGGCTCAAACTTTTTTTTTTCGTAAATAGTAGGAATAGATAGGATAAGGATTGGAAGGTTGGTATCGATCGAAAAAAAACGCTGTTTTTAGTGGGATTGGCACACGTGGGATTCGCCACGGAATCCAAAGACCTCGACCGCTGCTCTACGGACACGATAATAATTATTTTTTAACATTCAAATATTATTTAAAATATAATCGTATGTTACTTTATATTATAAAAACGGTTAGATTCCATTTATTACACACCATAAATAAAAGTATTTTAATTGAAATTTCTAGAAGTCTCTTGTTTTATTTAACATTTAAACTATAATATACACAAACTGCAGTTTATCTGAGAATACTATTTTTTATTCATTTAACAAGGGGCTCGCCAGCTTACATCAAATTTAACCAGGGCCTCGTGCAAGCCCTACTGAGCTCTTTCCAATGCCTCTTCAGCCCATCCCTAAACGCATCATTCAAATATTAACAATTCGTCTCTGTTTGCTCTCTGTACATATTTGAAATACAACAATGTTTTGCTTAATTAGATACGTGGTAAACAACCATAATTGTTTTGTTTTTTTCAAAGTTGCCGGACTACAAAAAAATGTGCAAAATAAATACTCTTCTGACAACACTGAAACAAAAATATCAATCAGCTGTCACTCACTTTTCAACACTAGTTAGAGTTTTCTGCGCAGTTTTAACCTCGTGTGGAATATATGTGAACAGTTTTGCTATGTGGACTATACTTACTTTTCGACATTTCGTTTAATTTCTGTATTTTTCGCAATGTGTTTGATTGGAGTCTTGTTTTGAACATCAAACCTATTCATATCAAATTTAAATTCTGATTTTTTGTCGAAATTTTACTGCGGAATGAGAAATCGATGCGAAAAAAAATATCATCATACAATAAATACAAACATTAACACTACATAGAAAATATATTATTAAATCATAGTTTCTCAAACTTTTTGAGCTCGTGGACCCCTTTTGAGTTATCATATTTAGCGCTCGTCAGTGAATTTATACACTTATTATATATTGATAAGTCAAAGTGACTGTGAGATTAAATGTATTCTTTGACAATATTTTACATTTTAACTGTGACATGCAATAAAATAACATATTTATTAACATTCTTAAGTTAGTAAAGAAAAAAAAGACCACGTCTTTAAAACCGATATAAATATTGTGGCACTAAATACTTTTTTTTAATAGCTTAACTTACTTATCTGTTTCGTTTTTTTTACCAAATATGCGCAAATTAAACCGATTCAAGATTTATAGTGGATCACTTAAATATATTAACTGCATATTTATTTATTTATTTCAAACAAATTCTATCGTAAATACGTTAAAACAAACGAAAATCTTATAATGGAATTTACTATATAGTAAAAGATTACCTGCAGCTGATAATGCTAACAACCCTCTCTAACCGCTGTTCTACTGACACCCAGTGTATTATTTCGCAGTCAATACATTATATTGTGTTTTGTTTAACCCTTTCAATCCCGCCCGCCCCATCCCCCCTGTCCAAAATAAACCCCGCAGGAACTAACCGTGCCTCAGTGAGTGTTGTTTCATATTGATTTTCCATTAGCACTGGCATTTCTGGGCCTAGATGTAATGGAGTGTGATCTCCATGTCGGGGGAGACTGGTTTGAAGCCGGTCTAGTCTTTTTTTTATGCCTCGGCTTCGATTTGATTTGTTTCGCTAACTTTAAGTGGGGTAAGGCTTGAAAAGGTTGAGGAATCACTTAGATTAATAATGTAAAGAAGTGTTCTTTTCTTTAGAGAATTCTTTAATTGGGTTTGATAGTCTTTTAGCTCAAGAATAATGTGTGAAAATTTGACGTATCTTTAGAATAAAATAAATATTCTTTTAAAGTGCTCATCTTCGCAAATTTTTATTTTATGTATTAACACGTCCACTCCTAATTAGGGCTTCCAATTAACCGGACATTTAAACTAACCGGTTTTCGGTTTTTTTCAAATAAATAAACCGGGTAACCGGTTTAAACCGGATTTATTTTCAAAAAACCAATTTTAGTACCACACTAACCAATGTTTCAAAAAAAAGTATTTTGATTACTTAAAAAACAGTCAATAAGTGCATAAAATTAGAAAGTAGATAAA
Organism: Himalopsyche anomala; assembly: GCA_031772345.1. Classification (NCBI taxonomy): domain Eukaryota; kingdom Metazoa; phylum Arthropoda; class Insecta; order Trichoptera; family Rhyacophilidae; genus Himalopsyche; species Himalopsyche anomala. The sequence goes on along the minus strand of CM062833.1, from coordinate 11,364,168 downwards.
AATATCGCTGTTTTTGTTTGAGAAGGTCACGGGTTCAAATCCCGGCATAAAAAAAAATATATATATTTTTTAAATGTATCAATCGATTAATGATTTTCTGTTTGAGGCCAGGATGTTTGTGAAGTTTGTGATGTTTTGAATTCTTGCACGAAGCGTAACGAGAGCGATTAGCTAGTCACTTGTCCTAATCTAGCCTTACCCTTCGATTTTACTATCTTAGAAAAAAGAGATGTTGAGCAGCTGAGTAACAAACAGTTATCGTGAAAACACCTGAAATAAACTCCACCAGGAGTCCATATGATCCACATTGGGAGTGGGCATGGTTAAAAAATATATTTGTATTTAAAGAAGATATTTATTTAAAAAAAATGTTATTTAAGTGTCATCAAATAATGATTTTTCTGGTGTTTAGCTTTTTTTAAATAATAAAACGCTCCTTTATACTAATTTCACATTTATCATTTTAGAAATCAGTTGAGAATACTCGTCATGAGTGAAATATAACTAAAATAAAAAAACATTTTTTATGAAATAACTATGTAGTACATATTGTATATTAATATACCTTATTATACAGGCTTAGAATTAAATGAACTTTCGGTTAGATCATTTTTACTTATATGTATGTAGTGTAGCTTCCCATAGAACTTAGTTTGGCTGCAATATTTTATTTTTGAACTAAAATAAAATATAATATGCACAGATGGTTGTGATAGCATATTTGAAATATATTAAATATGTATTTTGTGATATTTTCAACAAAATCAAAAATCAAGTTCACTTTGTACCAGTGAAAACCATCCAATCCACAAGCGCAATTATTTTACAACCCTATAATATATATATCCTATTATAAATATTAGTAATTTTGTCAGTAACTACTAATTTTCACTATACGCAAACATGCATTCGTGTCCTTACGATTGTATGCCTAACATTGTCACATTTTTAAACAATTGTTTAAAAGAAATGTAACGCATATTCAGCTAGTGTTCAACTGTATAACACTTCAAAAACCTTTTTGCTCGTCTTTATTATTATTATTGTTTGCACATGTGCATATTGGAAAGACACCGACCCCTTAAAGTAGCCGATGATTTATGGCACCGATTGTTAGAAAATAAAAATAAAACGTTTTAAAATTGAATTGTTTTATAACTTGAAAGATATATTAAAACATGGGCTTAGTCACTTAACCTTTTTATGTATGAATGCTGCAAAAAAAGTGGATACAAATTGCCATCTTTTTAAGTTCAGGTACCTACTACTTTCTTGGAATAATAGCAATCGTATATATTATACAATATTCAAGTTCCATATCCAATATTATATTGTTAATAATTATAAATAATCCGACTAATAAAGATCAAATGAATACGTGAAAAAAATGTACATTATAAATTTTTGTTTACTAATATTTAAATTGATTTGTAACACTACAAGTTTTGGCTCGGATATTTTTTCATTTAAAAGATATAAAGATTAACGTATTTTTGGTTCAATAAGGTTCACTTGTTTTATTATCATTGATATTTTAAGAATCCTTTCGTATTACAGATGTTTAATTGAAAGCAGTATAGTTGTCCATGATTTCGACTGCATACTTGTTATTAATTTGTCACAGAAATTAGACAATTGAACAGTAAAATACTTTATTATATTGTACTACTTATAATACTATTATTATACACAACATTTTTATATATTTATACTCGTCATATGAATAGTTATATAAAAGCTCTTGGTTTTCAAAGCAGGAAAAGATTTTTTAATTAACCCGGTTAACCGCCCAAAATAAACCGGATTTCGGTTTATTTAAAAACACCCGAAAAACCGGTTAACCGGTTTCGGTTTAAACCGGTTAAAGCCCTACTCCTAATGTATCTCATATGGACTACTTATTAATTCCGTTGGTTTATAGAGGAATGTAAGTTAGTCAATCGATACCTCTATATCCCTTTTTAAGATCGAATAAAATGTAGGTGGGGATGACTAAGAACAATCTAGATATCAATAACATTGAATCTAAATCCATTAAATGATTGGAAATTGTATTATTAATGTTTACATTATGGGATTTAAATCTTTGAACTCAATCAAGAAAAACTTTCAGAAACAAAACCACGGTTCATTTGCCATCAATAAAATATTATTTGCGAATCAACAGATTGCCATGTTGTAGGGGAAATATTTGAAGTAAGTGATTTCTTCTTTAAATTTTTGATTTCAAAATTTTCCCTTTAACGAAAAAGTTTGTGAACCCCTGCTTTAGGTTATTACAACAGATCAAGATATGAGTCAGTGTTAATCAAACGTAAAGCGGTAAAAAAATATTCACATTAATTTCAACATTATATTTAATAAAGATTATCCACATTTGAATCACAGTGATTCATGTATAATGTGACCAGACGTCCCGTTTTTACTGAGATTTTACCATTTTCATGCGGTGTGTCCCGGTGTCCCCGAACACAGCTTCAATGTCCCTTTTTCGAAATGAGAAAAACTCGCAGAAACATTTAAAAATAAACGCACAAAATCAAAACCCTGTCGGTAGAATCTAAATTAGTAGATGAAGGCGTAGGCGTGCACTTGCAGTAAAGAATACATTTTAATGTAAATACTGTATTTTTTAATATAATTTCATATAATATATTAAATATGATATGAAAATACATTACTATCTACTATCTAGTAAACTGTATTGTATGAAGGTGTGAGACGATTAAAACGGTGCCTAAAGGTACCAACATTTTTTTAGGTGTATATCAACATCCTATATCGTAAATCGCTATTTTTGTTCCAGCGTAAAAAATGGATATTTATTTGAAATTTGTTTCAAAATTTATACGAATTGAAGCAAAGCTTATTTCATGTATTGATTGCAAAACCAAAATCTAGATATTCATGGTGTTTTTCAATACTGAAATACTGATTTTAACAATGCCAAAATTCCGGTATTTTAGTATTTAAAATTAATCAAATCGAATTAAAAAAGTATAGAAACCTCACAAATTTTAATTAAATTCTTCGCGTTTAATAAAGTAATATTTTAAAACTACTAGAAATTGTATCATAATTTAAAGGCGGTATTTTATATAAAGCCTTTAAAAAATACTATTCTTACTGGGACTCAAAAATATGAGATCCGTGACAGAAGCTTAGGACGTAACCGCTGTGCCACGAACCCCGTTTCATCGATTTCGGTTCGAAGGTATAGGTGTTTGTGGTGACTGAAAATTCTCTCCTACCTTTCCAATTCTAAAATAACGGGGGGCATCGAGAGCGATTAGTAGTCCTGTCCAAATACTTTAATATCGATTTACTCGCCCGTTATCACGATGCTTTATTTCATCTTTTGATATTTGCAATACCGGTATTCAATATAAAATACCGGTATTAATATATTAGCCCGGTATTGTAATCCCTAATTCCAATTCCAAGGCGTGGCTGTGTTTTCCTCGTATCGAATTTCTTTCCTATTTCTCCAATTCAATCAAATTTAATTAATATCGAAAATAACCAACAAGCTTTCTTTCCGTCATCATTTTGAATTCTATTACTGTTGAATCAGTTTATTTAGAAAATTCAATTTTTTTTTCGATTATTGAGTGTTTCACAAGTCAAATATCTTCAACGAATTGCCAAAAAACGTTATGCCGTAAATACTACTTTTTATAAATACTCGTCAGATATTTTGTTCTATAATACATAACTTATGTTCCAGTGCTTTTTCAATTCTCGTAAACAACTCTTTATTTACCTATCGAAACAATGTGAAGCCTGCAAAGCAGTCCCTCAATTTCCTAGCTATTTTTATTTTTATTGTAGAAAGCACACTCACTTGCAGCTTTTAATGTGGAAAACAATCGAGAAAAACCTTATACAAATACTGATTCGATTCGTTAAGTTTTTATCAGAAATTGTTGTGATATTAGTTTTGAAGTAATGAAGCTGGAGGGGGCTCGGAGGGTCTTGCGCGAGCCCCTTGTATTTTCAATAAGTTTTAAAAACATATTTTAAAATTTGCGTCATACACAAATCAATTATATTTTTCATGTTTTACCTCTACCAATGTGGAGTTATATTGCCTCCTAATGGAGGTATCTCAACAGTTTTTTTATACTCATTTACTCAACCTCTCTTTTAAAAATGAGAGGTTGAGAAGACGGGATAGAAAGGATAGTGTTAGGAGTGTTAAGAGATGACAAGTGGTAAGCTAACACTGTTCGTTCATTTGAGCCCATGAGTTTCGGTATGGATGCCAAAGACGTCGACCACTGTGCCATGTACCCGAATTACTCATCATTTGTTATTAATACAATATTGAAGTAGTCTTTCTTTACCCAACCCCACAGCCCTGGAAAAATTATTACAATTTTTTGAAAAATGTTACGTAATGTAAATACCATGGTGCATTATCCGCTGCATACATGTCAGTATACGGTAGCTGGAATTATTGAACCCTAATCAACGACGTTTTTATAAATTTTGCCAGATTGATAAGCGGTCGCTAACATTTAGGACCTCGCGGACAATTATTATTACTTTATTACTCACTTGCAATGTGTTCACTGTCAATACTTGATGGAAAGGTAATTAATAAAATAAAACACATTGCTGTACTAATTCCACATTTATTTAATATGAGCTGGATCAGTTTTGCTCGTTTTCGGCGTAACCAGTCCTAATTATTTGTCCATTTTTTGTGGTTTCCACGGGCTTAAATCTATTAGACCAGGGTTTCTCAACGGTGGGCCATGTGGCCCCCCAGGGGGCCACAGCGTGTTCTAAGGGGGCCACAGAGATTTATTTTTGTTTTGGGGAGCCACAACACAGTTTAGGGGGGCCACGGGTATTGATAAAACGATACAGGGAAGAGCATAATGGCGGACGTCGCGCAGCCATTTTTTGTAAATCCGTAAATAAAATAAAATAAATAATATTCATTTTCCTTAAGAGATGTCGGACCCTTTTTCAATGATGCAAACTCTAAAAAATCTCTATTGACGTCGTAATAATGACAACACACTGGTGGGTAGCGTGTGTGGTTAGTAGGTATGCGACACACCGGTGGGTCGTTAGCTTTAGAGTGGTTAAGGGAAATAGTTTTTCTTAATATACACTTAAATTCGATATTTTAAAAAAATATATTGGCTCAGTATAGGTGGTACTACACACATTCATCAAAATATTGCTTATATTCCATTGGAACACCAAGTATTTATATTTTTAAATTTCTTCGACACCCTTGTCCGCTTGAGATTCAAGCGGTTAATTATTTATTTTTTATTTTTAATTTAAAAAAAATGAAATGCAGGCAGACATACGATCTACCTTATTTTTAGGGCTCACTATCAATACTTGTTGAAAACGCATTATATTAAGAAAAACACAATATTCCTTTGTACTTATTTCCACATTTTATTTATCAAGATTAGAACCGGCTTCGCTCATGGTTAGCATTATCAACTGATAAGAAATAGAATTTAACAGTGCTATTTATAGAATCACAAATTGAAATAAAAAGGTGTAATAAACCGTTGGCATTGAAAATAATTTACATATTACAGTAGAAATTATGAATAAGTGAATCTAAACTAACACAAATTAAAATGTTTAACACCTCTAACATGTCATTGCAAAGATCATCAAAGAGTAATAATGTTAAATTGGTGCCTAATGGTAATTTCAAATTTGAGAAATATTAACAAGGTGATCTAAAATGATACATTACTCAAATTAAAAACATAATGATGATTTAACTGCTTCCATGTAGTATTTATACTTTTAAAAAATTGACAGCCATGAAGATTCTGAAAAAGATTTCTTAAAAACCAAATAAATTCCAACAGACAAAAGAAATAAATTTAAAAAATATATGTGCAAGAATAGTTACGTTGGTTAACTGCTACCTCCCTATCCTTTCTTAACGCCATCTTTCTTCGACGAAAAGAAGCACGAAAAATTTCTGTAGAGATGATCCATACGGAATCCATATTCTTTACAAAACACATTAAGTCGTATTACAATTTTCTTTTATTGACCATCCATAAACATAACAGGGATTTAATATCAGTGGATCATATTTCCAAACATCCCCGTAAAAAAACAAACTATGCTAACTCATATTTTGCGGAATTCAGTCAATGACCGAGAGAGTGCCTCCTGCATCCCTTATAAAATATAGACGCTACGGGATTCGAACCCTCGCTTTACGCCCTCCAGTTTAATTAACTTGGTATTCCACGTTACAAATTCATGACGCGTCGTCGCACGTGTGAAGTGATGATAACATAACCAACTTTGAATATTACTGTATTTATTAACAGTTGCTCGGCGTAGCTTTTTCAGCTCTCGACTAACAAGCAGATGAGCTTTACTCGGATAATTTCTAAGAATCGAATCTTTATCGAAGTTATAACGAGACAAATTGCAAGGGTACAATATTAGGCTGACCCAGTGTTACGTAAAAAAATATGCACTCATTAGATTTAAATATACCAGGTGAGGCTATATGATATAACTTTGACAAAGTTGTTGCAGAATATTTGTTTTAGAATTTACAAAAACATACCCTAGTACAGGAATGGCAAACCAGGGACCCGCGTGATAAATTATCTGACCCGCTTGAACTTTTAGAAATAAACTTTTAGAAATTATGAAAAACGAGTTTCTGTGACAATCTGGGAAAAAGTATACCAAATCGAGGATTTCAAATTCCTCGGTGAGCTAAAAAAAAAAACTAGGTTTGGAGATAATTCGGGGAAAAAGTATACCAAATCGAGGATTTCAAATTCCTCGGTGAGCTAATCCCAATCCCGGGATCCTATATGTGACCCGTGACATGATTTTTTTTTTTTTTTTAAATCAAATTTGACCCACTTGCGAAAAAGGTTCGCCATCTCTGCCCTAGTAAATGTTACCAATGAATTTTTGATTACTCACAGTAAATGTTGGGAAATTTGTGAATATGAGTGCAGTGATGGAGTCAAAATATACTAAAAGAGGTATAAAATGTTTCAGGGACTAATTATCATTATAAAACAATGACTAACCTGAAAAATATCCGATATATCGATTCCCTATATCAGGGTTTCCCAAACTTATTGTGTAATGGAACACTTCGAAAATCAGGAAATGTTACCGGAACACAGCTTAACCTTTAGGCCGGGTAATTCGTAATAGTAAAAGAATTTTTTAAATAAGATTTTATTAAATCACTTATTATTTATTGATTAATTATTTTTAAAACATGTTACATAAAAATATTATTAAAGAAATCTCTTTGTGATTCAAAATCTCCGCCTTTACCTAGATATTTGACGTTTTATAAATCATTAGAGATTTTCAACAAATAGATAGAGATCACTCAATTTTTAATATTAAGCTAAAGATGCTTAAATGTGTTGTAGTGAATATTACCCTTCCAAATTTTTGCGGAACATCTATTTAGGTCCCACGGGACATCAGTGTTCCGTGGAACATAGTTTGGGACACCCTGCCCTATATAAACATATTGATACTTTCCCCCCGTAAAGAACTGAGAAGCTTTAATGTTAGTAGTATCAAGTATAAAATTGGGCCCATCAAAGGTGAAATGAGCCAAGTGGTATTTTATAAAAAAAAAATTTGATGCATTGTAATATTCTACACGTCTTAAAGTATCGTAAAAGTGAAGAAACCTCAGCTAATACACATTAAAATAGTGTAAAGACATGATTATTCTTATAGGTCCAAGAAAAAGTTTTACTTTTTTACTAGTTGGCTCACTTCACCTCTCAAGGGCTCAAATTATCAATTTCTTTTTATATACAAAATCTTACATGTTTTTTAGTTATCATGTCATTTCCGTGAATCATTTATACATTGTTCGATTACATACCTTTGAGAATGGAATCTACAACATTTTCCGAAATGCCATAGTATTATATATTGTTTTGGTAGATTTTTACTATATCCGCTCCCTAATCTGTGCATATGTCCACCAAACGGTGCTGACAAAACTCTCTGTCCCCCGCTAGCCTCTTTTCTTTCTCCACCATCAGCAGCCTGCCAGGGCGACATAATCTTTGTCCAGGTTGCTATAAGACGCATGCAGAATTCAGGGTTTCCTGAGGCATCCTCACATGTACAGGCCAGGTCTATAGTCTTGACGAAACAATATTTATACTTATTATACATGCCGAAAATGCCTATAAATATTATATGAATGATTTGCTGTTTTTTTTTTACTGAAAACGACGCCGAGCGATTGGTATTAACCAACCCACCTTCTTATTTCATTCACCCATTCTCGAGTCTCATGAGAAATTTAGCAATTAATTTACAAACAGTTTAGTAAGAATACCAAATATTGAATATTATATTACCTGTTATTTACCATTTTTGCAACCGGCGCAGCGATCAAAAACATTTTTTTTTATTTTACATTTTAATAATACAATTAATTTAATTATTTTTCAAGTTACAATATTTCTATATATTCTTTTTAATGTGTAAATCTAATAAAAATACGTTTTTATAATAAAAAATCTTCTCTTTTTTAATTATTGGTTGAAAAGCAATATTTATTTATTTTTTAAATCACAATCTATTCGTACAAGTTGCACATTTTTTATAATTATCAGGACTGGCTTTGCTCACAAGTATTTTTACCTGGTGTAAAATATATTCGAACAGGGATATTTATACAATAATCATATAATAAATTAATAATAATAGTTCAACAGTAATCATTCATAATATAGTATATATAAATAAACTATCTTTTTAAATTGAATTTATATCCATTTTTTTATTCAGTAATACAATTCAATTTCTAGAACTTTTTATTATTATAGCACAAGCACACGGATATAATTACATTTTTTCAAAATTATATTAGTTAAATTAAAATAATAATAATAATTTTAATGGATTCGGCGACAGCTTTGTGGTACTTTCACCATTTTAAATATAAAATTAAATTTGATTTGTTTAAAATAATTATTTTAATTTATTTTATTTATATACAATTGTAAAACGTGTTCTTAAAGACATGTCCCAATATCAAATGAGTGAATTTTAATAGCAAATTTTACAGGAGGCACAAAAACGTGTTTTGATGATTTTGGGCCATAAGCAAATTATGAAATATACACAACCTTGAAGTGCACATCTTCTAAACTGGTGTTTAATTGACATATTCTAATATCAATTGAAGAAATTGCTAAAGAAAAATCTTTTTTCCAGTCTTTTTTTCTGGTTTCAATTTTCACAAACTCATCTCATATAAAAGCTAAATTTAGATACTAATTCGGCATTTGCAGCTTACATCCTTTTGGTAGGACGTGCATCAATTTCGATACATTATGATTATCGAAAAAAAGCTGTTTTGAAAAAACTGTGGGTTACGAGCTTTTTCCTTTCCACAGTCGATATGATGAAATGGGACTGACATGGGATGGAAAATGCTACGGATCTCAATTTTCAAGTTGTAAATTTATAGCTTGGACGTTACATCCAATCTTAAACCGTTTTTCTAATGGTTTTTAAAAAGGAAATAAAAGTTTAACAATGTGAACAAAAAGGACAACTTTCTTGTGATTTTCCATTTTGAAAAAATCTCAAACATTTTATTTTTTTATTTATTTACATATACATTACTAAAGACTTACAAATTATTAATTTAATTTTTACTTTTGTAAAGTTAAAAAAAGATAAAACAAAATATGTTATAACAGATAGTAGAAAAAGTGCTTAAGCATTTGAAATTGGCTAGGAAAATGAATCAGTTATCAACGATAAAGTCTACTTTTAATCGATCGATTTTGGTATGGGTGGTTGTGATGTCTAAAAAATACCTTTCCGATCCTTCAATAACTGGGCGTAGCGAGAGCGATTAGTTTACCACTAGTCATTTAGAAAAAAAATTACAATGCTCATTAATAGATCGAACTTATAATCAAAATAACAGACAAACACATCGCATCTATGTTGTGTACAATATTTACACTACAAAATTTGAGTCTAGATTGCAAGATTTAGTTAAAAAAAAAAACAATTGGATAAAATAAATGTTGAACAAATATTATTTTTAGACGATAAAAAGAGTTACAATAGTGCATATTTAGTTAAAAATATAAATTTACAAAAATAAATATTTTTTTACTATGCCTTATGTTTTCTAAGAACAGAAAATATTTACAAAAAACAGTGGCACGCCAAATATTTTTGATTTAAAAACTGTCAATTTTATGAAAAAGTTTGTGAACCTCTGGTTTACACCAAATTCTATTCGTGAACATTGAAAATTAACATCCTAAATTTAATGCAAAACTATCAAAAGATCGACAAACAACATTTTGTATCATTATTTAAACCAATTTCCTGTATTATTCAATGTTAGAAGATACAATACTTTACGTAGGAAGTGTTCAAATTTTTATGAAATTAAAAATCACATTCAATACAATTTGACAAACTTAAGAATACTTTTTGAAATGGTATAATATATTAGGTAAAACGGAAAGAAATGACATTTTTTCTGGCGCGTCACTTTAAAATCTGTTTGTCAACGGTTGCCGTTGAGCTAACACATCGTGGTTGGTATCATTTTAAAGCTCTGTGTGTACTCTTTCCATTTCAACATGTTTTATATTTTTTTTGCCGTTGTGGAAAAATGGAGAAGCCTGAGATTGAAGAAACACATTTGCACTGTTTTATGCTGTTTTTATTCGATAAAGGATTAAAACTAAAATAAGCTACGCAGACCATTTGTGACATTTACGGTGACGTCTTGAAACTTTGAAAGTGCTTTAGATGGTTTCAAAAGTTCAAAAGTGGTGATAGGAAGTTAAAGGACAAACCAAAAACAGGAAGACCCCTCAAAATCGACGATGACGTCCTAAAATCATTGGTGAAAGCTGATCCTCGTAAAACAGTGAAGGAATTGTCACACGACATTGGCTGTCCAATAACAACTGTGCAAGATCATCTGAAAAGGTTGGGAAAAAAACACAGGCAAGGAATTTGGGTACCACATGATCTTTCTCAAACGGCCTTGGAGCAAGCGTGACCATCTGTGCTTCTCTATTGTCCAGGCACGAAACGGATCCATTTCTCAGAAGTATAATTACCGGGGACGAAAAATGGGTCCTTTACACTAATATCAGGAGAAAAAAACAATGGCTATCACCAAATCAAGTACCTGTGTCTACTCCTCGGCCAACATTGACCTTAAAAAAGTTTTGTTGTGTGTTTGGTGGAATGTTTCGGGGATAATACATTTTGAATTGTTGAAATCTGGTCAAACAGTTACGGCAGAGCTATACTGTGCTCAACTAGAACGATTAAAAGCAGAGTTATTAAAAAAACGATCTGTTTTGGTCAATAACAATAGGCGGATTTTACAACATGACAATGCGAGACCTCATGCGGCAAAAATCACTCAGCAAAAAATAAGAGAACTTGATTTCGAACTTCTGCCACATCCTCCATATTCACCGGACATAGCACCTTCGGATTATTATCTCTTCAAGTCGATAGAGCATTCACTTTGTGACAAAAAAATTACGAACGCTAACCAGGTGAAAAATCACCTGGATTCGTATTTTGCCAGTAAGTCACCAGAGTTTTACGAAAAGGGTATCAAAAAGTTGCCTCTTTTATGGAGGACGATTATAGACAACGAGGGGAATTATATAACAGAATAATATTGTATTATTTTTTTTTGAAATAAATTTCTTGTCACAATAACAAAAAATGTCATTTCTTTCCGTTTTACCTAATATTTGAATATTGTTTTCGGTATTTATGGAATTACAAGCTTTGCACTCCAAGACAAAAATATCGCCTATTTGTTTTAATATTTAAAAACATATATTTTATAATCCATCCCAAAATATAAATATTAATATTATATACAGAGTTTATAGATAAAACATTATTATTTTTTTATCACAGCAGGGAAAAATAAATATAAAAAAATGTGAATAAAAACATTTCATTACGGATAGAATATTTTTGTACAAGCACAAAAAATCACTAATGTAATATTAATGAATGTTTTTTTGTGGTTATGTTCTTCGCTAATTAAATACGAAGTATAGCTTCTCTTTCATAGATGGCACTACATTCGTTTTTATTTATTTTAAAAAATCATTGCAATCCATATTATGGAAAATTGAACGTTAGTTAACAAGATAGGAAAATCAATATTTTAAAATATTTTTTATTCAATGTAAAAGGTGGAGAACAATCCATATATATTACAGTCTACGGACATCAATTATTGCGGCAATCGTCAAACGTAGTGACCACAAAGAAGCCTATTTGAATGTCATATCGAGATAATCAAGAAGTTAGAAAAAAAACTACCTCTTGGAATAATTAAGAAAAAAGATTTTTAGCCATATGTACTCCCCTATTCCGAACATGTGGCCACCACACTGTTCCTCCAAATTTGTCTAACGCCAGTTCCTTTAATTCCTCCCAGGTCATCCCAGCTTCTCGTAGCTAATCCGAGTACATCGTAAGGATGGTCATTAGTGGCCTTCAACGACGACATGATCCGTACGGTTGGTAGAAGAGACAGGCTGGGTTAGGACTGTCTTGGAGCATCCGCAGCACATGTCCAAAGTAGATCCATCATCACTTTTTTTTTATTATTTTACACGAAATAGTTCCTTTTATTAACTCCATGTCTCTGACAGATAATCGACCGTTCCTGTCTAAGACAGTTAATCGAATGTTCACCATACCCACTATTAGGGCTTGTCGGTTTTCAAAAACCGGTTTTTTTTATAAATTTGTGACATTTGAAAACCGGTTTTTTATCTTCGTAACCGGCTGTGCCAAATTTTAACATAAACGAGTCTATAAACAAAAGGAAAGAAAATTTGTGTCTTTTATTTGATGGCTTAAAGATCATATACCCCACATCATTACCCAGCAAAAGGGTATTTTCGATACCAGAATCTTTTGTTACTAAACGATCAGTGGACGCGTTGTATTTGCTTAAATCATATTTTCTGAGGTATAACACCAAATAATTTCTTGTTGTGTATGATTATGTATATAAATAAACAACATATAGAAAAATATCTTTTATCTCTATTTTAATTGAATTATCCATTTTTTGTAAAACTTCGAAATCCGGATAAAACCGGTTTTAGAATGTCAAAAGGTTTTTTTCAAAAGTCGGTTTTTGTATAAGCCCTAACCACTATCTGTTATCGAATAAGTTATGTCTTATAAAAAGACGTCACTCACAGATTCGTCAGCTTTTCTATTTCTACAAACAGACAATAATTCCAAAATGTACAAAACAATAGATTCGCTTAATTCTGTACCGGTTCCGGATTAAGAACAAACATCATCAAATGCAAAATTTAAAAAAAAAAAATGTGTGCTTATATCTTAATCATGAAAATGCTTATATTTAGAAATATTATATAGAATATTTACATATTATACAAATAATCCTAGTGACTTTTATGCTTTATATCCTTTGCTGTATTTTAACGTAAATCTAAGAAGAGATTGTAATATAAATATTGGTATTAAAAAAAACGTTCAATTGTTCAACGAAATATTTCAATTTGTCCCGAATTTATTAAAATATCTGATAGTTTTTCTACCTTCAAATTTTGATTTTGATTTATTCTCAATACCGGTATTTTTGCATTCTTCAAAGTCGATATTTCGTTATAGAAAAAAATATGTCCCGGCAAGATCCCTGCACTATCGGTTTATTTGCGGAATTCCCAAAATGAAAAGACGCGAGACCTTTTTTAAGCTCCGAGATTTCCAGTTTCAAAACCCCAGGAATTTACGGAATTGAAAAAACGAAGAAATTTGGTACCTTACGCAATTTTCTCAATCCCGGGATTATAACTATCATAATTCCGGAACTTCGGGATCTCGTTATTTGAGGCCCTACTTGTACCTTCATTGCAATCCCGTATACAATTCTAATGCAAATCAATCACCTCAAAGAATAGTTCAATTATTTGTAAAAGACCTTTGGCTATATTACATTACATATAAGTTAGTTAATGTCAGCCTTTACTGGACGATTTCGTAATGAAAGAAAATCAGTTAAATTAAAATGAAATGCCTTTCTCACTTTATTGTGTATTTGGCCAATTTACCAGGGCTTTTCCTGGAGACAGATTCGTAGTCGGAAAAAAATCTAGACATTGATTTTTTTTAGTATGTATAATATTCATCATATTTATTGGAGAAATTTACTAAATTATTTTGGTGACTAGAATGATCTGATATTATACATATTGGTATGTAAGTAAAACGGAAACAATTCGGAGTCGGAGTTAGAATCAATTTTTAATTTAAATCCGGAATCAGAGTCGTTATATTTGTACCCGACTCTCCACAGCTCTGAAATTTACCAATACAGTGGGTAGTATAGTGCAGGGTTTCCCAAACCATGTTCCGCGGAACACTGGTGTTCCGTGGACCTAAATAGGTGTTCCGCAAAAATTTGGAATGGTAACATACGCTGCAACGCATTTAAGCATCTTCTATTTTGTATCAAAAATCGAGTAATAGTGAACCTCCAGTGATGTTAAAAAACGATCAAATATCTAGTTACATGCGGAGATTTTTAATACACTATGAAATTTGTTTACTCTTATTTATTATGTAAATATAGTTTTAAAAGACATTTTAATCAATACAGTAATAAGTGGTTTGATAACTAATATTTTTACTATTAAGAATTACCCAACCTAAAAAAGCTGTGTTCCGGTAACATTTCCAGATTTGACAAGTGTTCCGTTGAATTTTCCGGACTTGCAAAGTGTTCCATCCCAGAATAAGTTTGGAAAACTCTGGTACAGTGGATAGTAGTATCTACTTACGAGGTAGTTGCGTTCTGTAGGATTCAGTGCAAGTCGAGAATTATTTTCGATATATATTGTGTACATTTTATTCACAGTTTCATATCATGGAATATAATATCATGTTAAAGCAAATAAGAATAGACATAATATCGCTTTTGAAGTATATTTTATTTAGTAGTTTTTCAGATAACCCACTATCCTACATATTTGTTTTCATTACATCTATAAAATAACAAAAAAGCTTACGGTGAATGTAACTAACTCTGCGTACGTCTGTACATACTACTCCATTATAATATCCTCATGATGATATGAAGCAGTGCTCCGCAACCGGTGTGCCGTGAGCCGGATACAGGTGTGCCGTGGTCAAATACATAATGAAAAATTATTTGAATTGAATTATTATTAAAACCTCTGTGTTAATTAAAACAAGCGCAGGTATCACATTAATTAGTTATTATTTTATAATAATTATTAAGATTGCATAAAAGTAAATATATTATAGTTTTATGTATGTAAACTTTTCAAATAAAAAACGAAAATTTATTGTAAAATTTGTGTATCAATTTAATACCTATACATTTTTGTTTTTGGTGTGCCGCTGAATTCTAGGAAGAATTTTGGTGTGTCGCAGGTGAGAAAAGGTTGCGGAGCACTGATATGAAGTATAAATAAGGGCTTTTTCATTTAATTCAATAAAATATTAATTATCCAATGATATTTGTACGATAGCTATTTTTTCTCATAATAAATAAGTTTATCAATAAAAACACAAGTTTCCTTTGTACTTCATTCCACTTTATTTACTAGTTCAGGACCGGTTTCGCTCATTGCGAGCATTGTCAACTAATGCCTTTCCACCAAGTATCAACAGTGAACACCCTAAAAGTGAAATAAGTTTATAAAAGGCAATTGCAATCTTAGAATAAGTTTTTAGAATTATATCGACTGTGGAAAGGAAAAAGGACGTAACCGACAGTATTTTCAAAACAGGTTTTTTTAGACAATCACAATGTATCAAACTTGATACACGTTCCATCAAAAGGATGCAAGCTGCAAATGCCGAATTAGTATTTAAATTTAGATTTTAAGTTTGAAAAAGATGACCTTGTAAAAAATTAAAACCAAGAAAAAAGACTGAAATAAAGGTTTTTCCTAGACAATTTCTTTAATAAATATTAGATTATGTCAATTAAACACCACTTTAGAAGTCTCCGTGCACTTCAAGGTTGTGTATAATTCATAATTTAAATATGGCCCAAAATCATCAAAACAGGTTTTTTGTGCCTCCTTTAAAATTTAAATTTGAAAATTATGAAGAAGATATGTAGTTACGTTAACTATATTTGAGCAATGATAAAAATTGAGACCACCACTTCAAACGAACAGTATGTAGTATAAAGATATACCAATCTTAAGCTCGGTTCTGATGATTTCAATGGAACATTTTTCTTCCTCCTGGTGGTTTCCAACGATGAATTGTATGCCACAAGCCCTTATCAGTTCTCCGTCCAGTTGTTTATATCACACCGGGCAAGAGAATGATAAGGGGTCGGTAACAATACGTGAGAGACGAGTCTAAATATCTTCTCCAGTGCGCAGAAATTAGATATGAATCTAAAATCAAGTTCTTCAGTTTATTGGGCACAATTTTTTATTTCACACTTTTCTTCCTTATTGCAGTCCAGTTGTAGCACAGTAAAAATGGCGCATCCCACGGATAAGCACATGAAAGCTCACATGTTCAACAAACTGATGTGGGAATAGCGTCGCTTCGAACGAAAGTTTGAATAAACTTTCCGCCACCAGTAAAAAGACAGCCGCTTAAAAAAAATTAAAAAAAACATAAAACTTACACCTAATAAAAATACAAATTACAGATACGGTGTTTTTTTAAAAAAAAAAAAAATGACACATGATTTAAATTTTAGAACACAATAGAAAAAAAAAGTTAATTGTGCAAAAAAGCATCCATTCAAAATTTCTAAAAAAAGATGTTACATTATTAATATAATGTATCATATGTTTGTCTGTTTTCTGCGTTGATAACCCAAACCCATAAATTAATGATAATTTTGGACAGTTGAGATCTGGCAAATCAAAATTTGTATATGCCATTTCACAATGTTTTTATTTTTGTCGATTACTTATGTAGGTGTTTTTTGTGTAGTAATTTTGTGGATGATGCATATAATATTATGTTCATTTGAAACACACTGCGTTAAATTCGGAGAGTTATTGAAAAATAACAGTTATTTATGTGGTAAGGTTCTTTGCAACTAATTGCACAATGAGAAAAAAATGTTAGTTGATGAATCATGATATAAATACATATATTCATAATAGTTACAAGTTTTTGTTCATTCCAAGATCAATCGAAGGTTCGGAAAACGTAATAACTCAAAAATGTTAATGTTGCCAATATTTTTTTTAAATAACAACGTTTACTTTGTGATGGCGGATCAAGATAATCAAATTGACGTGGAGGTAAATAAAATTATGATATGAAAAAAAATTAACGAAAATGTGTTGTTGATGTTTGTTTACATAGAGTTAGGCGGCTTTTAGATTGTTTAATTTGGCAATATTTTTTTATTAGAACCATCACCTACTCTTTTGAAAATCTAAATTCTTGGGAAAACCTTCAAACGTAATGTAACGTGGTGACATATTAATGACCGATGACATAAGTGTTTATGGAATGCTTCGATCAACTTGAGAAAAAGTTCTCATCGTTATGAAATGACCTTTTGATAAATTTGTATGTGGCCTGCTTTTAAAGCACAGCGATGATTCAAGTTGACAAAATATTACTAACTGAAACTAAATTAATCTTCTCTCCGTCGCCATAAAGCAAACAGAACCTTACTTAGTTATTCAGGGCCCAGTAACTTGAAATAAAACGATCGGAATTGTTCAAAATGAATACAATTAGTAAGCGGTGAAGATTAAAACACACATTTGAATTTTGTGTACATATATTGATTTGGATATTTTCCACCCGATGTCATGTAAATATTGGCATTCTCTGACATTACGTAATTTTATAACGTAATCATCAAGAGATTTTTGTCTCACTAATTTTATTGGATATATTACTTCAATTAAATCAATTATCTAATTTGTTTACAACAATTGGTTTCGAAAATACTTTCAGGAATATTGGTGAATCGGATGTATAAAGTATTCAATCCGCCTTTTTTAATGTATTGACTGTCAATTGTTGGAAATGCATTATGTTTTAAATATTGAACACATTTGTTTGTACTTATTCAATAACTTTATTGTATGATTGCAACCGGTTTTGCTCATAGCGAATATTTTTTTAAAATTTGAAAATTTAGAAATAGTTTTAAAAAATGTGTATTCAAAAGACAATAGTAAATGCGGGTATTCTAGCATATATACATTTTTAACATTATTTTTTAACTACTAACTTAGGTTTAAATACTGTCAATAAACAGTGAAACTGAGATGCCATCATGGCAGGGAACGTGATTTTTTAAGATGGCATGTTACGGGTTAATAAGATAGACCAAATATGTCAGTACTTCACCAAGAATTGTTGCATCTTTAGCATCGTGGTAAAAAAATGTAGTATTTAGTTCTACACGAGAAAGCCACTGTCAGAACAATGTTTAAAACGGATAATGGTTTATCTGTTTATAGTATCATTACACTTAAAATCATTTAAAAATAAAATATTCAATGTGATTAAGATTCGAGTAAGAAAAAAAAATACACAATATTAATATCGAACATGCTGCCAACGTCACATTTCGCGAAAAGTAAAATCCTAGTTTATATTAATTTGCCTAAGTCAGGCCCCTGTCGAGCGTAGCAGAGCTTTGTAGACTCGATAGAACGTGGCATGGCAGATGTTTTGCCAGATGCAAAAGCCGCTTCGGTCAAATTGCTTTCTCACACACACCAAGCCATATTATACCACTCAAGTGCGGCGATAGATTGAACTGTATGAGCTATGGCAGCGGCCGGCAACAGTTCGGCAAAGTTATTACCAGTTTCGCGTTAGTTTATCACAGGAATTATTAACTAAGTAATCTACTTAGAAACCAGTTATTTTGTAAGATGTATTTCGTCTTAATAACTTCACAGTAGGCTGCTGTTTACTACGGTTAATTTGTTGTACATTAATACCGACTATAATACGCTGTATAAATATTTTAGAATCTCGTTCAAAAGGTGGACAAAACTGTAATTTTACCGAATATAATTAAAAAGAACGATTCACACAAATTCTAATTCGAAGATCGAGAATTATATAAATTAAATAAAAACGATACTTTCAGAAACATTAACCCAAATTATAGTTAAGCAAATAAAGTTATTCGATCAAGCGATAATAACAATTCCTTTATTTTATAAATTAGAAAGATATCATAGAAAAAGGCGTAAAGTGCAATTCAAATTTATTGCAATAATACAGTAAAATTTGTGACCCGAAAAAGGGAACGTAACCACTTATATACGAGTGTAAGCCATCCATGAAGAAGGGCATCTAGCATGTATTCATCAATTCAACGTTTGTTAGGACTTATATAAAAATATATATATACGTTGGTTACGTATTTTGCCTCTCGAAGTAAATATGCTACTGGATTGTCAGTCAAACAATTTGTAAACATAAATAAAGTCTATTCACAAGCTTTTAAAATTTGATCATAATGTATTTAAATCTATGATTTTGACAGACTGCTTTTTCGTTGCTTGTTTGTCGGCTGAGAAATCATCCATGGACTACATAGAAGAGTGTGGCAACCAAAAATGATTCGCGATCGCTTCCCCAGCGGCTGGGGTTATATTGAAATTTATTTTCGTGGGACACCATCATACGACACGAACATGTGGTCCACATGTACCCATTTGTAGTTCAAATACTGTGTCTAGTTTTAAAGAATCAATTCATTCATTTCGTGGGCTAAAGTTGGCAATTTACACAGCGTCAAATAATACCAATATGGGGTAGGAAAAAATCGAATGTGTGTCTGTTTTGGATGTTGCTTTGATTCAGTGTTCGGGATCCAACAGCTGCTCGTTGAAAAATCAAAGTTAGTGTGGTATTACTCAATTTGAATAGTCTATATATGCAATGAAATAGGGAAAAGTCAAGGTGTTAGCATAATTCAAGTGCATATTACTAATTCGTACAAATTTAAACAGATATAAACTAATACTACCTGGACTAACAATAATAACTACATCAAATAATCTTTCAGGTAAAAACATAATATATTTTAGGTTAAATTTAAGTCTGTAAATGAAAAAAAGATATGACAGATTAAGTAAACGAGTAATAATAGAATGAGCTTTCATACAAGCTCTAATGGAAAGTTTAGATTTGCATTAACATAATCTCCATTGTGATGAGGTAGCTAAGTATTTATTACTGTTGAACTTCCGTAGTTCTTACAATGGCGCAAAGCCGAAGAAGAAATCAAGTAGATCTAATAATTCTTGTAAAACTAAACGCATCCTGTTCAACACATGCATTTTGACAGTGATGATTTACGGTTGCGAGTCATGGCACCTTACACCGGGTAGCCAGCCATATTCTGCGCTTTGAAAACAGAAGCCAGCGCGAATACTAGGAGTGCGGTGATTTGACTTTGTCAGAAACACGGAGATAAGGGAACGTACTAAACAGCCCTTAATTACGTCCAAGGAGAGGAACTGATGATAGACCTGGCTTGGACATGTACCAAGAAAGCCTGAATTCTTCTTGTCTCTTCTACCAACCAGATGGATTCCGACGTCGTGGAAGGCCACTGATGGCCATCTATATGATGTACTCGGCGGAGCTACGGGATGCTGGAATTACATAGGAGGAAGCAGGAAGACTGGCGGGGGACAGAGAATCTTGGAGGAATCATGTGGTGGCCATATATGCTCCGACTAGGGAGCGAGTATGGAAAAAAAACTAAAAACGTACTTTGGTATTTATAAGATAAGAATGGGATAAGATTTGAGCAAAATATCTTATATATTTTATGTTATTATTATGAATGGAGATCTTCAAAGTAAATTAAAGTATACATTATAATACATATATGCAAGTTTCTTTTTTGGGGCACGTGTAACGGAATTCCAAAAAAATGGTAATCATCAAAACAGTGAATATGTATCATTATCCTCGTTGAAGTGTATGCGTTCAAAACGAAATTAGCTTCTCATCAGCTTAATCTCATTATATTGCCAACGAATTAATAATCTCGTATCCATGGAAACACCTATTCACCACGCTGCGGTCAATTCCCTCTGATGAACCGGATTCGATGTTAATCTCCATCACATAGAAATGTCTGACGACTTTTTAGTGTGACTGAACGCCAGAACATTATTATGCCCAACTTTTATCCCCCGGGGACAATTACAAAATGAGTGGGGGGAAGAGGATAATAATAATAATAATGACGCAATCAAGGGATGCCGCAAATTAATTAAAAACCATTCGTTACGCACCGCTGACACACACAAATCGTGGATGAGACATAATCAATTAAGTAGGTGAGTCATACTGCATACGGTTCTGTTATTTTTAATTCAAATTGATGCATAAACACCAACTGTCGTGGATTAATGATTATTAATGTAAATAAAACTCATTGTCCTTTCAGAGTAGTTTTTTTTTAACCATGTCCGCTCCCAATATGGAGCATATGGACTCCTAATGGAGTTTATCTCAACAGAAGTGTTTCTACGAGAACTGCTTGTTACTCAATTGCTCAACCTCTCTTTTTCCAAAGAGAGTAGGGATAGAAGGATAGAGCTAGGACAGGACTAGTGGTAAGCTAATCGCTCTCGATACGCCCCGTTCATAGGATAGGATGGGTGGGAAAGGGGAATTCAAGACATCACATACATCCATGCCTTCGAACAGAAATTCATAAATCGATTGAAAAATCAATTTATAAAACTGTCCGTACCGGGATTTGAGCCCGTGCCCTCCGTAACCGAAGCCAACAACGCTGACCACTCGGCCACACAGGCGGCCTTTCAGAGTAGTAGACCCCGTAATATAGGTTCGAACCCCAGTACGGACAATTTCTATAGATCTGTTTTTTCAATCGATTTATGGATTTCTGTTCGTAGGCATGGATGTATGCGATGTCCTGAATTCCCACCTATCCTAAATACGGGGCGTTGCAAGAGCCTTGAGAGAGGTTAAGCATCTGAATTACAAGCAGTTCTGTCGAGATAAAGGCGTCCATATGCTCTCCATTAGGGAAACATATGCTCCACATTAGGAGCGGACATAGTTAAAAAAATGTATTAAATTTGAATCGTTCAAATTATGTACATTCACACAAGTTTTGTCACTAACGACCCGGGTTTCCCATTTCGGCATCTTCAGGCGTTCAAGTTCATCCATGAACCGGGTCGTTAGTGACAAAACTTGTGTGAATGTACATAATTTGAACGATTCAAATTTAATATTGAAATTCCACCAAGCACTTTCAGTCGAAATCTTAAATAATAATATATTTTTTAAAATGTATGTTAGTTATACCATACGAGATTGTTATACCTCAGAGCAGCGATACTCAACCTTTTTCGTCTGGGCCGGTAAATGCTACATTCCGTGGGCCCCAGTGTATTAACATATTAAACATAATATAGTGACAGAACATAAATATAAGTATACAAAAATACAAATCGATCCAAAACACTCAATATAATACAATACCAGAAGTTTGAAAAATCATCTAGTGACTGTTTTGGGTCACACATAAGAAAAAACCTTTGTGATTTAGTGTTAAGAGCTTTAATCTGGGTTCAATTTCCATCAAAGTTAACTTCAAATTCATTTTTTTCGGATTCAAATTTTATATCTTGGGTATTGGTGTTTGTGACGTCTTTTCACCTATTCTATGGGTAGAACAATAAATAGATATACAAATACAGCGGCATGATAAGAGGTGTAAAAAACTTCCCACTACATTTAAACTATCTTTAAAATTAATATGGTAAGATAATATACATAATAGACTACACAAAAATGTTTCACAAAAAGTATCTCAAAGTACGTATATAGAAAAATCTCGATGATTATTTTAAAAAACACGGAAGTTCCAATTGCTACAATAGAGCTCATCGCTCATGATTTGTCGAGCGGGTGTTTTGGCAATATCGGCTGGTAAATTATTGAATTTCTTTGTAAGTCGCCCCCGTATTGATTGCAAAATTATAATTGTCACCAGGTGCATGTATAAAGCAAGAACATTCAATAAAATATACCTTTGTAGTTGTAATAAAAAATCATGAACAAGCTACGCATGCGGGCAACACTGATATTGGAATAGGGATGTTTTTGTAGAAAATACAGTCATTTTATTTTAAAATCACAATGCTGCAAATATTTTGCTGCCATGTAAGGCAACGTTTGATGTTTGTTTTTTTGTTTAATACAGTCGAATTTTAAGTCTTTGTAGAGAGTCATGTATGTTTTTGGGTACTTTTTAATATTTAGTAAAAATGTTGATTTGAACGCGTATTCACGATTATTCTGGGTTGATTTGATGCCCCGGTTCTTTCAATATCATTTTTTTAATTAACTTGGAATTGCTGCTACGGTAGTCTGGATGGACTATGGGTTGATTTGATGTCCTGGTTCTTTCAATATCATTTATTTTTAATTAACTTGTTGCTATGATTGTTTGTGAAATGTGATCTCTGTTCTCTTCAAGTTGATCTCGAATGAAATTGTGATTAAAAAATAATAAATTAATCTATTGAATTTCATACTTAGTCAAACGTGTTTAGTTATGAAAGATTTAAATAACTTATATATTATGTTTTCAGTTAATTAATAATTAATGTAAAGTGCTCTTGGTAGATTCACCAGTTGACAACGATTCATTGATATAATTGGGTTAGTCTTTCAGGCTACTCCATCACATATCGTATACCAGGGGTGGGGAACCTTTTCATTTCTAAAGGTCACTTTCATAAGACTCAACACAGGACAGCAGTAAAGAAAACTTTGACATCCCCCTCTTTTTTTTACTGTCGAACAAATAATGGGATGATTACGCTCTTTTTGATCAAAGTGAATATTTTGATCAAGTCAAAAGGCTGCATCAGAGTAGCCAAGAGGTCGCAGGTTCCCCTCCACTGTCGTATACCATACATACATATTACGTTCAGCAGAGAAAATTTACCCAAAGAACTGAAGTGGATGATTTATTTATACAAAAGCAAAAATTCTACAACAAACCTGAAACAATTAACAACAGTCGACAGAGAAAAGTGAAATATAATAATCCGACTCTCTTAAGTAATGAAAACCGTTGTGACTCTAGTTTCCTAGTTAGGAAGTTATAATTACGATGTGGCAAGTTTCGGCGTCTGGGAGGTGAGCCGGCGCCTCCTCGCCCCGTCCCCGCCTTCCTCATCAGGGTAGAATTTAATAAGGCGCTAGCGATCCGCCAATAAGCGCAGGCGGTGATTTGCACACAATCAGAATAACGACATCGGTGACGCGAAGCCGAGCGCTGACATCGTTATTGTTATTATTACGGCCAAAGTCCCGTAAATCTCGGTTTAATTCGACGCCGGGTTACGTTTATGGGACGCCGATAAAGCCTTCGGAGACGCCCGACGCCCTGGACCAGCTGTCCTGAACCGGCCGAGATCGGACCGAGAAAGCGCTGCGTCTTTGATATTACGCGCAATCAATAATGATTTACCATTCGACAACGCGTTAGATTGGAAGTTCTATGTACTTTTTTGCAATGTTCAATGAAAAAGAACATTTTTTTGAGGACTTATAATATTCAAAATTGAAATGATAATATGTATCTGAGACAATAAACAACTACACCCATCGGAATAACACCTCCATGCCCATGATGCAATCGTAAATAGTTGAACCATTAAATCATTCAATATTTCTCTTAATATTGTCAATAAGTATTTATCATTTTAGGTATTCTAGCATATATGCATTTTTTAAATTATTTTTTAGCTTCTAACTTAGGTTTAAATACTGTTAGTAAACAGTGAAACTGAGATGCCATCATGGCAGGGAACTTGATTTTTTAGGATGGCATTTTACGGGTTAAAAACAATTTAAGATAAAAATAATATTACATTTAAAGTTTTCAATGTCAGTCAATACTTTGTGGAAAAGTATTACAAATATTCCTAAAGAAAACACTCTTTTGAACTAATTCCAAATTTATGTAATATGCTTAAGACCGGTTTCGCTAACCACGTACATTTTTTAACTGACGGAAGATTAAAAATGCTCACGATGAGCGAAACCGGTCTTGATTAAATTAAATAAATTTGGCATAAATGCAAAGTAGTTTTTTTTTTAAATTGAATTCTCTGTTGACTGATAATGATTTGTTTTTAGCGTGTCACTTTTTAACATTCACAATTTTAAATAAATCTCAATGGAATGTTTTATTTTTTTAAATTGTAATACGCATCAATTTTATTTATAATATCGACAATAAGCGGATTTTTAAGCACTCACCTATGCCGTATGTATACTTCCGTTATATTTTAGGGTAAATATATGTTATGCATAAGATATCATAACTAGGAGAAATTGCCATTGATATTATTATCTTTAAGTTCTACTAAGCATGTGAAAAAATACTTCAAATAATTCTAACATTCGACGGCATGAAGTAGTCAGTAAGATTTTACAGTGAATGTGGGATGAGACTGGACAATTACGTACCAGTATAAACTCAATTTTACTTTATTATATTATCGAATTTACAAATCAGGTCAAAGCGCAAAGCGAACATGAAACAAATTTCTTTGCGCAGTGAAATTGTGGAACTGAACGACAAAAGCACCAAATAAGCCGGTCCTGCAACTGAATGATTAACATTGTAAGGCTTGGTTTATAATGGCACAGGTATATAATGGTGTTTAAATTCTTTCTCATTTAACCGATTCCATAAACGGACGGAGTGTAGCAGGATCGATTTGCTAACAACTAGACACTTTTAAGGCCTATCGTTCTGTATTTCAACTTCTCCGTTAAAGAACCCACCCGCTGTGGTCTAGTTGGTTAGTATGGTCTATCGATCAGGCGGGTCTTGGTTAAATTCCCTTTAAGGTAAATGTCAAATTTATATATATTAAATTTTAAAAATTGATACGGAAGACGTGAGTGTTTTTAATGTTAATTCTCCTTGAGTTGATCTCGAGTGACTCATATAATCTTTCAATATTAAAATATTTGGCGCATTGGCATTAGCGGTAATGCCAAATAATTTTTAATTAACAAAATAATTTGAATGATTTAATAACAAACAGTTATCTTAACCTAATTTGGGTTGTGTTGTGATGCTCCAAGTAAATATGACCAACATTGAAGCACACGGTTAAAAGAATGATAATGTTGTATTATAAAATTAACAATATTAAGTTTATTTTCTATCGAGTTCGTCCCAATATGTAAATATAATATATTTTTTAATATATCCTCTTTATATTACATTTACAGTATTTTTTATAGGTGCTCTTACTTAAGAACGAACAAAAAAACAAATAATTGAATGAAAAATTATGTTGTGTATGATGTAAAATGAGTAATTACTGAAAGTGAAAGACGTAACTTAAAATAAAGGTTCGGCGTCCCTGCCCTAAACACTTTGCATGGCTCGACTGAACTAAATTATTGTATTCTGGATCCGATCCAATTTTGGGATGATGATAAATACTTTCATCGATTTGATTGCTCCGTTAACTCAATAATATTAACTATTACTGCGTTGTGGAGGCCTGACAAATCGCTCCGTAATAACTCGGCACTAAATGTACGCATTTAATTTAATAGCAATAAAATATTAAATATGTCACTGAATAGCATTCGTCACAGCAGGAAGTTGGTCGTTTTGAATTAGTTTGGAAATAAAATAAATAGTTTTATGTATGTATGGATGTTTAAATTACTTACAATCTGATTAGGACATCGCTTTGTAATATAAATGAATTCCGATTAATATAAAGAATATAAAGACTGTAAAAAGGCAAAAGGACGTCACCCAAACAGAACAAATTTCACAGGAGAGACAATAAACACTTTTTGATGATTTTTGAAAGTAAAAACATTAAATAAACACAATCTTGAAGTGCACGAAGACTTACAAGGTGTTTTATTTACTCAATCTTATTTAAATTGAATAAGTTGATTAGGAAAAACTTTTGTGTACGTTCCTTTTTCTCGATCACAATTTTTACAGCCCCTTCTTCCTTCATATTTAAAAGCTTAATTAAAATTATAATTCGGTATTTGCAGCATACATACATTCTTTTGATAGAACGTGATTAAAATGGTATACATTTTAATTACCGAAAAAAGCTATTTTCAACAAACTGAAAGTTACTTCTTTTTGGCTGACCAGAGTCGGTAACGAAGTGGGAAAGGATATTGTTTACTAAAAGAATTAGACTCTCAAGAGTTGAGAGCGAGAGGATTGACTCCCAATAGTAATGAATATAATGCAGTAAAACACAATATAAGAAATACTGCAGCATAAAAAAATAAAAAACTTCCATGTTTTAATGAATATCATGAGAAGTTTTGCTAATCACGATTTAAAAAGAGTGTGAATGAAAGACTGAAATATATCTTCTAAAAAATATGAAGAAAAAAACTGCAAATTATTTGCTGTGTGACAATCGTATCTGGACACCGCTGGGTGTTCAATCCATGTTCACTAGCTGAACGAATCAGTTCCTGCTCATATGAAAACAGTGAAAAGAAAGTCACAACTTGTGTATGACTGTAATAGATTTAATTCCGACAACAATTCCCAGCTCTCGTTCAAATTGAAGCGTGTAAAATTATTAATTCTCGTTGAAAACAAATTCATAATGATTTGGGCAAATATGTAAATCTTTTGAAAAGTGTTAGATATAACAAGGTATTTTGACAAAGGTGATGGAAATTCACCAGCAGAAGATTTTTG
Source organism: Himalopsyche anomala (assembly GCA_031772345.1). Lineage (NCBI taxonomy): Eukaryota > Metazoa > Arthropoda > Insecta > Trichoptera > Rhyacophilidae > Himalopsyche > Himalopsyche anomala. The sequence continues at coordinate 11,336,366 of CM062833.1, read as the reverse complement.
CAGTTTTATAAAATACGTTTTCAAACTCTATGATTAAGAAAGACTTGATATCGATCGCTTACATAGTTATGTACATGAAAAATCAATCTTAGCATCGTATATTGCCAGGATATCATCAATACAACTTAGCAGAGCAGAAATATGAATTGTGTATGTCATAGTAACACCAAACGATTCCTGCAAATTTCTTAATATCAGCATTGATCGCTTTACCAGCCATGTTTTCAGCAAACCGTACAGAACAAACGAAAGGTTAATGAAAATCGACGGTGCAATCACAAATTTTCGCTGTATCTGGGAAGTGGATTTTTCGAATCGATCCACGCAGGCCGACCGTGCAAGTAAATATAAATACATATATAAATAATGTTGGCGTCGTAAATTCGGTCCAGGGATAAACTAAAAAGGGGTCGCAGTGTAAACAAATCTGTCCATAAACCCGACGCCATGTGTTTTAATGCTCGGCGATACACAATTCTCAGGGGTTGGATACCGCTGGATTGCCGCTGTAATTATGCATTATGATTTCGATTCAATTGCCCAACGATTGCTAGAGCCCGTTTATGTTGAAAGTTTTCAAAAGTTTGGGATTATTGTTTATGTTAAATTTTTATCAAGATAAACATGCAAAATATCATATAAAAGGTTTTTTTCTACCACCAATTCTGATAAAAGATACAATTTGTGCAGTTTTTTCTAACGTGTTTCGTCTCTTTGAGAATCATCATCAAGCATAGTGGTATTGAGTTTATTACAAAAAGTTACGATGTTTTCTGATGATGCTTCTCAAATAAGCGAAACACGTGTCACATTTTGTAACACAAGTGGAATAACAATTTAATTTAAGATTTCGACTGAAGGTGCTTGGTGGAATTTCAATAATAAATTTGAATCGTTTAAACTATGTACATTCACAGATTTTTTCACTAACGACCCGCACGAAAGGCGAAATCCTGGTCGTTAGTGACAAAATCTGTGTGAACTTACATAATTTGAACGATTCAAATGGAATAACAACGTTAACAATCGGATTTCTTTGAAAGTTTTTTTTAATCTAAAGAATCACATGTCCTTATTGGTGAGTCGCAAGATGTCATGTGATGTAACCAATCATTTTTCTATATAAATATGAACTTTAAAGCAAAAATTGGTCTCAAAATTTACTTAATTGTAATTCGAAGCCCAGACAGCATCACGCAAGATTTCAGTGTAAGCCACTAGACCACGTGCTTTATTTATAATTAAATCAATCTTGACGCTAGCATATTGATTCGACAACACTGTTTCCCTTTTAACACCTAAACTTGTAACAAACTGAATTGAAAACGAGCCCCAGGCATCCTGTTACTCGAGTTTCACATCGAGGGTTGCCATGTGAAAAAAAATTGTTTCATTAAATGTTTCCCACCTCTTGATTTAGTATGGGAAACGTCTACGTAATACGGCGAGGAGAACGAAAATAACGATTATGACAAAACGGGCTTAGTCGGTCGCAGTTTGGGTAAATTGTTTACAGATCGGGTGTTCGAGGATGTTTTACCGTCGCACGCAATAATATTATAGGTACACTTCGGTATGTGGTAGAAATAATATTATAGATGTAGGTATGCGAGACGGTGTGCCGTGCCCTAATAATAATCATAATTATTAATATTTATTGACCCATCTGTTAGATTAATTATTAATAGAGGTGACGATCTCGGGCGAGGCAGTTGGTAGTGGGAATGTAATTTCAGGGCTGGCAGTTTGAAAATGTTTCCGCAATTAATCAAGGATATGATATGCTCACTTGGTTAGACATTTCACAATAATTATAATGACGTTACAAAACAAACGTCATACGTTGTAAATTCTTTTAAATACCTTTAATACACCTTTTTTATGTCATAAATAACAATGTAAAATTGTATTCTCTTATCAGTTGATAATGCTCGTCATGAGCGAAAACGGCCCCAATCTTATTAAATAAACGTGGGAATTAGTACAATTGTATATTTTATTTTTTGAATATCCATCACATTGGCGGATTCAAGGGGAGGGGGAATATATTTTTTATTTTTCTGATAAATTAAAACTTTATTGTGAAATAGGCTCTTTAATTGTTTAGTTTAGTATGTTTTATAGAATACATACTTAATTATGCATCGACTATTTTTATACAGATATATTATTTTTAAAATCTATTTTTTAATGTATTATGTTTATTTCCAAATTGAATGCCCCCTCCTGGGACAATTTCTGGATCCGCCAGTGATCCATCATCACATTTTTTTCATTTTCCGATCTATTTAACTAGTGAGAACTTTGTTTTTTTTTTAAAATTTTATAATCATGGTTTACATTATTATTTGAATACATATTAGAGTCATTGTGTGCTGTGTCGCCTTCCTTAGTCACAGTAAAGAATTGAGGCAAACAGGGTTTAAAAAAGCGCGTAAGAAATAATAATACGAAATTGTCCTAAGTAAGACAGCAGCATCACATCACAGTTCCGTGGCTGGCAGTGTTGCCGAGTCAGCCTGCAACCCTCGAACCCTCGTTAAAGCGGGTGGGGGAGTTTGTAAACTGTCCGACTGTGTGAGAACACCTAGAGCCGAATGATGTATGGCATGCCAATATACAATTTGGTGCTGCGCGGAGGAATTCGGATCGATGGGCGAGCGGGGGCCGGCCGCATTCATAACCGGAAAACAATACGGTGGTCCGGCGTAGTTTGACAGTTTTCGCGAGGTATTTACGTAAGCCCAAAAGGGATACAGTTGCAAATGTGCGTACTTGTGAGGATTCCGGGAAGGTTGCCAATGCGGGCGACATTGTGTATTGATCAACATCTCACCAAGTTTAGTAATGAAGGCTTCATGGCATACTACCGAAAATGATCATTGTATAGCTATCTACTGCCTTGCAGTGATATTACAATATAATATATCAAACGCGAATGTTCTCATGATTATCAAATCATCAGGCACGGATGACATGCGGTGCACATTATATAATTCTGTCTCTATAATTTCTAGTTTCTACAATTATCTAATATGAATTCTATTGAATGAACTTTGAAATTCTTAAAAAGCTTACGAAATATATATAAATAAAACTGTTATATAATTATATTTAAAAATTATGACTGTGTGTGTATGTCAACAACTGCGTTTTTTTCTGGCTGATTTGAGCTAAAAAATGTTTCTCAAACTATTTTGAATATGTTTATATTAAGTTAAAAGTAAAAAAAAGCATTCTCTCTGAGAGTAGAACCTGTGCCAGTCTTTGAAGACGGTAACTTTAACTGTTAATGTCTGTCGGTTTTTACAAAATGCAAAGATTGCAATAAAATGCCATCGATATCGATAAAAACAGACGTTTGCTTTTCACCGCATGAAAAATCATACAATTGAACGTCATATAATAAAAAAAAAGAGTAATCGAGTTTAATTGCGGAATTGAGTGTTTCTTGTAACACATTTTCATAAGCATAAATTGATTGCCTATGGCTTCGATAAAATTTATTTGATCGACGCAATCAAAACTTCTCTTCACTTACTGTCAGATATGATTTAATAAGATTTATTTATTTTGTGTTATTTGTGAGTGTAAGTTAAGTAAAAATTGCAAATGATAATTTTCTTATTCCACTTGCTGTGTGTTTATTTGCTACACATCTTTCGCTCATTTGAAAAACAATCTTTAACTAAATGTAATAGCAATAATGTTTAAAATATCGCACCTGAAATTTATTTTTGTTGAGATTACCTCCAACTGCAGAATTTATTATTAAAACGAGAAATCACCCCGCTCGCGCGGTCACCGATAAAAATTCCCCCATCCTTTATGTATTATTACATTAAGTAATTAAGGAATTGAAAAAACAATTATAATTGTGTAAAAAAAATAGATAAATAATATGCACAATAAATAGTAAGTACATAATACATGGTTACGTTTTTCACACACAAAAGCTTCTAATATTTATGTTATACATAATATATTATAGTTCGTATGATTGACATGGGTTAGGAGTAATTCTCCCACGCTACTGGGGTACCTTCGTCAAAGCCATATCTTGAACTTGCATCATCACAAGATCGACTAGAGTAAAATTTAGTTTACACTTTGAATAGCTCAATGTAGAGCAGGGGTACGTAACGTATACCGTAAGCCTGTTTATGCCAGAACAGTCGAATGCATAATATGAACTGCTCGTAAAACCATTTAAATAAAACAAAATATTTAAAATTTAGATAAGAGAAAATGCACGTATTAAGATACGTTACAAACATTGAATGTAATCTTTCTTCACATTAAAGTTTCGAGTAGTTTTTAATCACTTGTAAGTTTTACTTATCTAACATACTGTACACACTTTTTGCCATTTTTGAAAAACCTTAAGCATCTGTAACGTGTTGATTTTACCCGAGAAACTATACTACGTGGATCAGATAAGCTTTTACACCCCTGGTGTGGATTATGGAAACCCATAACTCAAAATAGCTAACCAATTTGGTGGTAAATAAACGTAGCCCAATTTTTGCACATGATATCCTAAATGAGAAGTAACCATAACCATTTAACGATTATTCGACAGGTGAATTGCTCAGCTTCCTTTTTATAGGGGGTTGGATTGGGGATGATTGGTGTGTATAATTCACTAAACGTAATTCCGGGACAACAAGCGTTTCCAAATAATAAAAAAACTGATTTAATTCGACTCGAATAAAGGAACTCATTATTTTGGTGAAAAGCAGATGTTTGGTTTTAGCTATGATTTGTTTCTCAAGACAGTGAATAGTGAATATCAAAAGCCAATACTAATGCAAAAAATAAGATTAATAATCCAATGGAATGAGTAGTTAAATCGACGTTATATTAGTTTTACTTGAAATACATCAAAAATTATTATAAAATTGATTTGGTGACACTTTTTTATGGTATGCATTGAAGTTCGTAAATTTATAAATCCCTAAAATCAAAAAGAAAAATACAAATAGCGTATTGTCATGGAAACGTCGTGACTAGACATATTGCAACGGCCGACAATTAAATACGCAATATTTTAGTCATAATTTGAAATCGTACGAGGAATATTATTTGGAAAAAAATGAGGAAGATCCTCAATGTCTTCTTCGTAATTGCAGGTATATGTCTTTTTTGTATGACTTATTTTGGGATTTACTTTAGTATGCAAACTATGTTAACATTACGTAAACTTGAGTACATTTACAACGTGACTTATACGTATAAGCAGAAATATTTCACACATTTACAAAAAATATTGTAGTCTATCTATGGCGTTCGCTAATCGGTTGTGAAAGATATTCATTCAAACAAGATGAAATAAAAAAACAACAATAAACGTTACATTTAGAAATATAACACTTTTTTTACCTTTTTTAAATAAACAAAATGACCCATTTCGTTCATCACGAGTACTTACTGACTAATCGTTATTTTTATATAATATCTTTCCATCTTGATGTGCGGTAAATAATCTTTACATTTGTCGGTATTCGATAACTGTTGCATGTTTAAGTTATTTTTTAAATGTTTGGAAAAAAACGGGATTTTTCCCGAATGTGAGCAGTGACCCAACTAGCAGTTTATAAAAAAATATGATTGAAAGATCTACTTTAGTAATCCAATAATAATACTATATGTGGGGTTAGATGATTCAACAGTCAGTTAATGGTTGAAATGTCGAAAATAATATGAAATTTCTTTACCCGATATTGGAATTTAACCCCTTTAACCGCAGCATAAAATTCTCGCAATGTGCCATTTGCAATATAAAACTACGCTTCAATACATATTCTTTTTTAAATCGATAACACTTAGCTTTTTATTGCAAGACAATAATCTCCATTGTTTTGGAGGCGAGAACCTTCAAGGACATCTAATAACATTCTAGTGTGCTCACAAATGTGTTACAACGCGATCATAATTCAATCAAGTTACTTTCCAATAAGTGTATTATGGGTGGCTTTGCCGTGCATTGGGAACAAACAATGGACAGGCGGCGGGGGGTGGTGCACCCCCGTGCTCCGTAGGTACGCCACGAAGCAGGCAGGCGTCTGGTGTTAACGTGCCTCCACCCCCGCAGCGTTCTTGATTGATGCGTTTAATTAAGATCAAGAGGGCGCCAGGGGCAACAATCTATAGCTACTGTTTATAAATAATAAGAGATTCAATCGATACTTTTGATACACAATGAAAAAAAGGCAGAGTACACCGGCTGCAATTGATACGACGAGAAGCTTCGAATGTTATAATAATCACACAGCAGTTAATAAAGTAAAGATGAAGTCAACAATTGCTTAATGATATTTGATTGTCCATGTATTATTTATTAAAATTATAATTTTTATTTAGGTAGACCGAGTTTCTTTTAAAAAAGCCTACACGAGTATACGAAGCATTGATAGAACACCGCTAATTATTTATTCAACAGGAAGGGTGTGACCCGTTTTGAAATCACGTGGAATTGAATTTATACTTGGTATAACTCTATGCTATGATTTGTTTTGGCACCACGCCATCGCCAACTAATAATTCCAATAGTTCTGAAGCTTAGTGACGCCGAGATTGTTATCAACAATATTGTAAAAACTTCAATATAGCACTGAATTTAGTTCTACATTTTTTTTTATTTCGTTCATAGTTATTTCAGGTTTTCGCCCGCTTCAGAACTGTCTACGTGAAAGGTCAGTTTTTCTGACGATAGCATAAACCGAAACAGCTGTCAACTAAATAAAAATGTGAATCTAAACACAGTTCTACTTTGACCTATTATAATGGAGTGCTGTCAAGGAAATAATAATAAAAATATTATATACTTCTCGTGAAACTTAATACTAAAGCAATGACTAACATAGTTTAAAATGAAATTTTAGAAATAAAACCCTATGATAAAAAAAAACTTATTTATGATATACCTATCAAAAAAACGTAATAGAAAAGCGTTTATTACATTTAGAAAAAACCAATCTGTACACATCGAATTATCCGTCGGGTTCTGTAACTTAACGATTAGAGTCGCAGCTACACAATCAAAAGATTTCAAATCGCGGTATGGTCAGATATATATTATTTTCTACTTCGAGTTGTTCTCATATGATTTACATTGCAAACGTATCTGGCCAATGCAGAATACTAAAATTTAACAATTAAATTAATCTCCAAATAAATCAATCAATAATTCATTATCTACGACAAACATTCAACACCTTTGAATAGCATGGCATCGACATTTCTGATAAATTGAAAACTGAATAAATGTAATCCATATTTCAACAACCTTACTGTAAAAGTAAATTTTAATGTGGCGAATTTTTGATTTAAAAATTACAATTTGCGTGTTCATATTTTAAAGCCACTGAAGTGACAAAGGCGAAAGGGTAGTTTTCTTGGTTCTAATAATATCAGAAAATGTAACACGTCCTTCTCTTACCCAAAAGTATACAAGGTGTCTAAAATCGAATTGACAAAGTTTGGCAAGAGCAAACGAAAACTTTCAATCAACAATGGCCTGATATAAATTTAATTCTATTCACTGTATTCATTGCTGCGACGAACATTATAAGATTTAAATGAAGTTTTCTTTTCATACATACTAAATATATTATTTGAAAAATATAAAGTATTTGAATAATATTTGACACTTGTGTTGCTTGCTAGTTGGATAAATGTTATATTTTAAAAAATCAAGCACTAATCATAATTCGATCGGTTTTGTTCAGCTAGTGAAAAATAACAAACAATTATGTTGTACTAATGATTAGTCACTAATCCAGCGATTTCCAAACTTGGCATGGACTATTGCAAAGGGAGGCGCGAACAGTCCAACATATTTATTTACCCTTTAAAACGTGTCTTTATTACTATATGAAATAAAGTATGGGGAGTCGCGAAGACATTTTTTTCTTCAAAGGGAGGCGCAATGACAAAAGGGTCGGAAACCACTGCACTAATCGAAAGGTATAAAAAACGAAATCTATCATATATGTATGTATATATTATAATTGAATTGGCGTTAACATAGAACTCCATGAAAGTTAGTTAAAAAAGACTAATCTTTTAGTTGTACCATTAATTATGTAATTTATATGGTAAGAAACAGGTAACATCACAATTTAGGTTAGTCTATGGTGTGATGCCGAAATAACAGTCAATATTAAATTATATATTACTTTTGTAGAACGAAAAACATTATTATGTTTTAATTTGAGAAATATTATTTATTACTAGTAATATATACACGATCAAACGCTTTTTACATCGACTAAAATATGACTAGTTATAATATATATTCAATCAGTTTTTTTTATTTCACAAGTATGAATATTATAATGCCTACGTAAGGAAGCGAAATTTCCCTTATATAGTACATTAAATGAAGAGGCTGAGTAAATAAATGCGAATTTTCGCACACCGTGTATGCTGTCAAGTGTCTGACAGAGATTCATTGAAGTCTCCCAAAAATCCCCTATAAGAAGTACACACTTACAAAATAGAGACATCTTTAGTTGATTGGCATAACGTAAACCTGTCAAACGGAAGAACCTGACTACATGCGACACTTGTGAAGGCTGATGATGATGAGTAATGAGCAAGGCTATGTAAAAGCGTAGGTGGTGTTTTAAAATCGGAAAATAAAAGTTATAATCATAGTAAAACAACAATTAGTAAAATATAAAATGTATTACTTTGTTGTGTATTACACGACTTTGGGAAGGGTATTCAGGTTCAATAGTTAAAAAAATTCAATCATTAATAATAATAAAATTAATGTTTATGGTATAGTTAATACCTTGCAAGTTTTTCTGAAGATGCTTCTCAAAGAAGCGAAACACCACGTGTCTCTCCTAGTTAAACAACCAGAGGAATGAAATTTATGAAATAAATTTCTATACCAAGTAATTGAAACCATTGTCCACATTTAATCCATTGAAAAGATTGAATATGTATCTAATATTGCCAAGTCTCATTTTGAACATTATAATGCATAACACGTATCGAATTTTAAAGAAAGTTTTTTTTTTATTTTCATCTAGTTTTTGATATGACCAAAACACACTTCAAATGATTGGCATTACAAGAAAATCTCAACAAATGTAAGGTTGTATTAAAGAAGAATGTTAATTGAATAATGTATAAGATATTTCAAATGTTCTTTTTATCTCTGCTGATAAAGGGAAGAAAAATAAAGCCAACATTAAAAATATTGTTACCATCAGGATTTTAATAGACATTTTTTTTAATTACGACATGTCTGTAATGTAATGTAATAAATTAACATTACTGTAACGGTGAAGTAGTGGGGTCAATAAACTCTTACCAAGTACAATATATAAAAAAAGAATGTCAAGGGGTCATAAAAACCCCAGATAACCTTTAGTTATCAACGAAGATGTTTTTTTTTAACAAAATGAGGCTGTCTATAAATTTTTTATGTATTGCTATAATATTCAATTCATTCATTTTTTCTGCTTTCGAATGACGGCAATTAATTTAAGACGATATAATTTATCATACATCACATGCTAATCATTTTGGTATGAATTCAATGAGAGACATCACCAGTGGCAGACTGGTCTAATATGTTGTGAGACGAAACAAATTACTTACGATTATCACAATCGTACATTTTTAGTATACAAATAAATGATGACTTTAATATATCTATTCCACTGGGAGAATATAAACAATGATAATTTTATATTAAATTGCCATTTCCGTGGTCATTGAATGTATGTCAATGATGTTTGAAATTCTCTCCTACCACTTATCTGATCCTAAAAAAGGCGAGAACAATTACCTTACCACTAGACCTGTCCTAGCCCTATCCTTATTCTCTTTAAAAAGTAGAACTTGAGAAACTGAGTTACAAACAGTTTTCGTAGAAAAACACCAGCTGAGATAAAATCCATTAGGAGTCTATATAGTATACATTGAACGCGCGGATACGGTTAAATAATAAGAAAAGTACAATAATAACTTAATAAATAAATAAACTTATTTTTTCAAATTTTTTTCAGTATAATGTTGTCCAACAAGTCGATCGGAAGCCATAAGTGGGATATCGCGTGTGTATCGCAAATTCAAACACATAATATAGATTTCAAAAGTCATCGATGAATATCTTTATATCTAATCGCTGAAATCGACAGCATCATATATATTTCGCAAAAGAAGAAATAATCCGAAACAATATAATTTCAAAATTTCCAATTCGTTTTACAAGCTAACAAATTTATTTTGATGGCGCGCGTTCATAAGAAAACGGTCCATGACGATAATAATTACTCCCGTGAAATTGCCCCATATAAATCTAGATATGACTGAATGCCTGGAATAAAACAAACCCTTGCGAATATTTCACGCCATTTGGATTCAAAGAGAACGAGACAAATAGGAAATAACGTCTCGTTTACAGAATTACAGTGTCAAATAAATAATTATTATTACAGATACAATAAATTCGATGTCTCTCGGCGGGGCTGTTCGGGGTGGCGGCAGACAGGGGGCGCGGGACACGGCGAGGGTGGTTTCAATAGGCAAGTGTACGGAGTGAAGTGAATTGAGCTGTCACATTGAAATCAATTGAACCGGAGTTGTGATCTGTATCCGAGCTTTTGGTAATGTTTACAAATATACAACATGTTTCTTGCCGTGAGGAAGATCGCGAAGTGTTTGTTGAAATATAAAATGATGCTAATGTGTTTGCGAAGTGTGGAATTCTGATGCTGTTATATTATTTCGATTATGTAATGTTTTCTTTTAGTACGAATCAAATTGACAAAGCGTATGATAATAACGATGCCGATGTATTCATCCAACGAGTTTCAAAAATTATCTATTCGACGAATTCAAAAGCAAAATATATCTTAGAAATCATGTCGTGTCCTATGACGCAGCGGTTAGCGTTGTGGGGTTCCGTGCCGGACTTCACGGGTTCGAGTCCCAGTACGGGTAGCATTTTATTTCTGTTCGAAGGCATGGGTGTTTGTGATGTTTAAAAATTCCCTCCCAACCTTTCCGATCCATAAATAACTGGATGTATTGAGAGCGATTAGTTAACAACTAGTCCTTTCCTAACCTTATCCTTTTATCCCTTCTACTCTCTTTGAATAAGAGAGGTTAAGCGGCTAAGTAAAAGTTCTCGTAGAAAAACTTCTGTTGAAACATCTCCACTAGGAGACTATATATGCTCCACATTGGGAGCGGACATGAATAAAAAACAGCTAACAAAAAAAACTTCACAACATAATTGAATTATCATGAAAAACCAGATATTGACAGTTGATTAGATATTCGATCACTATTTTAAATTTTGGGTCTAAGAAGCAGAATACGGTGAGATGTTGACAATGTTCTAATGAGACTACGATAAACATTTTTCAAAATACATAATGTCCAAAAACACTTCTTTTCAAAACAAATCTTAAATGTAAGCAGTGTGTATAAGTCCTTGTATTTGTAGAAGCAGAATAAATAATTGTTTAAAAAATGTGTCCAAATATGATCCGATCCGTAAAATCGGCAAAGCAATTAGATATCTAATCATTTATACTCATCTGAAAAAGTTTGACCATTGACTATTCTTTTAAAACTTCTTCTGCTAAAACGCTCAATTCAGAGTAAATACACATTGATTGAATTGACAACTACTTGGTAGAGCTCCATTGAAATGAGGTGAACAAATGTCGAAGTCTTCAGTCATCTTTGTAGTAAAGCCCAAGTTAAATGCACTAGAACCATCTGAAATGAATATACATCATCAAGTAAATGATATCCTTATTGAGTATTGACCAAGCAAATATCAATCAATCACCATAGCTAAAACCGTTGCAAGATGCTAGTATTATAATTTGCTTTGAATAATACCATATTTATTATCGTTCCTAGAAACACAATTTATGAAATATAATACTATATTTTGCAATATATATTAGGATGTAAGAGTGAATTAGAGGATGCATTGTGTATCTTTTCTCTGATAAGGACATACGCCGAAATATGTATCAACCATATTATCTAAAATAATATTCGAAGATGTTAACGTTATTATAATGCACTCCACATTGGAAGATAACCTGGTTTAAAATAAGTATAACTACAACTACACAACTTGGAGATACAAACAATGGCAGCTATTGTAATATAATAAATTAAACGCGAAGTACATTTACCAAAAGCATAACAACATTACACTCTAAATTAGTTAAATGGTTGTACTTAAACATGGTTGTGTTGAAATCTTTAACATTCGCAAAGTCCTGAAGCGAGAGATATGACGGTGTGCATTGTTTCATGTAATAATACTAGTTGAAATCTATTGTTGCCAAAACGTTTCTGGGGAAACTCATTTATCCGAACCTTGTCATTTATCAGACACCTTGCGACGTACAGACATAATTGAATGCAGAACTTCCAAAAGCGCATATTCACCGGAGCCACGAGTGCAATTTATCGTACGACAGCTCTCAAAATATACTATGTTACTATGACACCAATGTTCACTTCTAGATCAGATGTCGTCAAGTAATACGTATTGTATTTTATATAACTGCACTCAACTCTTTTTTTACACGATTTTTTTGCAATAACACGGTCCACTAAAAAGAACGAATACTATGTTATTACACGAACAGAAGCGGATAACTGATTTCCTAATAACGAGAAATTCAACAACACAGAACAGTAATAACAGAACAAAAGACTTTGTTAGATCCACATTGGACGCGGCAGAAATTTTTAGCGATGAAAGCGATTTAGAACTAGTTCCTAGTAAAAGTCCTCGTATATAATCAAGTAGTGATGGAATAGTATTATTTTTCACTTTTAGGGTGTTCACTGTCAATACTTGGTGGAAAGGCATTATATTAATAAAAACACAATATTCCTTTGTACGTCATTCCACTTTATTAATTAGGTCAGATCAGTCAGATCTGATCTGATCTGATCAGTTGACAATGTTCGCAGTGAGCGAAACCGGTCCTGACCTAATTAATAAAGTGGAATGAAGTACAAAGGATTATTGTGTTTTTATAAGTATTATTTTTTCTTAATTAAAATACATATTATGTATAATATTTTGTGAAATTTACTTATTGGATCTCCATTGCTATATTTTTACACGATTTTCTATACCAGTTGTGTCCTTTTTACAAATAACACGCTTTCTTTTTAATTCAGGGAACCAATCTTCAATTTGTATAAGAATTCAATCACCTTTTTACACGGTTTTTTTTGTAGAAATGTATCTTTTGTGTAAAATATATTTTTTTAATTATTGCTAAAATTTTCATCACATAAAATCAATCCAAGAATCTTCATATTTTGACTATTAAAAGCGGTGGAACTAAATTACGCTATAAAACTTTACTTTAGCTACAACGAATATTTTTTTTTCAAATTGTGACGAAATTATATGGCAGATATTAATACATTGTATTGAAGAACATAATTAATTAAGCTAGCAGTCACAATAAGCGTTTTGAAAAAAATACAATACTTTGAATGTTGATGCAATGTCGATATCCACAAGATTGATAATTTTAGATTGTTTTGTCTAAAATAATTGTACATAGTTCGGTTGCTGCATACTAAATAACGTATAGCAGATAACCAGGAGTCCTGTTTGACAACTAATATATCATTGGTTCGTTGGATTGCGCGCATCTGGGAGTAAACTAATGCAATATTGTTTTAACACGTTCGCGATAGTGGGTACGTACTCGACTGGTAATTGTCGAGTGTAGGGATGATGTATAGAGCTACAAGAGCGGTCTACCACGCGACACCGCCAGATTCGAATGCCGCGCTGCTGCAATATCTACCCATACAGCTGAATAGCATGATAACATTGATAACTGCAGCATATCATGTAGTGCTGTATTTCTCAATTGTATTACGGAGCAAAACTCTTATGAAGCCATGAAATGTTGTACGTTAAACATATAAAAAACGTATTGCCGGCGTAAAATCTTGATTCAACACCAAATACCTTTTAATTTAATGTTAAAATTTTCCAAGCGAATGGTATCTGACGGTATAATGGCATGTCCCATAAATAAAACCGGCCGTAAACGTTTCTTTTTGTAAGCAAATCATAATATATCTCATACGCCTCTTGATATAACATTACTATTTTTTTTCAGGCTTGAGTAAGCATAAATTTATTATTTTTTAAATTTTCTACGACATAATTGCAATGACACCGAACAATAAAAACGGATAAAGAGCATCGTGCCTAACCACCATAAGAGTGACAAATTAACAATTTAAATATTAACAGCTTTTTAAGGTGAAAATATATCAAAGTATTTTAGGTGTACAAATATTGTTTTATATGTGATTGATAACTATTACGGCTTGTCCCCTAAACAGAACTATATTTAAACTTATATCATCCTAGCTGTGGTAGAGGTAGCAAGCCGAAATAGCTATCAAAAATATATAATACAGTTAGAGACAAAATCTGTGTGAATGTACATAATCTGAACAATTCAAATTTAATATATAATACGGTAAAAATAACAAAGTTTTTAGTTCTATAATTTTTTTAAAATCAGTTTATAGCTATTGTATGCCAACGACAGAACTTTGTTTAAACCTGCATTTATTTAGTTATATATACTGGCTTAGAAGAGATTTGGCTAGGAACAGAAAGACAGATATGTAATTACAATGGAGTAAATACCAATTTAATCAATAAACAATACATAAAATAATATTTGAAGATCTAAGAAACTTTGATATTTTTTAACCTTATTACAATGCAGTTCTACCAAGTAAATGACAATTCACTCAATGAACAGCGTTGGTATAGAAACCAATATTGTCAATGTCTATTGCTTATCGCGGAAACCAAGTTCCGATTATCGTTATTCAGATTTTGGTTTCCATTATCCTCACTAAAGGTTAAATATATGTAAAGAAAAACAAATATTGTCCAGAAACTTTTGTTTAGATACCAAATTAACAAATGTTTTATGTCAATACGGAACGGACCTAACACAGCGATGACGTTACTTTGTTATGTTTTATCAAAACCACAATTAATTTTAATAAGAATCCTAAAATTATGTCACGCAAATATGAAGTGGTGTCACATTTTTACGAATTAGTGATAGCATCCCTCGAGGAAAAAGTATACGAACTGATAATCATAAGACTGCCCTTTTGTTAGTTAGTGTTAAATAATGCGAAGAATTTTGAACAATAAATATTGATTTTTCGATGGATTCAGCAGTGACTTTGTAGATGTTAATTTTTAATATAATAAAATAAATTTAATAAATGTTATTCCACTTTTTGTAACACAACACTTTGTGGATTTACCGTAACTAATTTAAGCAATCAATTAATAATTCGTACCATCATTGTTTGTATTTTGCCACATCCCTGCGTACAGTAGAAAAAGACAAAACCACGACTTTTATTTTGTAATTCATAACATAAGAATTAAATTCAATGTTTAGTTTATGTAGTCGTTAACCTTGTTATGTTAAGTCTGATGATGCTTCTCAGATATGCGAAACAGGTGTCACATTGATAATGTTTTTAATATTAATTATTGTTTTTTAATTTAGTGTTCATACGAGTTAATTCTAGTTGTATTTGAGCACTTCAATTAATACAATTGAATAACAAAAATGAATTTAATTAGTAACGTAAGAATTAAAATTTTGAAATTCTTTTATCGAAAATTTAAAAAAATAAAATAATGTAAAAATTAAAACAGTTAATCAATAAATATCGACGATGTGAACCTAGAATGATATTTGCTTATTATTATGTATATGAAAGAGCTGTTGAATTTTTGTATTGTGCTTGGATTTGTGTATTATGCTTGGAAAAAGGAAGACCGTGTGCGGTATGAATAACTTGCAAGACATTTACGCTTTGACATTTTGCCAGAATGGGGACAATGTTTTAAGGAAAATAAGATAATAAACCAACTATGATACTTAATTATTCCAGAAAGTCTAAGTTCCTCCTTGTAATGCTGCGAAAGTTTTGGCGTGTCCATGAGTGTCTGAAACAATAAAGAAAGAAAATCATTAGCGAATATACTCCATTTAGGAAAAACATAATAAGGTACGCCTTCATTGCGACAAATGTTATTAAAAAATGTATTAAACATTTCTTTATCGAACAATAAGATATTATCTAAGCAAGTACAGTTCATTAGTCAGAAGAATCAAGTCAATGTTGAAGTTAAATGTGTAAAAAAAAATCACTGACTGTGTCGGGTCTTGATAACTCAGATAATTAAAAGAAACCTGGAAGTATACTTTTAAACAATTTAAAAAATGTTAGTATTGTCTGGGTCATTACAAAAATATTTCTCAATGTTAACCTTTTGAGTCGTGAGTTAACTTCTACTAAATTAGATTTTTTTTATATTTTGATTATTTGTAGTATTGCCGCACACAAAAATATAAAAACCTTTTTTTAATACGGACCAATCAGGGAAGAAAATTAGTTATTATTTCAAGTAAATATTTTTTTTAAAATTATAAAACTCATTGTTAGAAATGTAAAGTAAACTAGTTCTTTATTACTTTTGAATATTTTTCTAGAAGCTATTACTTCGCTTTTGCGTCAAGATCTTTTTTGCTATCATCTGTCTACATGTGTCGCTCTACAGACGTCGATTTCAGAAAGGAATCGATCCCAAATAGAATTTTACGCTCAATATTAGATGGCTACCGATTTGTTTAGAAATGTTACCCCTTTTTAAAAAACATTTTCTTCATTTGTTATACAAAATAAAAATAATGTGGCGGCCAAAAGTTACTGGTGGATGTGTCTAGTATTCATATCTGAAGAAATAACAAAAATTCAATAAAAAATATGAGAATGGCAATAGATAATATATAACAAGCTACTCCAACGTACAGGTACGTTGATACTCATCAAAGGGTTTAACTACTAAGCCGAACTGTAGTGCTTAATCGGGCACAGATGAATTATACTTTATTTATGGTTACCATTTGAATATCGCCTTTCTCATTAAGTATAAAAAAATAAGCTATCTGACTAATGAACTGGGAGATTATAACATGAGGGAAACACAAACCACGCACTCAGCTTTTATATTACGCGTTAGAAATACTATTAGTACTGTTCTATGAATTCCGTCATAACGAGATTTGATAGAGCTCGCGAATTCTGAGCCCCTGTCGGAAGGCCAGGTACAATGGTTTCCTGGAAGAGAGCCAGGCACTAGCTGTTTGGACTTGCAAATGAGGCGACGGAAGAAGCTCGACCTTCGACACCCGCCTGGGGTTAAGTTAATCGCTGACACCACGGTGCCAGCGATATTTTCGTGGACTGGAGCGAGGAATAAAACTATTAATATAGAATTAATTTTAAAACGGCAATACATATTAATTTTATAGAGGGCGATAAACAAAACGTTTTGCTCTTAATCTCCTACTAGCTAGTACTAGTACAGGGTCCGGAAAATATTTATATTTGTTACCAGCAGTGTTGTACAGTTTTCCTAACGTATATTTACGCATTAAAACCGTGTGGAGTATGCGCATATGGCTTTCAATTTACTGACAATATAAATCTATAACAACTATAAAATACTGTGTTTCAAATTCTTTATTGTGTATTTTGTTTTCTCATTTAACATAGATTTCGATGTATGCAAATATAATTATAAACGGAAAACATGTGTTTCAAGTATTTAATGATTAAAACCGATACCACTCCACTATCGTGAATGCATAACAATTCAAAGAGTGTACCATATTTGAATCTGTACAATTAATATACGCAGTGTTGTGTTAATTTTAACTTTGAATTTTATTCAAGACATCCGTGGAAAAATACCGAGATATTCATGGATTTTTAACTTGAGATTTTGAAGATTTACCAAAAATTAACTATCTAAAATAATCGTATTATACATATATAAGCGGCCATTTTTAATAAACACTTGGACGAAGGCTTCGTCCGGGCATTTACAATGCTTCATTTAACGGTGCCAAGTATTTACCAGGGTTGTGGAGTCATTAGGAAGTAGGACGACTAAGACCTTAGCTAGAAGCACGTCTTTAATTATTTTTTAGAATTAGTAGTATCAGTGGTGAAAATTTGTCCCTTTTTGAATATACATTTTAAAAAAAAAGAATCGAAGATATTAGTTTTGTTCGGATATGACTCCAGCTAAAACAGCCGGACTCCACACGCCCTGGTATTTTTTTTACAACGAATCAAATAACGATTGTAACTGTATTATACCACTCATGTATCTTCTAGACTTCTGGCATTATGATGGATATATTATCCGTTAATGGTGATCATCCATTATTAACAGGCAATTCATTTATGTGATAAAGATAGTAAGTTATTTTCAAACGCATTGCCGGTCAGAACAAAGAGAATTTACCGAAGGCAATTATTTATATTTTACTTGTAGAGGAATCCAATTAATAAACAACAGCAGAAGATATTTGTTGAATTGACATTGACTTGGTTATTACAAAAAAAAGTATTGCCAGTGGGACCTGGATTCATCTTTATAAAGAACAACGAAAAAAACGCAAAACAACGAATAAATACGGTTACGATAGATTGTGATTCCACTGTACATGAACTTTTTACATAATCAAGTTGATGTACAAAATAAAGATACGGATAGATGGATAGAACTAGAAAATGTCTAGTTTTCCGGATATCAAGTGAAGTAGAAAAGGGATGAAAAAATCATTAACATCCTATCGATACAAATCCATAAATCGATTGAAAATGAATGCTGACAGTAAATTCCGAGATTCACTACTCGGTTACACAATCTGTTTGATTATAAATATCATTATGCCGAGTTCTGTAGGTTAGTGGTGAGAGCTATAACACGGAAGCAGGTCTAGGTGCAAGTTCCGGCAAGATCAAAACCAAATAAGTATAGATTTTTTCAATCCAATATTTGAATTATTGGACATGGGTGTTTGGTGATCGATTTTTGTCTCGTTTCAATCTGGTGGTTAAGATTTTTCAAAATACATAACGTCTTGGCTATTAAAAACTTTAATGCCACTGTACACTCCTGCATAACACTTTTCTATCTAAACTTGTCATAAAATGATAGGCTAACAACGTAACAATTGAGCACGTGTGTCCTTAACCCTCCCAGCCAAGGGGTGGACATCGTCGAAGCCAGCAATACGATGAAATGGTACAATCGTCGCTGGGGCAAGGGGGTACAGTGTACGACGTGTCCCTGACCGATGGATATACAGACGCAGCCCGGAAAGCGACAAACTCTGTTCTCGTTGTCAGTCCATCGGGAATTATACGGCCGTATGTATTTATGCGGCATTTTATATGTTAATTGGTCGTTGTGAATTTAAAGTGTCGGACATCGTTGCGTTCGCGCGCGATGTTTCGAACAAAATATCGTCCGTACTATTTTAAACTTGCCTCCGCGTAAACATGGCGTAATTGAATTAAATGTTCTAAATTTAAATCTGTAGGCCAGACGAATAATATAGGGGGATGTTTATTTTTAGACAAAAATGTTTGCAACAGCTAGATACTTCATCGTGTACTTCATCAAATCAAATTGACGATGATGATTTTTGTATTTGCGATTGATATAACACAAAGGTAATAATCGCGGCTATGTTCACTGCTATTGTAGTAGATATTTTATGATTTATTCGACTGGTCAAAAAAGTGCATCAAAAAGAAACAAACTATCAAAATTAACGAAAGCTTGTCAAGTAGCATTTTATTACATTATAAGTATAGCGAGTTAATCAGACATATTGACAGATAGATTAAAACAACAGTGAACATTGCCAAAACTATTAAATTAAATCTATACCAACCGTAAAAACAAAATACCAAATATTGAGTATTAGAGAATCCCTTGATTAGTATATTGATTCTAGTAATCTTCAGAATAGCCCCGTTGTTTCCAGTAAGTAAAATGATGAACAAAAATGTTGTACTTGTTCCGTACAAAATGCTAAAAGAAAAATGCAATATTTGCCGTTTAGCACCAAGCACATTTTTGTAAAAATAAAAGCTTTTAATTTAACCATTCATTGTTTATTATTACGAAAACGATAAATCTAGATGTAATTTATTTTGAATGAACCTAATATTTTATTAAACACATTGATTTGGCAGCACATTTTAATCACAAAACTAAAATATACCATAGCAATATCTAAGAGTATAACATCACACCAATTAAATATGTGTGATAATCTTCATCTCGCACACTTGAACATCATCACTGAAGTACTGACGATAATATTAATTACCAACAAACACTATACGCGAAGAGAAAACTGAAATGAATAACACTGCAATATAAAAATAATTAACGAATTAATTCTAATAAATGAACCATGAGAACAGCACGCTAAACGGCTATACCACGCACAGCACTAAACATAGAGTGAACATAAATTATTTTAAATGGCCGGTATTTTTTTCCTCTAGCGGGAATAGCGAAGAACTATAATATACAGTGGGTAAACTAACATATTTATCGGGTTGGGAGTGAAGATAAAATGAATAAATATCTTTAACTGCCAATGTTAAAGTGAATAATATAATATTATTTTACAGTGCTTCGTTTAATCGCGTTTATTGACGTACCATTTAGAGTATTTCATGGTTAGAATGTGTGCTAGAGATAAAGCACGTTATCTTATCATCTGTCTATATCAGTTGTACAGTTGACGAAACAGCTGATAAGGCCACAGTGTCGAGTTATCTTTGGTAATCACATGGTATCCGAAGCGGAATATCAAATTATATTACAGTCCCGGGAAACAATGCTGATAACGTTCATTTGTATGTATTTAGAAATTTAAAACTATTCCCATTACAATATTATTTTATTTATCCTAATAAGAATATAAAAAAAAGTATATTACAGTAATAAAC
Organism: Himalopsyche anomala; assembly: GCA_031772345.1. Taxonomy (NCBI): domain Eukaryota; kingdom Metazoa; phylum Arthropoda; class Insecta; order Trichoptera; family Rhyacophilidae; genus Himalopsyche; species Himalopsyche anomala. Next base: position 11,315,450 of record CM062833.1, on the reverse strand, counting down.
GAAGCGTTCCATACGATTGGGTTATATAATATCGAGACAATTACAACAAAAAACTAACTATTTGTAAATGAATATTTTAATAACACTTTATTAAAACAAATTCATTACCCACTGGCTGATTGTACATACAATTACTAAATGAAGAGAATAAATCATCTGTAGACAAAACCACTGGTTGTGTAAATCTATATAACGGTGCATACTTATTTGACAAATCACTTACTATTTTATGGTATATTATCTCTTTATATAAAAAGGTCACTAGATGAAAATGAAAAAATAATCTAATCAAACTTTAAAGTATACCAGTCAAAAGAAACATACATTGTGAATTGATTCCTGCCGAATACAAAATGGTTTAACAGGCTAAATTAGACATCCCTTATCAATGAAATAATCTGACAATAGTAAATATTTTATCCTTACTATCTCCGAAACAGCTAGCGAATTACAACTCGATGCTCTAGTATTAATTACTTTGGTCATATTATTCAAATAATATTTAAGTAGTGTAATAATTTAAATGTGTATATATATTTTTTATATGCCTTATAACAATTTATTCAATTAAAACATATGGCTAAGATTATATGTATAAATAGTAAAATATATGGTATAAAACATAGAATAAAATTTATTATTTATTTTTGACAAATATTATTAATTTCATTAGTGAAAATGCAACATAATAAAAAAAAAACAATTTCGGGACCAGCCCCGGAATCAACATTTTGACTCGAGATTGTATTCTCTAATCATTTAGTAAAACCCATTAAAATTTAAATTTCCCATTATAACGTGTCTTTTTTACTATATGAAACAAAGGATGGGGAGGTGCGAGGATATTTTTTTCTTCAAAGGGAGGCGCAGTAACATAAAGGTTGTAAACCACTGGTTTACACCATAAAAGTGAAGGATATTTATCATCCACAGTATTGACATCTAGCTGCTGATAATGCAAGGATAATAGCGTATCTATTGTATATCAGTCTGACACATATTGATAACACGAGTTTCTTTCACATTAACTTTATTTACTTCAAAGGAAAATAATAAATACATTTTCGATCCTTCAATTTCCAAGCATATTATTTAAATTAATTTAGGATGGTAGAGGTCATATTCTGTGTTGTGAGATTTTGTAACTTCTCCAAGAGAGAGAGATACCCAAAAGTTTTTGTCGTTAGTAACAAGTTTGGCAAAGTTTGTATATACAAGATAATCAGAACAGTTATTAAGAGGACCCTTTTTAATCAATATTCATTGTGTGTTAAGTCAATTTGTAAGTACTAAGTACGTAAATAAAATAACAAATAGAGGTAGTTATACTGATATAAAATCATAACTAGCTGTAAGCCCGTTGACTAACGGGGGGATTTTTTGTTGCATTTTTAAGTTGTCAGAAAATTTACAGGCGTCAATAAATAAATTATAACCTATGATGGAATAATCCAGGATATTCTGATAGTAAAGAAAATATTATCTGGGGGCTTATATCGTCAGCCTATGCCCTGCAGTATTTAAATTGTAACCATTATTTATTTTTGGTATCATGTTCTAGTTTGCCAACATACTATTTTTCGTAAAAGCGGAAATTTCGTAAGTTATTTGAATTTTGGTTATAATGTTTTAGTTTGTAACTATTTTTCGTAGTAACAAAAAAAGTCCTTGTAAATTACTTAATTTTTGGAATAATGTTTAAGTTTGCTAACAATTATTTTTTCTATTAGCAGAAATAGACCTCGTAAATTATTTAATTTTTGGTTATTGTTTAAGTTTGCTACAACATTTTTCATAGTTGCAAAAATAGTCTGGTAAATTATTTATTTTTGGGAACAATGTTTGAGTTTGTTAACAAACCATTTTTCTTAGAAGCAGAAATTTCGTAAATTATTTTATTTTTGGTATAATGTTTAAGTTTGCTAACAATTATTTTTCCTATTAGCAGAAATAGACCTCGTAAATTATTTAATTTTTGGAATAATGTTTAAGTTTGCTAACAATTTTTTTTCATAGTAGCAAAAATAGTCCTTGTAAATTACTTAATTTTTGGAATAATGTTTAAGTTTGCTAACAATTATTTTTCCTATTAGCAGAAATAGTCCTTGTAAATTACTTAATTTTTGGAATAATGTTTAAGTTTGCTAACATTTATTTTTCCTATTAGCAGAAATAGACCTCGTAAATTATTGAATTTTTGGAATAATGTTTAAGTTTGTTACAAACCTTTTTATTTAGAAGCAGAAAATTCGTAAATTATTTTATTTTTGGTATAATTTTTAAGTTTGCTAACAATTATTTTTCCTATTAGCAGAAATAGACCTTGAAATACTTAATTTTTGGAATAATGTTTAAGTTTGCTAACAATTATTTTTCCTATTAGCAGAAATAGACCTCGTAAATTATTTAATTTTTGGAATATTGTTTAAGTTTGCTAACAACCATTTTTCATAGTAGCAAAAATAGTCCTTGTAAATTACTTAATTTTTGGAATAATGTTTAAGTTTGCTAACAATTATTTTTCCTATTAGCAGATATTGACCTCGTAAATTATTTATTTTTTGGAATAATGTTTAAGTTTGCTAACAACCATTTTTCATAGTAGCAAAAATAGTCCTTGTTAATTTATCTTAATTTTTGGATATAATGTTAAGTTTTCTAACAAACCTTTTTTAATAGTAGCAAAAATTAGTCCTTGTTAAAATACTTAATTTTTGGAATAATGTTTAAGTTTGCTAACAATTATTTTTCCTATTAGCAGAAATAGACCTCGTATTTTATTGAATTTTTGGAATAATGTTTAAGTTTGCTAACAACCATTTTTCATCGTAGCAAAAATAGTCCTTGTAAATTACTTAATTTTTGGAATAATGTTTAAGTTTGCTAACAATTATTTTTCCTATTAGCAGAAATAGACCTCGTAAATTATTGAATTTTTGGAATAATGTTTAAGTTTGCTAACACTTTTTTCATAGTAGCAAAAATAGTCCTTGTAAATTACTTAATTTTTGGAATAATGTTTAAGTTTGCTAACAATTATTTTTCCTATTAGCAGAAATAGACCTCGTTAATGATTGAATTTTTGGAATAATGTTTAAGTTTGCTAACAACCATTTTTCATAGTAGCAGAAATAGACCTCGTAAATTATTTAATTTTTGGAATAATGTTTAAGTTTGCTAACAATTATTTTTCCTATTAGCAGAAATAGTCCTCGTAAATTTTTTAATATGTGAATTAAGGTTTAAGATTGCTAAACATCCATTTTTTGTATATATATAAATAAAAATTGTTAATTAAATTATTATATTTTAAATTATTTTATATTATTGGCAGCCTTTAGTGCCTCTCAAAACGTGCAGAACGGTCAAATTGTTTGTGCAAGATTTCACACAGATGTCTTATTAGTTAAACTAAAACTTTATATAGAGTTTTTTTTTTCGTAACCATCAACTGGGGACTGGTGGAGCGTGTGTTGGGTGTCCGATCGTCGCGCATGTAAATTGGGGCATGGTATTCGAATCCACAGCTTGAGGAGATATTTTTTGAAATTATTGTTTTTACACATAATAAAATAAAATGTCATGATTTAAAAATTCACTCATGACGTCAGAGAAAAATGATGAAGAATTAATGACGACGGGGGCAGGATGGGGGGGGGAGGGGGGAACCGTCTTTCTTGCGTATCGAAAAAGGTGAATTCGCGACATATACAAGAAAAAAAGTATGTATTTGGTTTGAATAAAAATATGGCACAGCGGGGCTGGGGCGGTGGAGGGGGAGGAAAAAAAAATCGCGGACAATAATATTCAGGACGGACGGACATTATTCGAGTATGTATATGATAGATTATTGGCAAGCCATGAAGTCTCCGTGTTCGAATGCCATCTGAATTGATCGTTGAATTTACAACTTATGTTAAATATCCAAGATGTCGAAGTCTTCATGCAGATAAACGGAAGTAGGGTATAGCTGAAGGAAACATTGTAAAATGATTTATGACTACTAAAAAGCAAATCGAACTCGATTAAAATACTTTTCACGAATACTAATTTAAGCGTTACAAATATCCAATATATAATAATATGTATTATGTTCAATATTTGGCTGATGTTACGTTATATGTATTGATTTGAATTCTTTCGTTATTCACTAGGTGACAAAACAGTATTCTTACTAAAATATTAATATTGAATTCAATTGATTAGATTGATAATTGTAAGTTTTTGAGATAACGTGGAAGTAGATGGATGATTCGAGACCTAGTGTGAAACACTTAAAGTTTGACCAAATAAGCTATGGGTTACTCTTGCGGTAATAAAAGTCGGCATTCGAAACATGACGCAGGTAAATATTTAAAAATGTAAATATTTAAAAATGTAAAATTCAAAATATCAAACTTCTCATTATAATGACCGTTTAACCATTAAGTCGTCAAGTGGTCAACGCCGTCGGCTTCGGTTGCGGTAATCATGTGTTCGAATCCCAGTACGGACAGTTTCGTAAATTGCAAAAACAGATCCAATACATCCGATCCTAAAAAAAACTACGCATGGCTAGAGCGATTAGCTAACCAGTTGCCCTGTCCTATCCATATCATTTTATCTTCTCTACTCTCTGCGAAAAATACAAGTTGAGCAACTTGAGTATCAATTATTTCTGGTAGAAAAATCTGTTGGGATAAGATTCATTTGGGTCCATGTGGTACAGTACTACAGGAACGTTTACATGTCATTTTAAAAATGTTTTATTCGTTCGATCACGGAGTTTTGTCACTCAATATTGTATGGACATGAAAAAAAACATTGCGTGAGGTGGATGCGGGGAGGGCGGGAAACCGACCGGGTTCGTTTCCCGCGCTCGCCCTCTTAATCAGTCATTTCCTTATTATTTAAATTCGCGCATGCGCTCGTTGTGAATAAATAGGTCTGGCGCGTATTTATGTCCATGCACCTAGTATGGATGAAATATGTTGTATTGTTTATTGTAATGAATGTTTTCAATTGACTATTCCGACATTTTTACTTAAGCCACGCCATGTTCCCAATGGTTGGAAGAAAGTTTTACGAGGATTGGCCGAGTCTTTATTTTCATAGGGCAAAGATAAAGGGGTGGAGATGAAACTCGTAAAATATACGCCGCACCATCGAATGTCAGTTTCATCACAAATTCTATCGAATTGTCAATAGAGTACACAAAATATTTTAGATGGATTCTGCTCTGCTGTGACTTTGTAAAAGTTTATATTTTTTTATTAGAAAACACAAAAGTCCAAGTCTTTGTTTTATAATAATATTTAAACCGAATGTAATAAGAGAATTTATTTGAAGATTTACTTAACATATTTTGAACGAATCATCCAAAAACTAAAATATTTACTTTTGAATCGTTCAAATATAATATTAAAGTTCCACCAAGCACCTTCGGTCGAAATATTGAATTCAATTATAACATATTTACATTTATTGAAACAACCCAACGTTCGTATGAAGTTCAGACAATATCAGTTTCATTATATTTCTCACCGTGTTAATAAAAAAACTGAATTATTTAATTATGCATTAATTACATATATATTAGAGAAAGTATTTGAAATTACACATTGTTGCCAACACGCTATATATTAATTCAAATCATCTGAAATAAACTCACATTTAATTCGAACGAAATCACTCGAACCCCATTTCCAACACCTCATTTTTTTTTAAATCAACTTAGTATTGATATACAGATCGAATCGGCATTTACTTGGAATTCTATCAAAACAGGTTCAAAATCACAATACATTTTAGTTCTAGAATTTTTAAAATTAAATTAATACCTATTTCGGCTCTTCAGAACTATGTTTAAACTCGATTTAGATTATTAATAATGTTAAAAAATATTTTAGTTTTACAAATATTATTTTATATATTTTGTTCACCTTATTGCAATGGAGTTCTAGAAACAAGAAAAATGCCAATTCAATCAATTAATTTAGATTAGCTATACCTATACACTGGCATAGCAGAGATATACACAACATCTATTCTAGTAATTTATTATATATTCTAGTATCCTAGCTTATATTATATATGTACATTATTATATCATTACCCGGAATCTTCGTCTTGGTAGTTAAATGCAGCTGTTTCCAATATGTGTTAGAATTCAATAATCAATCTGTGAGCATGCATTATAACATTAAAAAAGAAATGAAGACTTGAAAACAATTGCTTAGTAGTTATAATATATTCCCCATTATTTTCATTGGAGAGAAGTGTTCTTTTATTAATAGTGTGCATTAGGTGTGGTAGGAATCGTGTAGATTTGGTGCAAATTCCATGGAGCATAAAGATCATTAATAAGAGGAATATGCAGGCTGTCTCACCGCCATGACGAGGATGAGGAATCGCATGACTTGTGTCTTTGGCAACCAGACCGACGATGGATGAGCAATTGAAACGTCAGCCCTCTAATTTGTGCTGAGCACTCAGCATATTTAAATACAGCGGTACTCAGGAGACATGTTGTATAGGAAACAGGCAGGAATTCTATGTAGTGTATCTTTTTAATTGGATGATTGGTATAGAGGCACAGAGATAGCTACGGTGCGACTCGCGAAGGATAATAATTATAATTACTATTTCATATTCAGGTTTTTCTTTTGACTGCTACTTATCGCTTTACATATAAGATGTATGAATTTTTAAATGAATCTTTTTTTTATGAAAATTATCTAAGAACTTTTTCCTTTATTTCCTAAATTGTATCTAGTAAGGCGGATGAGAGCTTCGAATTCCATCCTATCTGGTAAGGAAATCATTTAGAAAATTGAGGTAATTTGCTAAAAACAACACCGTTTGAGAATTGAGTTTCAAAAAACATTCCTAATTTTGATACATGTTATCTGCATACAAATTAAAAGTATGTATCACATTTACTAGCACATACAAAGACAGTGGCAAAAAAATAATACAATTAATTTTAGGTATGCACAGCCGATTTTTGTCATTTACTAAAAACTCTGAAAAGCTTAGTGCTTTTTGCAACTCGGTGATTCTATTGTATATTAGGTATAACAGTTATAATATTCGGTAACGTATTATGCGTGTCCTCGGATATAAATACCATGACTTATTGATTTCTCAATCGATGTATAGATTAATGCTCCAAGCTTAATTAATACATTGATGTGTATGTTAACATTACATGCCAACCACGCTATCCTTAAAATTATCAAACTCTAAAACAAACTGCGAATATCTAAAATAAAGAATATAATACCTCGAGCATCATAACAACATTCAAAATTAAAAACAAGTTCTAAAACTATTTTAATTTTAGATATTTACTGTTCTATATAAGGCATCCAGTAATGTAAAAGGTAAACGACCGCTGGATCCTAGGATCCCGAATGGCAAACTACAAATTGTTTGAAAGCTTTGTGTATGACAAAAGGTTTTAGGATGACATATTACAGCACAAACGAATGACATAATGATCTCCACTAGGCGGTCATCAGATCCGCATTGAATTCTCTCAAACAAGTTATTGTGTAACAGCAAAAAAACCTGTAGTTTCATTGAATTAGATGAAGTTTCCGCTGATAGGTTTTTATTTATCGCAATTTTAATATACAATATTTAAAATTTAATTAAAGATACATACAATTAAATCAAGCGTCACAAAAAGCCCACTTTATCACAGAATATTTAACCTTCGAGTTCACTGGCATTGCAAAGTTCTAATTATTTCAACCATTCGCTGAATACCAATAATATCTAGCTGATATTATTTGTATGCAAGCTTGAACGATTTCTCAATAAATGCAATGCAAAAATTGCGCAAATTTGTCTAGGGTCACTAGTGTACCCCATCGCTCATCAATCCTATTTTCGACGATTCGGTAGTCAAGTATTAAACATGATCTAAATTTTTGATCCATACAAATAACATAAAACAGAGGTGATGAGGTTTTCTATATCGACAAGGCCCATAGCCCGCATTGATTCTTCTCGGTGATCTAATATGATAGTTATAAGGAACTTTACTTACATACATGATGTCAAATTATTTAGTAAACGAATGAAATTTAGATGGCGCACAGCGACCAACACGGATAATATCAATCATGTGAGCGATGGTAGATCTTCACAAAGCCGTGAATGAAATACTGACGATGATGAGAACACGGCGGTATCCCATATCACTCGTGATACCACATTTTACAATTAATATCCCATTGTGACCGGTAAGGGGTGTTTTTCTCAGTCTGTTCTTCGTACGGTTGCAATGATGTCGACTGAGTACCAGCCAAATGGAGATATATTGCGGTGAAGCAGACAACGTGAGATAGATGAAAGTAATGAACCTAGAAAGCCGGTAGGGTGAAATGGCAGGGATGGTTGGGTCGGGTGGTAAACTTTTGAATAAACGGATTTTTAGCATAGTTCAAGGTATAGATAGACACCGAGTATATTTGTTGGTTAAATGTCAGTTGGGAGACCGATATAATATTATTAAGAGAATTAAAATTTATTTGGTAATCCATTAAATGACAGTCAATAAAAAAGTGTTAAGTTGCACATGAAATATGTAATATATCATACTTTATTTATAGATATACATTATGTATTATTGTATCGACATCATCTGAGTTCGAGAATAAAACACTATTTTTACTTATACCAGTTTTTTATTAGAATCAGGACCGATTTTACTCATCACGAACGTTTTCAACTGAGAAATTAGTGGATTTCATTAGTGGAAAAATTGTATGCATCTTTTTTTACGCAGTTGTAATAACACAGTGGGCACAATCTTCATATAAATATCACAAAAATAAGGCATTGTTTGAATTAGCAGTATCTTTGTTGCAAAGATTTTCGTAACAAATACTATTATCATCGACTGTGGAAAGGAAAAATAACGTAACCCACAGTTTTTTCAATACAGCTTTTATTCGATAATCACAATGTATACACCTTGATACACAAACTATCAAAAGGATGTAAGCTGCAAATGTCGAATTAGTATCTAAATTTAGGGTTTAAGTTTGAAAAAAGAAGGGCACGTGAAAATTGCAACCAGTAAAAAAAGTCTTTAAAAAACGTTATTCCTCAACAATTTATTAAATTAATATTAGATTAAATTTGTTGTGTGGGTTACGACCGAATTTACAACCATGTATTGAAGTGTAGTTTACGAGTTGATAATTTAACAAAAAAAAAAAATACAATTCTATTCAAGATTTGATATACAAACGTAAATAAAAAAACAAAATAATAATCTTTGCCATTTAGATTGACATAAATGTTTACAGCATAATACATAAAATACATAGATGCAATCGCATTTTGACATTTGACCGGCTGTGCACAAAAGGGTACCCCTCGCTTTGGGCGCCCTTCTTCCTTCTCTATAGTTAGAACATCGGCGCATCGCTGAAGCGGGGAGACTATCTCGTGAAACAAGGGTTGGAAACTGAACAGCAAAACGCACAAATATTTCATTGAAAGAGTAAATATTTTATTGTATATCTATGCAACAGTCCTTTTAATACCTGTGACGATTTTACTAGATATATTTTTAAACGTTGTTAGAATTATTGTATGTAACATAAAGATTTCTCTTTACTTAAACAGTACTTTTCAGTAAACTTGTGGACAAGGATTAATAACAAAATCGAACGAAAACATCGAAATACGTATTCAAATCATTATATTGAATATAAACAAATAATTGAGCCCTCAAGAAGTGAAGTGAACCAAGTGGTAAAACTTTTCTATTCCACATCTAAGCATTTTTATTTGGTGGTTTGGTGCATTGCAAATTGTTATTTGAGAGAGATAATTTCACTTCACTTTTACGATACTTTAATACATGTGGAATTTTATAACTAATTTATGTGCTCAATGTATTAATTTATTTGACATTTGATTGGTAGAAATAAAATACAAAATGTTTTTAGTTCCATTGTTGATGTAATTTAGTTGATGGCTATTGCGGAATCACGCCTATCGTCAGATCTATTATAATTACGAACGAGGAGTTTAATGAACTTAATTAAGTTATCTCAACTGACTGATGAGCCTATAATTAATAATATGATGATGGTGTGATATCTTTCACTATAAAATCATTGTAAAATTTGAATTATCTAAAGGGATGCTTACCCATTATATTATATTATGAAGTTATTAAGTTTCAAATACTGTTTTTTTTATACTTGAAGTTTCCATTTGACGAACAAATATTTAAAAAAAATATATATTCTAGAAGTAACATCTACCACTTGCCATTGCAAAATAACGTATTATGTATTAATAAAAAATCACACTGACCGTTAGCTTGGAGAAATGAGCAGTACGCAGGGAATTCAAACGAGCAACTTTCACAGGCACAGTACAGCAGCGAGAGCTTTACAACAATGTGTAGATGATTCAAAATATTTTTCCACCCATCCCATTTCATAGCACATAGATCACTGACGTGGAATCCAAAGGTTATCGTCCCCTACTGCAGGGGGAGAGACGAAACGTGCGTATGCATAACTATAATGTCGATTACGGAATGATTTTTTCAAAGGTAGAGAGAGGTGGGTCTGTCTGCTAACTCCTGTATTGTAATAGAAATGATACAGACTTATGTTCGAGTTTTTTTTTTCATATTTGGGAGCTCTCTTGTTATAGTCAAACAGCTGCAAATGGTACGTGTAAGGAAGGAAACGATTCCAATACAACATGACCAATAAATACAACAGGAAGTTAAATAATTTAAGTATGTACTTTAATAGTGACATATCATAAACTGTAATATCGTCAACATACTGGCAGAAGTTGATAAGAAACAAATTGATAGTTCTGGGTAAACAGGAAATAATAAAAAATTTGAACGTTTACTATAAAGTTTCTAGCATTGTAATTTAAAAATATAGATTAGATTTATGCCGATCAAACACAAATATACTAATAAATTTATAGGCAGGGAAAATAGCCTGCATTTAAATTTGCATTAACCGATAAAAAGAATGCTGTTTTTGCCAAACTGTACTTAACAATATATGCATCAACTGAGTTATTTCGGACAAATAATTCCTACTTAACAATATCACCGTGCAAACTTGCACTACTTTTTTCACTTCTGGTACTAACCACGACGTCGTCTTATTAATACGATGATGACTCAAATGTGTATAACATTTGCAACGAGTGCGTGCATGTGTACATATAGCATAGAAGTGAGAATCTTTCTTGTTTTCCTTATGAGATTATAGATACATACATAAATGTGACCTTTTACGTGAAAATTTGTCACCCTTGGTATAGAAAACCTACTCTCTCTTCTAGAAATCATTCGTCAAGCTTTCGGCACGTATTCACGTTTTACTCGTGATTTCTTCGTCGTCTCAATGTATGTATTTCCCGATGCGTGGATGGATTCATGGGAAATGTAAATTGAACAATATTTATAAATAATATCACTTTAAGACGCTGTTTTTTTAAATGCATTTGTAAAAATATTGTCAATATTCTGTTTAAAATAGTACAGTAAATAATATATCAATTAAATAATTACTGTATTTTTTTTAAATGGCCGAGAAATGAATTAATGTGAGACTCGCTCTAAACTTTTTATTAATAAAAACACTTCAATGTATGTATATATAAATAAACTAATACAATACTCATTTTTCTAAATAACCAACCTGCAAATCAATTTTAGTATGATAGTTTATTGAGGGTATTCGATTTAGTAATGTATAGCTTTATTAAATGTAACTTTATTTCTATTTTTATTCTCTCTTTATAACAGTATCAATAGTTTTAACCAGTAAATACTATAATTTACTATCGCAGAAGAATCGTAAACCAACAATCAAGAAATGTTTAATAATTCATCTAAGTAATACGTCTAATTGATAATGAGTGATTTTCAAAGCACGTTATGTTCGATTAGTGGGTAGCAGAAACACAGCACTAGTTGATGATGTGTCGGGGGTAAAAATGGTTTTAAAACATGAATTAGAATTGTTTGCAAATGTGTAAACAATTTCGTATGACAAAAAATTCTACGTGTAGGATATTCAAAGATTAACTTTCCAGAGTAGAAAATCGAAATGTACGATTTGACTTTACTTTTCGGATTCAGTTTCACTTCGAAAAACGAAGGTTTTACGATCGGGAACCTTTCGGGGATTTCGACTAGGAGTTGGTACTCGATACACAATCTAAAATTACGCCACTTCGACTGCATGACTGAATAGGCCGAATGGGGAATAGAATGAACATCCAATTTTGGAAAAGAGAGGAAGGTATACGGAATTCTCTAATCGAGCGACGTAGGTAAACAAAATCTCGGCCACATTTGCATTTTTTATTTAAGTATTATTGAGACAAACCAATATTCTTTTTGCTAAAGACATTGAACAGTTATCATATCGTCGGTATACTGGTAGAAGGCGTCTATTAAAAAAACAGCTGTTTTAAGCTCTGAATGCAATTACATTGATAGCTTTTAACCCGCTGCATAATCTGAAAAAACAAATACAGCCAATTCTGTGTAGTTTTACATAATTTGAACATTCTATACATCGAGTCATCCAAATTTATTTTTGGCAAAAAAACAGATATATGTAAATAACTTAGCGCTTTTGAATATGTGGATGGAATTATTTAATCATTATCAAATTCCATGAAGTGGTTGGAACTATAACTAATAGTTATCGAAAATGACGATTATCTCAAAACAATGACTTTTTGAATTAACGCCATCCGCCAGTATATACACGCAAGAATAATGTGTTTAAGAACATTGATTTACTAGTATCTCAGAAGCAAACGACTTATCTTACCTTGATTTGTCAACCATGGGAATAACAAAGTAATCAATTTAAGTTTTACAGTACTAATAGTTTTCCCCTAAGTCATATAATATGTATTTCAATGGCATGCGTTACAATTGTAAGATCTGCATCATAAATGTACATATTATAATTATGTGTTTGTAACTTGGGCTACATTTCGGAGCCTTGGGATCGCATGTGATACAAAAATGCGTGTTTTGAGTTAAGCTCGGTTTTTGCAATGCCATAATCATATTTATTAATGACATAACTATACCTCGTACATATAACCTTTTACAAAATATGGATGGGTAGACGATCTACAAAGAAAATAATAATGTTAGAAACACAAAAGTAAACCACCTGTTATATATTAGTGAACTTAAAACTTTGTTTTAGTACATAGACCTTCGTAATCTTAAGCACCTGATTTTATGATTTGAATCATAGTTTCTCAACATTTTTGGACCCTTGGACCCGTGCCCCCCTTCCCCCTTACCCGTACAAATAAGTTTTTCGAGACTCGGGGATTGAAGATTCCAAAATAATTTTCAATGATTTGACCCAGGAATTTACAGAAATACCAAAACGAAAAGACTTCGAGCGCTTTTGTTTTTTAGCTCTCACCGGAATTTATAAATATTTTGTCGCTGCCCGATTTTCAAACCTTGGGAGTTTATGAATATTTGCTCGTGGCCTCCCAGAACTGTACTGTAGCTCCCCTAAAATTATTTTTCTATGTGGCTGTTTGGAACATGCTGTAGCCCCGGTTGAGAAACCGTGATTTACATTGTTAAATTACTGACTTTTATTATATGTATATATTGTATCAAGGATTGAGGATTGAAGTATTATTAACAAAATAATATACGTAATTTTTAACGAAAAACCTTTTTTATTGGCATTTATTAATGACAGTTACTGCACTTCCTAAGAAGTAAAAAAAATATTTGTTATAATACAGCGAATTCTATATTCAGTCTGATGATAATGGGTATACAGTATATTCTGTTTTACACGACTTTGAAATAACACGAAAAAATATGTGATTATTTTATGAGCAATTTTACTGCTCTAGTGTAGCAATAATATGTTTTATTTTTTAACGTCCTAAATTGATATTTACACAATTGAACATGCCTCCCATTATTTACGTATTTTATACACTGAATACTGTGAGACGTATCCAGTGTAAAATCAAAATTTAATGTACTATAAGACACACATGAATTTCATCACAATACCTAAGGGTAATAGATATCATGTTATCACCGAAACACAGGCGTGTGTCAAAACCAGCATTGCCCTATAAAATGCAAGCATTCAGGACATCGCTAATATCAATTCCATGCTCTGTGGTCACCGCATAGGTGGGGAAGCATGTATAGGTAGGTGAAGCAAAGATGACGAAGGGAGGGATTAAAAAATCCATACAATTTTGCGCCGCATTCTCTACAAATGTTTGCATGTGTGTATATTATACGCGGGTAAGGTAAACCAGTGTAAAGGATGAGTATTTGTGGAAGTATGCAGGGAGTGTTTACATCTAGGGTTGTCAGAAGAAAAACAAATAACTGTCTTTCATTTTCAACAATGAAAACCAAAGTATAACGACTTACGTGCTTACGGGGACACAAGATGGCGTACCGCGGGTAAAATATATAAATTTCATTAAATTTCGGAGTGGTCAAATGTCGCTGGTAGAATCAAGCTCACAATCTTGACTCCCAATAAATGTTAAGACTCTAACCCATTTTTGCCCGTAATTGATGCAAATAAAAAAACACTGCTCACTCAGACAGGTTCAAATCTGAAAAAATACTACACGAAACGATCCCCATACTTACTAGACTGATTGAGACTGATGCAATCTCAACGTTTATTGTGTCATGCGTAAATGGAGTGGAAGTAAAAATACTAAATGTTCCAATATTGGAACACTGGGCAAAAATGGGTTAATGATGGCTAATCGCTACGTTGAGTCTTTTCGGATTACTATTAAAAATAAAAACAAAAACTATTTCATCAGTGTAAACATTGGACAAATTAAAATCCTTCAGAAATGTAGTGAAAATGATGGGCACTCTTTTCGTGATTCTCAGGATTATTAACCTAAATTGTGAACACACTTCAGGCTTGGTGAAGGGTATGTAGAAGGAACGGAAAGGTTGGTGTTATAGACGTCAATGCATTTGCGAAGAAAAGCATTCATTCGATGTATTATTAACCTTTGAACAGCAGTACTAGAATATTAATGAAAAAACATATTTTATGAAAGTGCCTTTTAAATAACACTGCATTTATTAAAAGACATTGTTGTTGTTACAGTAAATGCCAAAGGGATAAATGTTTTCAATCAAATTAAACCGACCTATGAACCCATCATAATGAAGAGATTTTACAAAAATAGCCATTAGGAATTTTTTTCTCACTGGATATCCAATTTAAAATTTTGAGATTGATTAGATGGAATTTTATGGGCAATTATTGTACCAACCCTGTCATTTACACGTGCACCACTTGAGTTTGTCAAAGTGTACGTAGGGTATGGAAAACGGTGTCAATGTATGTGTTCGTATCTAAAGAGGGTAGATACGAGTATTGCGAGATCACTATTATTTTCATCGAACGAATGTTGGTCCACAACAAAGTGTGTGAAAGAATTACTAAATGGAAATTCTGGGTAACGGCACACGTGGCCATGCGAGCACGTGTCAATTTATTATTGGACTCGCAGGAAGCAGAATAACGAATATGTACATGCATCACTCGGGGCTTGATAAACGTGTAACCATTCTTGCTTGATGTGAATAAACTAGGGAATGGCTTTAATGTGTTATATCACGATAGCTTCACTAAAGATTGTCATATCGATGTTAATCAATCAGGTACTATTTATTAATGTTTTTACAATTAAGTGAATACGTTTAGATAAGATAAGGTATCAGTAATAGTTTTTTAATAATTGATCATATTAATTGTGTTGAGTAGTTGAATCATAATAATCATAATTCGCATAACTAGCGAAGAAAAAAAATGTTGACTTACAAAAAAAATATATTTTATTTAATTTGTGACTAAGATTTACTTGTTTTAAATTCAACAAGCAATACTATTGTATCTGATGATATATATGCATATATATGTGTTTGGATTATCATATCAACAGTGGTTATTTAAAGTTGACTGCGAGTCAAGCAATCTCACAATTATTAGAATACATACATATAACGATAAACCTGTTAGGATAGATATTAAAGGTAGAATAAATATAAGAATTTGCCGCCTGTGTGGTCGAGTGGTCAACGTCATTGGCTTCGGTTACGGAGGTCCCGGGTTCGAATCCCGGAACGGACAGTTTTATAAATTGATTTTTCAATCGATTTATGAATTTCTGTTCGAATGCATGGATGTATGTGATGTCTTGAATTACCCCCTCCCACCCATCCAATTCTATGAGCGGGGCATATCGAGAGCGATTAGCTTACCACTAGTCCTGTCCTAGCCCTATCCTTATATTCATACTCTCATTGGAAAAAGAGAGTTTGAGCAACTGAGTAACAAGCAGTTCTCGTAGAAACATATATGTTGAGATAAACTCCATTAGGAGTCCATATGCTCCACATTGGGAGCGGACATAATTTAAAAAAATATATGTAAGAATAACTATATTTTAAAATCATATATGCCTTAGTTTCAAAATTGTAAAAATTAATGTCAATCTCTTGACATTGATACTTCCCAACAATGCAAGACGGAGATCTAAAAAATCTTCAACAAAATTCTTTGTAATATCATATTTTTTACTTGGTTTAACGCTGTATGATTAAATAGATATATTTGGGGTAAAAAAGCTTTATATTGTTAGAAGTATAATATGTAAGGAAAATTTCACAAAAGCTAAAAATATTCACTTCCCAAGATACCGGTGAGGATTTTGATATCCAAGCTTTGGTTAAAAACCCAATATCGATTATACCAAACGAAATAAAATATCGAACAAAATTTTCAGGTAGGAAATGTAAAATAAACAACAAAAGAAAAACCTGAGAGAATTTCCGTCCATTTATCAAAAAAACGTTAACACCGATGCTGGGGAAGATGATAAAAAAGAATGAAAATTATTAAATACCTGTTATGAAGTACGGCTGGCGAAGGCACTCCTAAGAGTAAGCGGGGATGATCCACCCAATCTGTTTGCACAAATTCCTACTGACCCATTTCTCTACACAAGGGTAGTAATCTATGGACAAAGAGAAAAAAAACCACCGGTTAAATTTGAAAGATTAAAAAGCACTTGAATATCATGTTCTTTTTCGTCGTAAATTTTTGACGCATTTTTTTTTGACACACCTTAAATATAATTTAAATTTGTAAGTAGGTATACTGCCGCAGTTATTTCTTTTACAATTTTGTTTCGTGCGAATTCTTCCTATAAAAAAAAATATCAAAGTTTCTCATAAGGTAGATTGCGGAAAAACATAAATGAAATCGAAAGTGATTTCTTCATTTGTCAACAGTAAATAAAAATAAATGACAATGATCCTGAAGTATTTCAAAAAATATCGTAATGAAAGTGAAATATACTATAAAAAAAAATAGAAGCAAAAATTTCAGAATCAAGTTTTTTGTTCCCTCCATTCAGCATATATTTGGAGTGCAAAATGACTACAATTATTGAAATCGTATGAATAATAATATCTTATCAGAAAAAAATTGCTATTATTTGTTTAAAAACACTATATCGTCACATGAACAAAAATAGTGAATTCAGTTTTACGTTGATTGTGATATATTTAGGCTTTACTTAGGCTTTATTTAGGCACAAGAATGCAACAAATCAAGTATTTGGCCCCGACTACTTCATAAATTTCTTAATAGAACATTTCCAATACTAAAACGTGGAATGGTTAAAAAGTTTGTTCATATAAAATATTTAACCGACAAAAAAATGGCAAAAAAAAAACACGAGTTTCTATAACGAGTTTTCTGTGTGAGCAATTGTACGCATGTTAATTTGTCACGAGTGGGAAATTCACCGCGATCATTTTTCTAATACAGTTTTCAGTAAACCTTAATAGAGAAGAATACCATATGACTGATAATTATGTTTGAAGAAAATAAATGAGTCATCCAATAAAATATGTTTTTTTTTGCATTGTCTTGTAAGATAAATAAATAATTCAAAAGTATACATCGTTCGTAATATGAATGCGATCGATTCAGTAAAAACCGTTATGCTAAAGAAAAACAACTCGGCAATGCACAAAAGTCTAGAATTTCAAATTCTGTGGCGTAACACGATATCCAGGCAAGATGATAACAAGAATGCTTTTATACGTAAATAAATATTTCCATATCTTACAGAATAATGATATACGGGTCTGTTATATTTGACAAATAATATTATAATAAGCCCACGAGAATATTACATGTAAAGTAAGATGATAAACTAAATTTTAAAATCTGTAGCAGAAATTTCACCTATTAAAGGCGTTGTAGGTTGCCTTCACATGATTGAAACATCGTACATAATATTAACGCCGAAAGAAAATGTAATAATTGTTTTTTACCCGAACCAATTGAATTTGACAATTGGAATTCACTGAAATATAAGTATACCGCAATACAGATTAATAAAAGAGTTTGTGTGCGTTTTGAAAACACTAACTACTGATTTAAGGTGGCCAATCGGTTGAACTGTAGAATAAAGACAATGTTACAATAGAATGTGGGTTTGGGAAGGAATAGTTGTTAACAACTTGCTATTTCAAGACCCGTTTTTTTATTGCAATTTATGTGGATGAGATTGAATGAAAATATCAGGAATATATGAATGTTCCCAATCAAACCATGTAGAACTTATAGCACAACACCGTGAGTATTGATTTGATTGGCATTTAATTACTCGAACTCTATTAAGATTATAGTAATCAGTTCCTTAAGAATCATGTATAAATAAATACTTCGATATTTTTTCTTATAAACCAGCAGCGTTAAGCACGCAGCTACAACACTGATAAATGGTAATGGTGCGAATCAAAAATACGCTGTAAATTAAGTTTATGGAGTCAATTGGATGAATTGATATGACATAAATTACCGCATTATCTACTTCTAAATGTCGATAAATTAGAACGGATCAAAATCGAAGTAACATTGTTATGCTTATCATATGTGTGGTCTTATATAAAAACATGATTCCTAATTAAACGAAGTTCTTCGATTGATTCGACGGTAACTTGGTTCGAGATTCCGTCATAACTGGCAATGGGCAACGAAACACGTCGATATCTCGAGGCCCATCTGAAATAATCATAAAAAATATCAAAACATCCATGAATTGGTCGGGTATGTCGCCTTCATTGAGCCGTCTCATTCACAGCGCATTCTGAACAATCGGCAGCGAAGTAGCGCGATCTTTAACCACGAGGCAGCATCACAAAAGAATACCAACATCCTCGGATGGAGATGCTGCATTGATATGCAAATCGCGTACCAGACGAAAGGGCGAGGGGGAGGGGCGTCTCAAACGCCCGGGATTTTCCATGACAGCGTCTACCCGGTACGCGCGTAATTTCACCCGGGACGATTCGGCGATGGAGACTTTGATTAAGAAATAGTACGCAGCTCGAGATATTGATTTATATACAGTATAAGACCCATTCATCAGACGCTAAACTGTGGATTTTGATTCGAAATAAAACGAAAATATTACCGAATAAAATACATATAAATTTAATTTATAGAAAACCTGATTAAAACTTCTATTGAATATAATGCAGCAGAAGAAATGCTGTGTAATGTGTAGACAGACATTGTAATCAATTGCTGCTTCGATTAAATTGCATTCACTTGGAAGAACTCTATTATAATTAGATCAAACAAAACAAAATAGTAACGAACACTGTTCACGAAATTACTGTATCGCGGATCCTAGCTCGTTTGTATGGATCTCCTGATCCAATCTAGAAAAGAACTAAAGAAAATAAGTATGCCTTAACTATTTACAATAATATGTAATACTAATAAAAACACAATATTCCTTTGTACTTTATTCCACTTTATTTAAAAGGTCAGGACCGGTTTCGCTCATTGCGAGCAATGTCAACTGATAAAATAAAATATATTTTTGTTTTATTCTTTCAAAAACACTGCAATTGAAACGAAAATTTCATTAATCTTCATTAGTTTAAATAAAGATATTATAAGTATGACGATTATGACAATTCTTGGGAGGAATATACATATCGATCACCCTGTTCATTAATCAGTTAAGATCATTTAAAAATTACACCGAAAATGAATTAAACATTTTATACTGACTGATCTGAGTTTTTTTTCTGTGAATCCCAGTTTTATGACTAATGATTCTAACTATAACTAACCATTCGGTCGATATACAAATACTTATTTGATGGCAGCGAACTATGTTTTAAATCAGGGTTAAATATTTTTGGTTGATTGCGAACATCTAAAATGATTTTTTATTGTTCTCTGATGATGTAATTACAAGCGATATCAGCCGATCGCTTTCAACAATTTTAACAACTGGTCGCTCATAAGTGTGACTACCCTTGCTTTAAATGTATTTTTTTAGCTCAACAATACAAGCGAGGATTTAATGAAACAGTGCATATTTTATGTGGGAAACGTAGGTGGTGGGTTTGTGCAAGTTGCTGGAGAATCTAATGGAGCATGAGTAACCCTATTAAACCCCAATGGTGGAATAGCAAAGTCGCATAATTTGACGAGGATTAGGTCGAAAACTAGGCGGGGCAATACTCTCACAAAAATATGCGCCATTCGTGTTATTGCGTAATGTTATAAGGGTTGACTCGCGGTTGTCTGATAGGGTTTAACGTCCCAAATGGTGTAAATCCAAGTCACCAATAAATTAACGTTGAAACACATGAAAATTCGCAAAGATTTTAATATTCCGCCTAGCGAACGAATTCCGTGCGTAATATCTTTTGTCTTATTTCCTTACCGATTGTTTTAAAAATTAGAGATTGTGCACTCAGAATTATTTCAATGATAATTTTTCCTCAGACTATGCTGAAAATTTAATACGTCTCCTAAAAAATACAGTTTGCTGATGCGTTGAATCTGGGCTGGAGCCGATTTTCTTGGAAACAAACGATGAGAATTTGGGTTTTTACTTTACCGTACGTACCCCGTACCGTCAAAACTGAGGCCCACTCATTTTGAAAAAAATGAGAATTTTGATGGAATATCATTTTTAGCTCACGTATTGAAAATATCATTACGGATTTTGAGGAAGATATTTTACTTTGACTCTCAGCATTACAAATGTAAGATCCGATCTTCAGCTGAAGTTGTGCGATTTGCAAACAGACCCTTTTGATACTAATCTATGTGAAACATGATTTTTTTTTAAATTATTACCAGAATATTTGGTCTCAAAATGGGTTCAATACTCGAAAGTATAATATGTACATATCTTTGCAAAGGGACCTTTTCAAGCATGACGTTTATTAAATCAAAAAAACAGATAATTTACTACATTTGGCAACTACAAAGATCGAAGCTTATAGAGCTACTGTAGTAAAGGATACGAAGCCTATAGTTGTGATGAAGGCATACGCCGAAATAGCTATCAACTACATACATACATATATACATATTATATAATAATATTTGTAGAACTAAAACACTTTGCTATTTTTCACCTTCTTAATATTAGACTTTTAAAGTAGTTGAATAAATTAACTAATCAAATACATTTCATTTTAAATCATCTCCAGATACCCTGATTTGAAATAATGAGAAACGCAATATTCAAATGGTCACAATAAATCATAATATAAAAAATATATTTTCCACTTAAATTAAGATTTTTCGGAGTTATCTGACTAATGAACTGGACGATCGATATACTGTTAAGATATCTTTATCGCACTCTGAAGATTTTCAATATTTCAATATAGCAATATTTTAAGACAATTATTTGGTATTTTTTGATTAAATAATGCACTGTAAATTAAAATTGTACTATTGAGTTATATGTTGATAGTCATGCTTTTGTTAATAAGTACAAGGGACGTTATGGATAAAATTGAAATCAAAAACTCTTTTGAAAGACAGTTTTAGGGTAGCATTTTTTTGTATAACAGCGTTAAGAGGAGTTTCAACAATTCGCATTGTCAGTCAACTACAAGAGATAAAGCTCGATCCGCACGAAGACATCTGCGCAATAGAATAGAATAGAAGAAAAGAAAGCAAGAATAATAAATAATAAAAAGGCAGAATATTCCTCGGTTTTATTCGTGAAACAACGAAATAAAGCTAGACTTCTACGATGGTTGAAAATATTTTATAGTAGTATTAAATACACAGCTTAAAAAATATAGTTTTTTTCCATCTTGTGAAACATTCATTGGCATAATTTAGAGCTGGCGAGTTATTAATCCTCATTTTTTAGCAAACAAATTATTAAACAAACGGATTATAAATTCCACAGATAGGTAATTAGATATAGCCAAGACACCGAAAAATCAATGACAAGATTTAAATATAGTGCGAAATGGATCACCGAATAATTTCTAACAGACTAAATAATGCGCGTGATAACTTTACTTTTGTTTGTTAATTGGAAATAGTATCCAACCAAATTTAATTGTCATTTTAAATTTGATTGAACTGGAAAGCTGTGAAATAGTGTCGATGAAATTTTGTAAAAGTTAAAAAAAATTCTAATAAAAATATTCAAATTCTGTAAAATCAGTATTCTGAATAAAAAAAAAATGAAAAATAGCATCCATATTTTGAACATCAATAATGAAGCAGGCAATAAAAAGCTAAATTTGAATCGTTCAAATTATGTACATTCACACAGATTTTGTCACTAACGACCCGGACTATTAAAAAATAAAAAGCTAGACGGATATTAATTCAGACACAGTACTATAATACATTTTGTAAGACAGTATTAATCCGTCCGCAAAATATCACTTTTGATATTGCTGTGGTATGTTGGAAAATCTTTATGAACTATTTTGTAAGTATTTGTTACGAATTAAAGAAATTAAGTTTGAAAAAAGCCTGATCTTTTTCCAACGTGTTACAATAACTGACCTGATCATAACGGTAGGCAAAATGAAAGACTAACCAACGTACGCGTAGAAACCGGCCTTACGAAACAGTGACGTCTGAATAGGAGGGTGGGACGGGGGGTCATGGGGCGTTCGCGAGTGCCTTTTCATTTCCCGCGAGGGGGGGCGTTACCATTTACACCCCCATTCAATGCTTTCTTATCTCCAAATTAGCAGCATCTGTCAGTTCACCAATTCGTACAGCTGCGGCCAAGCAGGCAAGTTAGATTTTCGAGATTTTATTTTAAAATATTGAAGCGTAAATAGTTGCTTCTATGAAATGATAGAACAGCGGTTCTGAAACCATTCTTTAGGGGCATATCACAAGATGTATGTCATAAAAATACTGAAATTAGAAACCTCCAAAAATGTTGCTTAATATATGTTTAGTTATTATTAAAAGCATTACTACTCTAATACGGTTAACGTAACCACAGGTGCTAGAAATCGAAAAAAGATGTTTGAATATTCCCATTGTAGTTCTTGCCCTTGTGAATATGTGATATATGAAGACTATTTACTGATAAAGGGTAACACAAGATGTATTAATGAATATAGCGAATGTTAAGAATATACAGGTTATAAAATCCACTATCATAGTGTAAAAAGCCAAAGAATAGTAATACAAAGGTAAGTCAGAAATGAAGATTAGAAAATCAAAATACAAACTGTTATATAATATGTTAACTGAATATTGGTAATTTGATATCAAACTGATCGTGTAACTATGTAAAACCCGTGCTTGGCCACTCTCTAATTCTAATAGAATCATCAGACTGAATCCATACGGAAAAAAACATTCCGATCACAATCAAAGCGAATATATAGTATATTATTGATTGTTATAAATTCAAAAAACAATTTTATGAAGGGTTGTTTTTATCTGTATATATATGTGTAGTTTGTCTAACGGTATCAAGAGTAAATAATACAAACAAATCATAATTCATTTAAAATATGTTAACTCGTCCAATTATCTATCAGTGTTATATCCGGACGAATTATCAAAAGTCGAACAAATAATATAAACACGATTTGACTGGTCCATACGCGGTCCGTGAGTTTACATTTTTTTAATTTCCCGTCAACACTCAAAAGTGGCGTACTCCGTTCGCGGTAATTGTGAGAAAAGTGTTTGAAACAGAAATCTAGAGATATGAGAGATGGCGCGGTTATCTGAACCTCAAAGAGCACGAGACATAAAATGTTCAATTTTTATCCGCGGTTTTCATTATGAAGCGATGTCCCTGCAGAGTCCGAGATGAAACCATAACTAACAGATACCTGACATACAAATATGCACATATATCCTGCAAAGCAAGCAGGTTACACATTATTTTTAGAATTTGGTAGTATGTACATATATACTGATGTGTTCTTTCAGCTGATAACCATCTTACTAAAGATTCTTTTAGGAAATGAAGGAAACTATTTTAAAAATAAATTTATGCATACTGATAATGAGTTATTTTCTTGTCAGAAATTGTTCGTTATGTGATTTAAAATATTTGAAGTTAACTTACCATTTTATAAAAAATCTTTTTTACGAGAAAGTAATATACTTAATCGGCGGTAACTTTGTGGAAGTTAATTTTTAATATAGAATTTAATTTGATTACGTGATAGCTTAATTTGTTTCTGTTAACGTTATTTTTCATTCTCGGATACACGACAGTCAAGCATCGGTATGTGAATCTTTTCTGGTTTCTTCTTAAATCATTAATCAAGTTTAACGTTAACTTCACAAAGCTGCTCTTTTGCAATATTTTTTAAGACCAAACATAAAAATTATTTTATTAACGTACAATACGCAATAAATGATAAAATATAAAGATTATAAGTATTTCAAATAAACATCTGATTTGTAAAGTTACACGTTTGTAAATGTTGCTTGAGATTAGGTCATCGAATTTATACGATAGAAAAATTGCAGTATTGTTTTTTGTGGGAATTTATTATGCTTATGAAGGAATTGTGGCTCGAAGTTTTCGCTCAATTTTGAGAATCATCCCCCACTCATCATCCACTTCTCCGTTCCAGCGGCGTGTTTACATTATTACATTCCTCTTCAAACACAATTAGTGCGATCGCATTTTGTCGAGTTGGGTTGCATTATGAGAGCGGAAAAATGGAGAATTTCCCTTGCCTAAAGCATTTGCACGGATGGGTTGTAAAAATTGCGAGATACGCGGGCCTCGTGCTATTAAACACCCCCCTAGCAACTGATATAGTTAAGTACTAATACGCTCATTTATTTCGGTGCGAAGATTCGACCGCACCATTTTTAAGCCCGTGATATTTAATAATGCCAAAATTGATGCTTAAGAATTTGACAGAGGGGAGCATTGACCTCAATATATATGGCTATTTTTATTAAAGAATATCAATTAAATTGACCTTTGGTATATTTCTTGAATTAACTGATATTTTTTTTATCTAATACCACTGTAATAACACATCTTGCGTACAAAATACCCAACAAGAACAGTGTGAAAACTAGACTTATATTAAAAAAACTCATTATATTGATTGACTTGGCAGTACACCATTGTAATAAAGTGAAAAAATACTATATCCGTTACAAGATTAACTATAATTGATTATACAAAATTACTAAAATTTTAATTAAATTGATTTTCATAATACAACATTTGTTATCGCTCCAGGAAACAATAAAGTAAATTTATGACATATAATACTAATATTTTCAATATAATTTAGGATGTTACAATATGAGTGTATATATATATAGCTAAGTTAATGTATGTTCAACACGTTAACAGCTAGAAAAAAATAACGTTTTTGTCCTGTAAGCTAGCAATTTTCTAAAAACTAATAAAGGAAAACTTAATATTCATTTTGTGAGTCCTTAAGAGATGTCGGACCCTTTTTCAATGATGCAAACTCTAAAAAATATTTATTGACGTCGTAATAATGACAGCACACTGGTGGGTGGCGTGTGTGGTTAGTAGGTATGTGACACACCGGTGGATCGTTAGCTTTAGAGTGGTTAAACATAGTTCTGATGAGGTCTTAAGCGGAAATAGCTATTAAACATATATAAAGTAATATATTATGCATACTAAAAACACTTTTTTCAACTCATTATCTAAATTCACTTCTTTGTCTCGTGGGAAGTTTGATTTTTGGGATGTTCATACCAATTATCCCTCGGCGAAAAAATTAAAAAACCGGTAAATATGGCGGTCCATAGACCCAACAAAGGAAAGCCATTACGTTAATATATTTGGTGTACCAACAATGCATTTTGAACAACAAACATGAATGGACACTGGATGGGCGAAACGGGCAGTCATTGTAAACAATGCCCCCAGAGGGATGACACGGTTAGAAATTATGCATAGCCCTCTCAGAAGGAGAGTTTTTTACAAATTGTTGTAAGCCACCGCCCGCATCCATGTTTTGGAAATCTATCGGTTAGAATATGCGTATAGGCTAAGCAAAAGTTTGAACTGACTTTATCTAACAATCATCAGAGAAACCTCATAATCCCAGTCCATCCATAAATAAATTTGGTATTGCCGTTGTTAAGGGTGAGCGTAGCGGTGACACCTATAATTAAGATAAATTATTAAATGACCAGGATTATCAATACATTCTAGTTGAGTAAAGCATTCCTTATTATTTTATTCCAATCAAAATGATTTATAAATAATGAACAGAGAGCCAGTGGTGTGCTTAAGCAGTGACCTTCATTTTTTTTTTAAATAAATAATCGCAACTTATTAACCGAAACGGACGATTTATTTTTGAAAGTTTATTAAACGTTAACTTTTTATTTATTTTTTAAGCTTTTATTGGACATTCATAGTTAATTAAATGTTTGTATTAATATATATATATATATAAATATATGTATTTACTAGTAGCTAGATGTGTAAAAAGCATCAGTTTTTATTCGTTTGATTAACACAGAAAATTTGCACAGTTATGATAATTGTTGGTAAGATTCATAAATTTGAATTAAATAACTCATTAATTAATTTGATTTTTACACTAAATTAATTCACAGAAATGTGCTGTCTCATGTTAATATTTTAATCGGCAGAATATAATAAGGATGCTGATGCAAGATACAAATAATTTAATAATGCGTTTAAGAATAATTCAATTTAAAAACACCAAATATGCTTTTATGAAATGAGCACTTAAAAATAATTGAAAAAATATCATTCGTTTAGCAAGGATTTAAAAAAAACACGTTGATATTCGTTTTAATAATCAAAAGAGATTGTCTTTTTACAGTTTATCGACTTAGCATGAAAAAAGGCCAAAAACGAGCCGCCGTATTCAACCCCAAAAGTCAACAGAGGTCGCTATTTAAAAAAGTGTATCTAAATGCCGCATCTTACGCCCGTCTCCCCCAGTTGCTTTTAAAAACATAATAATAACAATGAAAGATAAGAAATAATATGTCACAGTGGTTAGATGGGGGTACAGGGCGGCGTAAGCACTTGCGCCCTCATTATGAATCCACTTTTTAAACGAGGTTTAATCACTGCCCCACCCACGCTCCAGACAAACAAAGAAGATGGTTTCTTTGGCGTTTTCTGCGGGGTGGTTTTCACCTGGGTTTATATTTAATGCTTAGTGTATTATAGCCATTTAACGTAAACGTGCAATTTAATAATAATAAGGATTACAAACGACTATTACTACTATTGCAGATTGCAGTGATATCGTCCAGTGAAAGTTTTTAAAGTGCACATATTTTTATTCATCACCACACACAGCATAGCATAATAAGAAACTTAAGCTTTGAGTAATAACCAACACTTTAATTAGCTGTCTCAAATATAATAGTTACTAGCATTAAAATATTAACAATTAAAATAAATTATTAGTTAGACGTACTTCTTAAAAGAGAAAAAGGTTCGTGTAAAAATTCTCGAATACTAAGTGATGGTAATATATCTCAAAAATAAGTAATATTGGTAAATCTGGGAATCATGTCAAATAAAATCAATTATGAAATAAAGTGTGTAGTCTTAATAGCAAAAAGAATAGGATAATAAATATGTCAGTTTTCAAAACCAAATAAAGTAATGGACTTGTCATTCAAAAGAATATTTTGATCGTTAAAAAAATTGTTGTATAACTACATTATATAAAACAGGTAAACCTAGTAATTATCGCGGGGCTTTTCCAGGGCTGTGGAGTTAAGAAATAAGACGTCTCTGACATTAGCTTTAATCAGAGCTTTAATTATTTGTTAGGCTTAGTAGTATGCAGTGGCATTAGAAGGGTCTGACTCCAAGACTTTTTTCAACAACTGATGTTTTCAACAATCTTAAAAACACCAATCTGTCCAATATAATAAATACAATATCGGATAGCCGGGTTGCCAAATTGCCGTGGTAGCGTGGCCCAAACTCTGGTTTCGCTTGCGATGCTCACATGTTCGAATCTCACCCACTGCATAGTAGAATTTATTTTATTTGTAGATTTCTGTTTGAAGACATAATTCAAAATTAAAGGAATCCCATCCTAAAACATGATCTTACGAGAGTGATTAGCTTAACACTATTCCTATCATAGCATTATGCTTATATACTTACTCTCTTCGAAAAAGAGAAATTCAGCAGTTGATCAACATGCGGTTTTTGTAGAAAATTATCAGTTGAGATAAGCTGAGGAGTCCAGATGCTCCACATTGGTAGCTGACATGGTAAATTGTCTATTGATTGAATTTACATTTATTTGGTAAAAAATATATTGAAATAAGGTAAAAACGTATTTAGTTATTAAAAAACAAAAATCAGTTAATAGCCATTTCGGCGTATGTATTCATCAGAACTATGTCGAAACCTACATTTACTTAGCTATATATATACTGGCATAGAAGAGATACACAATATATCCTGTTATTTACTATAACATCTTAATTTATATTACAAATTGCAGTATTTCATTTATTAAATATGACTTTCGTGTTTTGTTGTGTTGCAAATATGTTGACATTTATTTAGACTTAGATTTAGGCGAAATAACCATTAACTGATTTTTTTAAAAATGCAGAACTAAATATTTTGGTATTTTTTACCTTATAGTAAAATGTCTATATCAAAACATCGGCTGTATTCAGGTCTTTTTTTATATCAATCGTTTAAATTGAATATTTCAAAATCGTTAAACGGCGATATCACTCTATAACCGACCATCTTTGAACGACGTGCTCTTTACTGCTTCAGATAAATTCATATTAAAAACAGGAAGACTATTACGTACCATATGATAGCATAGCGACAATATACACATACCACAGAGCCCATTATATAATGCAGATAATGAAAATACATACAATAAAAAGAAAACTCGGCATCGCTTGTTACATATACAAGGGGCACTATGTTTGTACAATTACCCCCGTGTCCTACATTCGCCGATCTGCCACCCTTTATTCTATTCTTTCGTCATCTCGCGTTTGGGGTGCGGTAGCGGGTAGTTTGTACGTGCGTATTTCGTGTTTGCATCGACCCTTCTACCCAATTTCGTAGAATGAATGCAATAAGTATAACCGGCATCTGAGATGGCAGAATTCGTAGACAAAGTGAACGGCTGAATGATAAAGTGGCGAAATTAAACGAGATTGATTTGATGCATATCGGTAAATTAATGTTTCCTAGATCTGGGATGGGACATTTACACTTGCAAAAGAAAAACGGGGCAATAGAGATGGTTTAGTTTTTAGTTGAATATTATAATAACTGTAATCTTAATTCATGTACCATCTTTTATGCCCTCAGTCCATGATAAAACGTAACTCGCAATATTGTTATAAGACAAAAAGAAAACAAAATACTTTTTTATAAACTATATCCGCTCCCAATGAGTGCCAGAAGTGTTTCTATGAGAACTGCTTGTTATTCAGTTGTTTAACCTTTCTTTTTTAAAGATAGAATGATATTAATAAAAACACAATAATCCTTTGTACTTCATTCCACTTTATTTAATATGTCAGGACCGGTTTCGCTCATTACGAGCATCGTCAACTCGTAATGAGCGAAACCGGTCCTGACATATTAAATAAAGTGGAATGAAGTACAAAGGATTATTGTGTTTTTATTAATATAATGCCTTTCCACCAAGTATTGACAGTGAACACCCTAAAAGTGATAGAAGAATATGGCTAGGACAGGGCTAGGGAATAATAAGTGCCGTTTTTCTTGAACAGGCAGTGTATTAAAATGTATCTTTTCATATTTTCCAAGTATTTCTCAAGGAATCATAGATTAGATAATGTAATAAAATTGTGAAATTATGTAAAAGATAAACTATCCGTTGTGCGCTGTCTAATTTATAAATCATAAAGAGATAATGGGCTCAAAATATTATGCGATGTATCTGCGATGATTTTGAAGTATTTTTCACAAATATTACGGCATCATTTACCACTATCGGAATCAATTTAAGGGGTTCTAATATAATGAAGTTTAATCAAGTAAATATAGATTCAATCAATTTAAAGAAATGAACAAGCTCACGCAATAGCAATCGACGCAGGGTTTCCCAACGCGGAACACTGGTATTCCGCGGAGCTAGAGTAAGTGTTCCGCAAAAAAAAATATGAATGGTTTTATACGCTGCAACACATTTAAACATATTCTACTTGATATTGAAAAGCTAGTATTGATTTTTCCGTTAATTTCCGTTTTCTACAACATATTTATGTGAAGCAGAATTTTCGTATTATACTGCAACCAAGTCTAAGTGCAGGAATAGGCTCAAACGCTACACCAGATGAAAAATTCAACTCACTAGTGTTGTGCCTGATATCAAAAAGATTTGTGATTTAAGTATTCAAAATCATCAAACTCATTTAAGACCTACAGCATCTTCGTGCGAATTTTCTTTGGCTTTCAAAATTAATATTGAAGTGGACCAAAACAGATATCCAAACGCAATACAGTACAAAACAAGCGAAAATTGTTAAGCATATTTCATTAGATAACTAGCAATACCAAATGAAATTGAAAATTCTACGCAACTCACTGTATTAAGCTTTTTCTGCAATCCTCTCTAAGACATCTAATCTCAGTACTTTACTATTAAAGTTTTGAAGGTGTCAATTTTTTTCTATGCAGGGCTTGAAACTATGTACTACTATTTCCATGAAAAAAATGCGCAATCATTGAAAAAGGACATTTAGCCGACAGTAAACGATCGATGAGCTTTGCTTACAGGTGTAAACCACATATTTCCTCTTGAGATTTTGAAAACAGTGACTTAAAAATAGTATTTTAATAATTTAAAAAAACCTATGATGAACACCCATCCCATAAATTAAGCTGTGTTTCGTTAAAATTTCCGGACATACGAAGTGTTCCATCCCAGAAAAGTTTGGGAAACCCTGCGCTAGTGCAAGGTTAATGTGAATATAATTATCAAATAACTGATGAGTCGCTCACATACAGTAAAACTAGTCTAAAAAGAACCATTTACAAATAATAATTTATATCAAAACCCTTACAATATGAATTATTATTTGAAAGATCTATCGTTTCATAAAAACCTAGTAGCGTCTAGTATATTTCTTTCAGTAAAAAAAACCTGTTTTACCATTCATCGTAGGTACACAACCAATGGAGCACCTTTTGTGCGCATAAAGTATCCTCAGTGCTGAAGTCTTTGTCTCTTGTATGAAGGACGTTCCGGATTTTTGCCGGTGAGATATCCCTTCGTCCTAAGATGCGCTTAGTGGGTAGCGAACGTACTAAGATCCTTGTAACTCGATAATGCCATAATATTCCAAGCCCCGGCTTATGTGAAAGATATATATTATAAGGAGGGAGACGGCCGCGGTGGAAACTATGAAATGATAAAATTAAAAGGAGAATAATAACAATAGCTGTCTAGTACAAATCGCAGTTGGATTTAATTCGTTTGCCTCGGTTTTAAATAGAGAAAAATGGCCACATTATTCACAATAGAATACCGACGTCATTTATTAAAAATGCTGCATATAGATGTCCCATTATTTTATATTTGGTGTTGTTTCGAATATTGGTTCACAAAATCATTATAAAACAAGAAATGACATTGATTCTCAAATACATAATTGAAAAACTTCAATTACATTGCTTAAACTTGTTGCATAAAAATAGTAAAAAAGTGGGAATAATTCTTTTTAGAATTTTAAAACGTAAAATCGATTTAAAAATATGCACAATAGTTTCGATTTAGCAGAATAGAATGAATTTTCAGGGTTCCCGGTAAATTGCTCGAATAACAAGATAATCATTTTTTTCCGTTTTTTCTGTCCGTTTGTTTTGTCTTCGCCCTAGTCTTCTATGTGTTCTGGAAATATATAGAAACAGTTTGAGTAACTAATTAATAAGCAGTTCTCGTAGAAACACTAATGTTGAGATAAACTCAATTAAAAGATAATATGTTCCGCATTTGGAGCGAACACTGTTAAAATAAATACTTACGAAAATTATTTTTATATTTCACTCTCTAAACAAGTGTCGCACAAGATAAAAATGAAATTCGTAGAAAAAGTCGTGAAAAATCGTTTAAATAACCAAGCAATACGAATAATTTGTAATTCGAGCAATTTCCATTCGAGCAATTTACCGGCTCCCAATTTTCAGGACATGACTGGCTGAAAAGTAAAAAGTTTTGTTTGTATTACCCGATCTATTTACAATATTTATTTTAGATAATAATCTATACTGTACGAAGTGATGAACTTTATAACATAATATCCAGTTTCCCAACCAAAAAGTTGCCAATCCGATTAAGCATCACTCATTACAAGAATCTTGCGGGAACTGTTATACTACGGCATCCCTCTTCTTTAAAAAAATAACATACATTAATACATTTTAATCGAGCACCATTTTCTCTCAAGTTTTTGATTAACTATGGATATGTTGATGTGTGCAATTGGATTTTCAAATTGTGCTAACAATACGATAAACTTACATGTTTCTAATTTCACTTGAGGTACTTATATATAATAATTGAGAACTACACTAAATACTAAAATTGATCCATATATTAAAAAAGACACTGTAGATAAGGCGTTTTTTTTTTAGATTATAAGTGTTCAATTAATATTAAACATTACACCGTATGATACAACAGTAAATGGTATGTATAATAATAATATATGGAAATGTGTAGGCTTTTCTTAGGAAGACGTTCTTGTTTAAATATGAATGTATTCTAGGGAATTCCGTCCCGTTTAAGACACAAGCCTTCCTGCTGGATCAATCCAACAAGACATTACAAGTAGTTGTAACTGTACAAACGGAGAGCTGACATAAAATAGGCGAATAGCGCAGAGGGCTTGAAAAGCCACCTTTTGTCTTTCGGCTCCATTAGGTTAAAGGTAATTCCGCCCATATACAGCGCGAGCGGGGCCAGGGGCGCGTAAAACTAAGTCGGCATAAATCTCGCGGAATTTGACGTGTAGGAACTCGGAACGAGTTTCAGAGTTGACACATTGCTACAGTCTTTCCACTTCGGCTTGGTGGAATGGAATGGAATGGAATACATACTGAGGGTGGGTGAAATTCGGTGAGTTTTACGCGTGGGTGCCATATTATATACACACACCTATGGCGCAAAAGATTTTGAGACGTATTAAACTTATTTTAAGTATTTTTTTTAACGTACTACACACTCAGGTATTTTCACTTTTTAAGCCATGTGCGCTCACACTGAGCGCCGTGGAGTATTATATAAATATGAACTATTTTTTCAAATAAGATACAATTATTTTTTTTGTATAAATTTTGCATGTTCTAATCAATGAACTTTGAATTTATATTGCTATAATAATTTCTAAGGATGTCTAACTACTAACTAGCTCGGCGACTCTTAGAATCCATATTCTAATGTGACTTACTATTTGGGATCGAGGTTTAACCACACAAACCT
This sequence comes from Himalopsyche anomala, assembly GCA_031772345.1. Taxonomy (NCBI): domain Eukaryota; kingdom Metazoa; phylum Arthropoda; class Insecta; order Trichoptera; family Rhyacophilidae; genus Himalopsyche; species Himalopsyche anomala. Next base: position 11,281,603 of record CM062833.1, on the reverse strand, counting down.
TGAAGGTCCTGCGAATTTTATTTATTTCAATACAATAAAACAATGAAGGTAATCTCTAAGAAGAATCTTCAGAAGTAAATTCTCGACATGGCAAAAGACATTAGCTGAAACCGTACATAATATCATAGACCGAGAAAATTGGAAGAATAAATTATGCTGATTATTTCACATTCCGTGGAAATTAATGTGCGTATTTATTGTAATACCGCCCTCGAGCCAATGCTAGTGGAGGAATTTAATGATCCCCTAATTAATAAGAGGCATTATAAGCTCTACGAGAGTATGTGCGTAGCAGCGTAGAGTTGTGCGAGAAATACATCACAACAAAACGGTATACTTCAACGATGTAGATGAAATTGAACAGTTAATTGATTTTTACATTGTCAAACCAAATTACGATGAAACAAAGCTCAGTGGGAAACGCTCTGTACGTTCGTGGTGTTAACTCGTGTTAGGAGGTTTTGCATTAACATACATATTGATATTTAATTAGGCTATTTTATCTTATGGTCTGCCGGTAAATATAACAATGGTGTTAAGACAAGCCATACTAAAACTGACAAACAGTTTTGTCATTATACTGGAGAAAACTGTCAGATTAATAACACAAATATTTCTAGAAAATTCGAGAAAAACCACTCGAGTATTCTTTCCAAATAAAATAGTCTCGGCTGTCATACACGATTAAATATGCATAACGAAAACTAGAAGATGTGGAGTGTTAAACTGCTTACTCACAAAAAGAAAAATTTACTTTATTAAAATCTGAGATTTTCTGAACATTAAATAGAGTCGTTAAATAAGGCACTGTTATTAGTTTATTTCTTTAAGTGTACCTACGTTTCATACATTGAAATTGCATAATCATCAAAGATAACAAAATTTTACTACTATATGTACTGTCTTTCCACGAAAGAAAACAAACACTGACTTAGATAAATTTTGAGAGAAATGACATAATGTGTTTTTTTTAAAATTCCAGTACTGCGTGCATACAATTTAGATAACGTGTTAATTTCGTAGCAAATACGCAGTATTTACATTGCATTGATTTCCTTTTTGCTAGTGAATATCTATCATTATAACAGATTACCATTTTTTTTTACTAAGAATTATTATAGAGTGAACAGCATACATATATTATAATAGCCATCAAAATTACCTATCATACGCCACGCACATTGATTTTATCGATAACTAAACAAGGATAAAGTTATTATAAACGTTTTGCAGTCGAAAAACACACCATTTCCGAGGTGTTTTGAAATTTAAAGAGTTCGCCGAGCTGAAACGGCACCCCCTAGCGCCGTCCCCGGCCCCCTTAAAAAGGCTTAAAAGGAAAAAGCACTATGCGTCCATCAGTAAATCATATTTCATGCCACGCCACGAGGATTTTAAAATATGGAGTAGGCATGTGTACGGACGTGCCCTGACAAACCTACGAGTACTTGCTCGGGATTTTGGAATGAAAAAATGCTTCCGATATTACCTGGCACAGCGAAACATATTTAAGTACCCCGGTGTAATGGCACAGCCGATAATAATGCGCAAACTTAGCGCTTAATACCGGCTACACATTCGTGTATTTTATATTATACCCCTCCAGTGTTTCTCTCTCGTTTATAAAGTCAAGATAAAATAATTAGTGCGCGATATAAAAAAAAATATGTTTTTTGCTACATTCACTATTTTACACACGTGTGGAAAATGATGTTTAAATATATATGATATTCGTTTTTTGAATGATGCATATTGTATTATAAGTGTATTGGAACTGACAATGAGCGAGGTCATAGCAATAGGGGGGATTTGGCGAGGTCCATTTCACGAAACAAGAAATACTAAACCGCGTATTGTCAATCTACATGGAAAGTTATGAACAAAAAGACCGTCAATAACGTTTCTGAGTTACATAATAATACGGTTTGGATGGATTTGTGATTCGTTATTCTTTAAAAAAATATCCTCATATCTCGAGAGAAAGCACTTAACTTATGCAATCAAATTTAAAAACGGTGAAATCGTTGCTTAAAATATCTACGTTTTCATTTATTTTGATGAATACATGTTTCACCATAAAAACAAACAATAGTGTTATCTGTACATTTTGAGTCAATTCAAAACCAGCTCGGTCTTATGCCAATATATCAAGATGTTATATATATAAACATTACATGTTATTAAAATATTCAGACACATGACATCCGTGTAATTAAATTTGCGTGAGACCAATAACAGATAATGTCTTCTAAATTTATATGAACTGTGGAGTGAGGAGTGTTACAATGTTATCTTGTGAAACAAGATAATTCACACATCGTATGTTTGATATTAAGAATCAAGGGGAAGTAAAGTACCAAAACAAAAAAAAAGAATGTTTTATTATATGAATAGTATTTAAGCTTGTTTCGGCCTCGCTGATCGATCACCACGTACGTCCGCTGTTTTCGAATCCAGGTTTTATCCGGCGAAACGTACTAGAACTTTCAAAAGGCGATAATCCTTGAAGATTTGCGAGAGTGTAACCTGTTGTGCCAGAGCGTGGTGCCTGGACCTGACTGAGCATGCGCCACCCTCGACCAGCTGATATCGTGTAAAGCTTCGCATGTAGATATGCGTAGGGCTTTTCCAGGCTGTCCGTCGACCTGTCTATTAACAAGTATTGGACATAAAGCTAGCAGCTACCTCTGCTGGATATTGTTTTCTGAAGACAAAAACTTCAGCTCATTGAAACCAGGGATGAGTGAATCAACATAGTATATTTTTTTATAAATTATAATGTTGTCAACGGCAAATAAAAAAAACCATAAATACGACACAGGAGGAGATGTAGTATCCATGTTTATTTTTCAATCTATTGTAGTAATACCATTTCATTTACAGAATGCATTTCCCCAATCGAAAGTATAATTTTCACAAACTCGTTCAATATACGATTAGAAACCATATTACATTTTGAAACCAGCTGACAATGGTACGAATATGATTGAGCGAGGACTTGACTTGGTTGTATGTATGTTAATTAACCATTATGCAGGACTGGTGGTGGGTGGCTGCATCAAGCGAAGCGCCAATATACAAAGGGAAATTTCTCAGTAGGAAAAACTAGGCACGATCAAATGCTATATGTTTGCGTCAATTTTATAGTTATTTTGCTGACGTCCTGTCGAAAGGTTTAAACACAAGAAGAATAATGAGTTATTAAAGTAAGTTTCTCGCCATTTCTACCGAGATAAATAAAAAACAATTTATGCTGAAATACGAGATTCTTATTTGATTCACAGATCGCCGATTCAGAACGGTAATCTTTATCCACTCGTTGTGGCCAGTAAATACTACACAATCCATTCAGAGTTCAGACACAATAATATGCAATTACTCCGAGTGGAGTTCACTCGGTGGTTTAGCCAGCCCTAGACGAGAAACCTACCCTACACTTACCACTACCCTATCCTTGTATTCCGTACACCGAGCCACGATTCCGTAATGTGTATATTATCATCTGACGGTGTTGGCCGGTCGGCCGCGCCCTTCGGATCGATTCCGGGGCATGACTGCGCCGGTTGGGTATACCATAATACCTAATGCTAACCCGTATCTACAGAGTGGCATAAAAGAAAAATAACAAACTTTGATCGTTCGCACTCTCCATTCAGGGCATTTCTAAAATGTTACATTATTAAAAGAACGGCGGCGAGGAATATTTGAGTGGCGAATAATATTGACCAAAAGGGATGAGACCAGCTCAGAAAAATCGGTAGTCAACAAGCAAATCACGTTCCGGTGAATTTCGATTAAGATGATACTAGAATTACTCATTTAACGCTTATAATAAAAGTTAAAATAATAAACATTGCAAACACGGATATTTTTTTGCGATGGGTTCACAAAGGCCCAAATAGATAATCAACACATGGATCGCAATGCGAGTAAAGATATGGTTAGATATAGTCCAACTGTAGAAGTCCATTTTATTAGAATTGAAACAGTAGATATCATAATCCTAAGATTGTGATTATACTGTGGTAACTTTAACATGTACCTTATATACTACACCAATACTAAAATATACTTTTACTTAGATGTATCTATTGGCTCATTTTTATATCTCTTCTTTGCAGGGGTGGGCTGGAAGGGGCTCGCGTTAGCCCCTTGTTAAAATTGACTAAGGCCGGCGAGCCCCTTGTTAATTTAAGAGAAAAAATATTCTCAGATCAAATTGGAATATAACTGGAATTTCTGGCTTATATATTATATACGACACCTTCCGGATACACGTAATTAAGTTTACAGTAAATTGCATATTCTTACACATTATAAGTGTATTAACAAATAAAAATCGATTGCATATAATTTCATAGGAGTAATACAAAAATTCACTCCTTCCCCAGAACACCGAGAATTGCTTAAGATAATTTATTAAACGAGCCCCTTGTTAACGTATTGGCAGTCCAACGCTGTTCTTTGTAAATGTAGGTGAAAATTGCGTCAATAAGCACATGTTTTTCTCTCACTGTCTTTACAAAACAAGCTGATTGAATGGCCGATCTCTGCAATACACACTATTATACGTTATGATTTAATATGATTCATTTGGTGAGTAATCATGATTAAGAAAAATCTGTTGAGGTGACGTGGAAGCGTTACTTTTACTCAACTTAGAGACGAGACATGATTTTTATTAATTGAATGTATACCACAGACAATAAGCGAATGCATGATATTTTTAGACAATCAACATATATTGCACCATTTCATAAATAAATACATTAGTTTTCTTTCGGCATGCAGATGTTTGTATATGAAAATAAAGAATTATAAACGATCTTCTCTCAGTTTCATATAAATACAACTCGAAATTTTATTGTACGGTTTTGTTAACGATGCAATAAATTTGAATTGAATGATTCACTAAAAATATGTCTAAATAGTAATAATCACTTTTTTACAAATCAATTAAGATGTATCAAAACTTTGGTCAGACATATCTCAAAACTGCCAATTTCTAGTTGTAGCACTGTGGAACTAAGTCATAGATTTGTTTATTATATAAAACAGATTTGATTGGAATAAATCTATCTTGAGCCTTTCACTCGGTCGACATTATATCCCGAAATAATTGCTAAGTTTGAAAGCTATCAGGAATGTCACCACTTTTCGTTTGAGAATTACTAGGGGGGGATTGGGGTTGGTTGTGAACCTACTTTTAGGCCGGGCTGTATAATATTTTGTTGGTATGGCGGTCTGCGGTTAGATATCGCTGTATCTTGAGGCCGGGGCGCTTTTTGCGACTGGCTGCCTACCACGTGGAACGTATCTCAGCGTCAGACAATGGGCGTGGATTTTATCGTCGTTTCGCACGATATGGTGATTTAAATACTCTTTTCACTTCAAGTGGGATATTCGAGTATTCATAAGGTAATGGGAAGTGCCATTAAGTACAATGCAGTTAAAAGGTACATAAAAATATGAGCCACGATACTCGATATACATATAAGTAAGGTAACTGTTCGTTAATTCATAATGTCACTGTTATTAATATTGAATTATTTGTTTAAATAGCTTTTCTCACATGGATTTTGTGAAACTAATTTGTAAATCCATGATTGCCTCAAAGCATATGCTCTACAGAAATATAAAAATGTCATTTCACCGGCAATCGGTATCCTTCCACCACCTATCCGACACTAACAATAGGAAGTAGTGAGAGCGATTAGCTAATTACTTGTAATTTATTTATTTGTTGTTAAAAAATAAAATTATAGTACATGACATAACAGCTGACGCCAATTCGCCATGTACTTGACAAATATAAAGACACAAAATAAAAAATAAAACTACATAATACATCAAAATCAACACACAAAATAAAAAAGTAAAATTTAACTAACAGTTCACAAATACTATCACTAAAAATGTCTACTTCTCTAGGCAATGAGTTGATCAATCGAACTGCCCTAGGAACTGGTGACTCATACCTCCTAAGCGAGGTATAAGTTTTTAGAAATAAAAGTTTTTGCACATAGTTTCGCCCACGTAAGAAAAAATTGGGAGCATGTAAATTAATAGTCACGAGAATTTCAGGATTATTAACTCGGCCCCGAAGGAGAAGAGAAAAATGCTTTAAGCTTGAAAACGTCATGTTCTAGCTCTCCTTCTATCCTTACATTTATCGAAAAAATAGGTATTGTGCAACTAATTAACAATCAGTCTCATAAAAAAAATATCTGTCGAGATAAAGTCCATTAGTAGACCATATTCTCCACATTGAGAGCGGACATGATCCTATAAATATTAATAGAAATGACAACCTGCTTTTCTTAAATTGAGCCTATTATTTGCAAGCCCGGCTCGTTCCAAAATGGTGGAAAAACTAAACTTAAATGGATTTTGTAAAACAATATTGTGTGTAACCAGGCCAGGTTTGACAATGCTTTATTTTTTGAATATATTTTTTTACTAAATTACATTCATTGACCCTTTTTGAACAATTTCGGAACGAGCCGAGTTTGCAAATATTAACCTTAATTGTCCTTTATTGTATCTAAAAAATGTGGTCAGCTTATAAATATATATATAACTTGTAAACTACCCTGAATCAACGTAACATATAAATTTATATTTTTCATTGATTTGAAAGTGTTATAGCCTTCTACTGAGTATAATTGACTTATTTCGTCAATTAACTAATGAATTTAATATGCTTTTACCACTATCAAAAAATTGAATTTGTGCGATAATAAAAATTACAAAATAACGTAAGACACTATTATTAGATTTCTTACAAAAACTAAGTCGAAATTTTTAGATTATTCTGTCTGCGGTTAACCAGGATTAACCAAAAAGTCAGTTTTTAGTTGCCGATATGAATGAATAAAATAAAATGATGGAATGTTATCAGACATTCAGTGGTTATAAATTTATTATCAGTATATTTGTAGACAAGTCTATGAATTTGCCAACATAATGTAAATAAATAATTCAGGCATATCAGCATCCTGCCCAGAATGGCTGTAAGTGATATTGAATATTGCCTCGTAAAAATATCTTTTTCTTTTCCAGATATTGATTGCTACGTGATCGCGACCAGAATTCAAAAGCATTATATTTGGACGATGAAAAATTCTTGTTTGAATCTTTTTATCGGTGAGAGTCGAGTATGAACTTTCATATTTTATCTAGGGTCAAAAAATATCGGTAGTGTTATAAATTGATTAAATGCAGATTGTTTTTGGATTTCCTTGCAATTTTACATCGGAATATTATAACATAGTAACGATAGCATCGACGACAAATGCGCATTGTACGTACGAAATGAGAAATAATTAAACGAAATTATGGCAATTGTTACGTCCTTTTTCCTTTCCACGGTCGATATAAAAAATGAATTTCGCATAGTTACCGCCGATCCATCAAATATCCAAATTTATGTTCAGTGAGATTTGAGAAACGGTAAAACGAAAACTTATCACAAATTGTGTGTCAACAAAACTAAAGGTAAAGTTTAATAAAATCGTACCTATTTCAAGGATTATAAATACATTCACGACTTCAGGTAAATATTAAAACTACAATGGTATGTGTTTGCGTAGTGAAGAATGGATGGAAGGCAACGGGATTATGTGTACGTATTTTATGACGGGGCAATATACTATCAGAAAAAATACTCTAAACATCAGTCTCCACACCTGGGAGCGGGGGTTACCAACTGTTTTACGGAGATGCGGTCATTTTATGAAAATATAAAGGAAAATATTAAAACCTTACAGTATATTAGATTAACCATTTTTTGGTGGATTTTTGTAGTCGGGAATCAACGACTCAAGTATTTCTCAATTGATATCGATATAGTGTATTTAAACGAATACTGTTTTGCTGTTGGTAATATTTATCTGAAACGTCTTATATTACGATCAGATAAATAAATAACTGATCATTTTAGAGTTAATATTTTAATTTATAAATTGGTATTTTTCTTTTAATTTTTTTTCTTCTAAATTTGAATGCTTTCATAGCAACGGTTGTATACTTATATTAAAATATATTATTAGGAATGGCTCGAAGAATGAATACAAATCTTATTATTTAAATGTTGATTACATTTCTACTTGACTCAATAATCATATAGCTGCAATCACTAGATAACACGATAATAAAGTAATGAAACAATACAATAAAAAAAAAATTAAAAGCCATGGCAAGATAAGATTTAATTTTAACCTCGGCTAAAACTTCGATGATTCCGTGATAAAAAAAAAAAAATGGTATGTAGCCATACATATACTCTCCTCGAATAAAAAGAGGATGGATAACAACTGGAACTATACTCGCAATTAAACAATTTCTAAGATTTAAGTTATTATAATTAATATGCATAAAAATCATAATAAAAAGTGTACTTACTCCATTTAGACATCTAATATGTAATTATTACATCATACATACAAATTCTCGAAATTGAAATAAGAGCGACTCTGTTGTATTTCTTTTTATTTGGAGTGTTGCCAAACATAAATTAAGATTTTAAAAAAAAGAACACATCTTTCTATGTTCACCTCGTAAACTGAGATTTAACATGTGAAAACCTGCAAGGCGATAAAAAAAAATCTGACAGTAAGCAATAAACAACGACAAGGCTAGCTCAACACATTTTTAAAATATTGATACAAAAAAAAACATAATATTATTAAAGAGCGTTAAAAAATATTATTAAAGAGCGGATATCTTTTGTTTTTTTTTCTACTTGTCAAAAAGATGACCAATTCATCGGTAGACAAACAATTTAATATGTTCCCATATATATAGTAATACATGGGTGTCCAACCGGTAGATCGCGATCGACCGGTCGATCCCAAAGCAAAATTTTGTCGATTCCGAAAGCTTCCGTGAATTTCGAAAAAATATATAAAAAATTGAATTACTTTGTAAGCACATACCTATCTAATGATATGCATTTCTCATTTAAAATAAACATTAAGTTTGAAGAAGAGAAAAAAACCCTAAATAAAATTACTTGTAAGAATTATGTTCTAGAAGTTGATCGCGAGAAAACTTAAGATTGAAAAGTCGATCCCAGTGCAAAAAGGGTTGGACAGCCTTGTAGTAATACATCGTTATATTTTGAATACGAAAGTGATGTTTGATATTTCAGCATATAAAAAAATTCATAATTATCGGTTTGATTTAGGGATTGCCAAGAAATCAAAAAAATTGTTTCGATATTTCATAGTATGAAACACCGTCATTAAAAACACACTTATCATAAACGGGGGATTTTTATAAATGATTAGCGGTTTCCACTTTTAGGGTGTTCACTGTCACTTACAGTTTTTCAGTTCACCGCAAATTTTTTTATTTTATAAACATGTGAACGTTTCCATAATTTCAAAATTCAATTTATTTCCAATACCATATTCTAGATATTTTTGCAATAATAAAAGCGGTATAAAAAAACACTTTTAAATACCGGGATTGCGGTTTCGGTTATGCCGGTATTGCAGTACTATGTCCCATTATAATCTGTATGTTACCTAACACCAGCCATACTCAACCTTTTTTTCCTCCGGGCCGCATTCTGATATTTGCTTCTCTACGTGGGCCGCAACATATTCATGGTATACTCCTTTTTTTTTAGCTCACCGAGGAATTTGTAATCCTCGATTTGGTAAGAGCTTACTGTGCCGCACATTAGGGCTTACTGGGCCGCAGGTTGAGTATGCACCATTGGTTCGCAAAGTGCGGCTCTTTGTGCGGACAGATTTGGTATAGACAGATTTGTATAAGTATAGACAGATTTAACTCCCAATGGCTCCCAGTATTTTTTTTAAATTGTTTGTAATGTTCATATTTGGCTCTTTGGCGAATAAGTTTCCCGACCACTGCCTTACGCTAACGATGTGAAATGAAATATCATATTTTTGTTTGAAGTATGTATGAGTAATATTACCATTATTTTAATATTACAACAATGTTTTGCTGTCAATCGATCGGTTATCTACCACTGCCATTCCCAGGTAGGTGTAAAAATAATAAAGTAAAAAAATAAGCGAAACTGGGTGTATAAAGTGGCGTTGGCTTGAGGTGTGGGGTGAGTAGGTGCGAGACGTCTAATAACGGAGTCTAGCGATAAATCGTTCGCATTCCGAAAGAGTCTCCGTTCCGCAAAGGGGATTATAAAGAATGGTTGACGCTGGGAGTGATTTTTCAGAATTACCTACAGCGGCACCACCAACTAAGATGGCTGATTCTCTGAAACACTGAGCTGCGTGTGCGAAAACAAAGAATAACTCAATTGTATTTATTTACTGCGTTGTAGTAGCATTGCAATTAGTACTAAACACTTTTTAAACCATTTCCGGATGATATTGGATAATCGCATTGAGTAAAATTAACTGGTCTATTATACGAACTTACAATAATGCGAGAATTCAGCGGTTCCTTTTTGTTAATCCATTTTTAATTTATAATGTTGATAGTTTTTATTTATAACAGATGTCCAAAAACATCACCGGCAGAGGCATTAATAGCAATTCGAGACATGAAAATTTTCTAAAATATTAATATTATTATCGTATAATACGACCAAGTCTTTCAAATTAAAAAAAAAATTAACAGTGGAAAGAAGATATTTAAATTGTCGACATATGTTTACACGTAGATTACACTAGTTCCAAAGTGCAACAAGTCTGAATTTGGTAGTATGTATTTAGAAGTATTTCAGGATACATAAATGTATAAGTTCCAAAGAGCAACCAATACGTTATTACACTCAATACTGACAAATTTAGACATATTTCACTTTATAACAAGGGCATTAATATATGGTAAATATAAAATATTTTATTTATTTCATCATTACCCTTTCTTCTAGAATCTAGACATAACAATTCTCGATTTGTTTCACCAATCCGACAACTTAAAAATAATAAAACTATATGTAGAGGCAAAGAACACCTAACAATATTCACTTTGTTTCATATACGCACCACGAAGAGCAAAATCTATAACATGAAACGCGGCAATTTAGAGAACTAAAATCCTCCCTGTCCTGGCAGCACGCACTCCGGTAAGTATGAGAGCACAACGGACTAGAAGCCCGGAATCCCGACCAATTTTGTGATCCTGTTATCCTTAGTACTAATCCCGGGATTTCGGTATTCACTATAACACGTGAAAAATCCATTTAATCCGCAATTTTATTGCGCTGAAGTCAATGGGAGTCGCAACACTTTTAAGGGATGGAGCGAAAAAAAAGTCAATCTCTCAATGCTCAAGTTTATTTGAGGAAGGATCTAAAAAAATGGTGTTCGAGTTGAAAATTATTTTCGAATCGCTCAATTTCTCACTTTTTCCCGAGTGATCAATCCCGGGATTCCGAAGATCTATGTAGAAATAATTGTGAATTCCGAAATACCGGGATCAAAAGGAGGGTCCGGGATTGTATGCCTTACTACGGACGCTACCATGACACTTCTTAATCAACTTTTCGTGAACGATAATTGATATTTTTTTCAGCTGAAATCAGGAATGAATGAAGTCTGCCAGTTTACCATCGTCTTTTATAAGGCTACGATGATGGAGATGACATGGCAACAGTAATGTCTTTGTAAAAAATAGTTTTTCTCCTATCAATATAACACTGTCAACCTGAAAATATCTTTCAGATAAACTTCTGATTATTTTCGCGTCCGAAACACATTTACATGGGTGTGTGCGTAGCACAAACCGACTGACTACTGAGAAATGGCAATATCACTTTAGTGATTGCTTTTGGTAAGAAGCTACTAACAAGAATCGAGGCAAAGGCGAAAACAGGGAAATATAATGTTACCTGTAATTATTAATTGACTGCAGGTTATTATGTTACAGCACACGGTCTGTTTCGATTATGTTTTCTATTTTTACAGGAAAAGTATTTGTAAGAAACTGAATATTTTAAAAGATCTCTTGTAAATATTTTTATAATTTAAAAGTGATAAACAGTCGATTAAAAGATTGACGACTACGTTAAATCGAGCATTGAAAACATTTTAAAAAAGTGGGGAAAGGGAAAAAAATAATTTAATGTACAATTAACAAATAAGTTTCCATTGAGAAATATTTATAATTCAAAAGTTATTGTGGTCGTTTTCTTTGTAAATTTTAGTATAATTCTATAGAATTAGGTTTAATATTTGTAGTATTGAGAATTTTTTCATTAATAAACCTATTTTTATCAATCAAATTACTCTGCTTAATCAACGAAAAAGCTTTCTGAAAGGAAATATTTTACTAAAATTATAAAAATGTTCTATATTATGTAATTAATTAAGAAAAAATATTCAAGGGGCGAAAAAATCAAACTCATCTCTTAAAAAAACCCTAATAATCGAAATAACCAACCATAATCATTATAACTTGTAAATAATAATGCAGCATTATCTCAAATAATTATAGTATTTTATGCAGTTGGAAGCGAGTAATATCGCCCTCCAAAATAATGTTATTGTGGAGAAGCGTGGGTACGGTAACTGTGCTTTATACGCTAGATTATCTATCCAGTGTATATGGAATATAGTGGATAGAAATTGGATAAATTAATACTGTTTTTACATCAGTGTGCGGCATTGAGCCAGTCGACACAGAAGATCGCCCCCGCAGAGTCGGGAGTAAAAATGATTAGACTAAATGAAAGTTGTGACGTCACTTCCTATTTAAACAAAAATGATAAAACTACATAGGATGGGAAGTAGGGTTGCCAGGTCGTAATTTATCTCGAATATGCGGAAGGAAACGACTAACCATTCTATGGGCTATAATTATAATACACGTTCAACATTAAAAATAACTCAAATATTGATATGAAATTGGAGACTATAATAATTTTTTTGTTGTAAATTGCCTTATGATCTTAAATACTGTAAAACAGCAAGAAAATACAACTTGGTGCTTGACTTCTATTGTTTTTTGGGATATTTATTAATTATCACATTTCATTCTATAAAATACAAAGAATATTATTTTATTGATTCCACGTATAAGCCATGTTTCATTTTAATTGTAAGAAATTATTATAGTTTAAATGTATGCTAATCAAATAAAGTTTTTATTTCATTTCCCTTTAACAGAGTTGTTACCTAGTTGTACTATGAAGGTGGCGGTTTCAAATCTGATTTCCGGTTTGCTGAGAGCTTTTCACTCAAGACTGACGATATCGATGGCCTGATGTTAAGTACACGGTATCTGTCGAGATTCTATAATACAAAGGATGATGATAATCCCGATGAATTAAAAAAAATAATCATGGAAAGAAAATAAGTTTCATTAGCGCTTGTCTTAGATTTGTATAAATGTAACATAGAGAAAAAGCCAAGAGATTGTACAGCGACCATCAAACGCAGGTAAGCCGCTCGGTCTCTTTTCCGAGATGAAAAAAATGATAATTACGACACATAATTCAGATGTAGGTATGTTATGTCCAGGGCCATGGCCGGCTCTAGGATTTCTGCGCATGTGTGCGAGGTGCCTTCGTAACCTAACAAAACTATAACTAAATGAGTGAACAGTATTAAAATCTTAGTGAGGCGCCTGTGCGCGCCACACACTTTGCACACGTCACGAGCCGGCCCTGTCCAGGGCATTGGCGATCTAATACGAATAACTCAGAATACGTACAGGAAATGGATCGCCAACCTTCGATAGAAGCCACAATCGGATGTATCAATGTTTAGTGTATTCATTATTCACATTCATACTGTTTACTTTCGTCCGAGATTTTTCCGGAAATGTAGAAAGGCTTCAACAAACAATGAAATTCAAATCCTATGGTATAAGAATTTTACCGTTTTTGTAACAAAAATTCATAGGGATAAGTTGGCTACTTATTTCTATTAGAAACTGTTAGAAAAATCAATCGGTTGTACCTTTTGGTAAATATTAGTAATATTATGTAAAAATATCTGTATGTATAATATAAATTCCTAATGGTAGGGAATTTACTTCCCGCAGTCATATCAGGGCAACAAATCTTTTTTCCCCGAGTTCCAACGCGCAAAAACGAATTCAGGCTGGGTACCCCATTTAAATTGAAATGTCAGGCAGTTTCCGCATCTTTTACTCGGGCTCGAACACTCAAAAATGAAATTTAAACTAGGAATTTAAATTGAAATGTTGCCGGGCTGCAAAAACAATAATGTGATGTCCTTACAGCAAATTTATCAAACGGCGACCCGGTTTTATATATCATTTTGACCTTTGTCACTTCAATTATTATGAAATAACTCTGTTCAATTGCTTGCTCTCTTTAAAATTATTAATGTTTGCCATACACAATAGAGGATGGAGTAAAAAAAAATAAAAAATACTCAATTTAAGTTTACTATTGGCGAATAATACAGTTATATTAGACGATTTGATATTGTAGAAGAAAGTTTTTAGGTCGATACTTATTTTCATTGATAGTGTGGTAGAATGATTTTTATAAAAAAGGAATACAAATCATGATGTTGCCAATGGAATGTGTTATAAGCAGTGTTGCCAATGAAACCTTTTTGACTTATCACTTAATTTGAAAAAATATGCATTTCCAACAGGTATTCGTTTTGACTTATAAGCAGGGCTGTGGAGTCGGAGTCGCGATATTTTGGCCGGAGTCTGAGTCGTAAAAAATGAGTGGCTCGATTTTTTTTTGAAAAATATATTTAATGATGTGTATTTAAACAAAATTGTCAAAGGTGTTAACATTTCATGCTTGGCTGACTAAAGATGATCTGATGGTATACATATATATAAGTTAAAATGAAATTATTGAAAAATTTCCTCCGAGTCGAAGTCGTCAATTATTTTAAACCTGGAGTCGGAGTCGTCTTTTTTTCACGCGACTCCACAGCCCTGCTTATAAGCCAGCCATAAGACTTCGGAATAGTAATAAAAAAAAATACAGATAATATTTTTTACTCTATTTAGAAGTTTTCTGTAGAAATGCAAATAATATCGATACGGCAGGAATGGACATCACATCAAACTTTTTAAAGATGGGAATTGAATAGTTATGTAATTAGACTAGGAATATATAGAAAAGAGTTAATACATTAAACACCCATTCTCTTGAATACGCTTCTTCTCATCTGAAAAATTTACGTCATTTAAATTTTCCATATGAGACTTACACCCGCTAACCAGGCAGGACCAATCGACAGTCATTTGAAAAGTTAGTTTTAAATAATATTATAATTACAAGCGGTAGCAAGTTAAATATACCACGTTATACAATGGTTAAATAGATAATTATAGTATTTTTTTTTTATTGGAAACAAATTTCTACTGCCCCAAAATCCCACTCGACAACATTTTACTATTTTTCGAGCCACACATTAAACCAAAGTATGTATATATTGTGGTATATTCGTGCATTGGACAAATTCTCTGAATTAACTAAAATATGATAGTATATCATATATATTTAGAAAATAAGAACTTTACAATTGAAAAGTCGGAAAGGATAAGAGTATGTATTGTTACACAAAACTTATATTCCATATAAATTATAGGTACTTTAGAACAAGTAGGTATATTTATGCACTGGACATTTTTACCGTATTATCTAAATTGTCTAAAATATGATACCTAGATATTTTACAAAATTATAATATGAAAATAACGTTTAAAATGCCGGCAAACTTTTAAATTTGAAATGACTACACGCTATTATATTTTTTCTTTTGTTAAATATCTAATCTTCGAAGTGTAAATTAAACACTTCCGGGAAGTGAAATTGGCAACAGTGTTATAATTAGTTGTAACCACAACAATTATTATTACTTTAAATAAATAAATTATTGTTATTCATTAAAAACAAATCTCCAGTATTTCGAGATAAAAAAATGTCACACTCTGTAATGATTTATAAGTGTGTAATATAACTTTTTTATGGAGCACGTGTCAATGGATAACGTTTAACTTACGTATACCTAATATAAATTTTAAATAATTCCGTCAAACAATTACGCAATAAATAGTTACATAGTATTGTATAGAAATGTATGAAAAATTTGTGCACATTGTAAGTTCTGTAAATCGTATATTGCATCAAAATCCTAGTATGGAAGAGTGATAGTCAAGCTTTTAGACGTTCCAAAAGTATATTGGTCTATGGACTTTCATATGTTTAACCGTATTGCCACTCTCGCATTTTCCTCCAATTATAATTAAAATCTATAGAAAGAACTTTTATCTACTTCGACATTTTACTTACTTTAGTGTACCTACACACCTCTGAAAATATGGAATGGTACAAGATGGCATAAATACAATAAATTGATTACCTTATGTTTTTTTTTAATATTTTACTTATGAAGGGTCTTATCAACTTACCGATTTATAGACGAATTGCCCACACTGCTATATTAACGATATGTTTCTTTGTTCCATGAGTTTTTTATTTGCAATTTTCAAGCGTACACAATCAAAAAACTGTTAGAAATATGCTCGGTTCACAGTTTATTACAGAATCTATGTGTTAATTGAAATACCTATGTGAACATTTACTAATTATCTTGACAATTCAACAGTTATTGATCTTAGCGCATTTTTTCCAAGTTTTTTAGAAATATACAAATTTAACTGAAGTCGGATGCAAAACTATTCATTATGGGAACAACATGGCGGATCATTACAATTTTCGAGTGCGCCCTTGAAATAGAAGAAAGATGCTGTAAGCATGTGCGGAAAATAACCGTTACGCGTAAAACTTCGAGTTTACCGAGCCCCCAAAATATAATGATTAGCGGTGGAAACTGCAAAGAAACACTTTCTATTTTGTAAACGTTTTAAATACGATTTCCAAATGCGAGGGAAATAGGATAAAAGAATCACGACCAGATGCACCCTCTCGACACAACGCGCGAAACACAACTGAAAAAATTATCGTCTTTCAGGGTTAGGCAAATCGACAGGAGTGCTACAAACAAATTGTAGTTGCAATTAATATAACATTAAATAATTATAAGCTAAGTTTGTAAGATTGGATTTCATTTTCTGTTTTTTTTTTGTATTGATAGTTTTCTTTTTATCCATGAAGTCGAGAATACTGCCATTTTATAAGAACGAGAATAAGCATTGATATTGTCAATATTATTCAGAAATTATAATAATTCTGTCAAATATTTCAATGTTATTTTATTTGTAAATGTGGTTCCACGATTCGTAGTTAGTAATCAGTTTTTGGCAGTGCATTTTTATTTAAAACAACACTCAGTGGCGGTTCTAGGTACTGGGCTAGGTGGGCTAAGCCCGACCTGCATTTTTCACCCAAAACTTTAGATGGCTGAATAAAAATGAACAGCAATTCGGCCGCTAAACAAAATAAATACATTTATAAGCGTAACTAACCTTTCCCAAATGAATATACTTAATATCTTTGTTTTAATTATCCTCTGTCAATATAAGACAATGTTACGTCTACCTACAATCATATTCCCGATTGTGTTTTGTATTACAATTTTAAACTGAGCCGGCACAATAACCCTATAAATACTTCACAGGGAAAAGGCAACGTCACTCTGGCAACACCACTCAGGGGCTGTAATGTGATTAGACCGTAACCACAGACAATATCATGAAATTTTTCTTTACACTGGGGCGCAATCAAGCACGATTAGATTTTTTTTATATTTGTATGTACGGAAACGTCATCAATCACAAAGGATTGTGTTTTAATCTGTCAAACTTCTGTTGATCGTTGGGGGCTGAACTGATTCAGCCCATTACACATACTTATGCATTGAAACACAAAACCAATATCGTTGTATTGTATGAAAGTGACAGGTATTGACTTTCAGTGTGACAGTTCTGTATTGCTTTTAGTAGGTACTTGTTATTTCACTTTGAAAGAGACGAATTAAAGGATTCCGTGTTATTATTCTATTATTTCTTAGTTACATTAGCATTGATTTTATTATATAATAATTTATGCATTGCAGTAGTATCGTAGTATTTGTTAATTTGCTTGTAGATTAATGTATAAGGTGAAGTAGAAATATGCTTTTCTCTAGCCCACCCAAGATTTTAGGTCAGGAACCGCCACTGACAACACTGAAGCTATTTATTGATTTAGCTAATTGTCTTTAACTATTTTTTGAGACATTTTGTATTGCACTGCCAAAATTGATTAAAATATATATATATATACACCATAATGTTATGCTCTTTAGGTCTATTGGGTTGCGGTGTCCACGGTTGAAAATTCTGCGATATTCACATTTTTTCCTGCATATTTTTTCCTTGAAATTAGACGTAATTAAAATAACTATTTAGTTAATTATTCTGCTCTTAACCTACTTATGCTTCTATACATTCTATCTCTCAGATAAATAAAGGTAAACATCAATTCTCTTAATCCAACTGCTCAAAATATGCGCCACGTTAGGAGTGACACAATTTAAATGAAATACTGTGGACTCATATATTCATTGTATCATTTATAAAGTTTCGTCTTAGTCTATGGTTTCATCCGTGACAACCCTGTAGCTTCGCAAATCAACCGAAAGCGCTTCCGAAACTACACATTGGAGCTCAGACGTATCCCGAATTTTATTCGTGACATGATCAGTGTTTCACAAAAATCAAACGTAAATGTGAATTCAAATATTTAGTATTCAGAATTTCAGACTGCCCTCTTCATGAAATCTATTTGAGAACAAATAAATGAATTTTTTTTAAAAAAAGAAGGCCATATTGATACTGTGTTGACACTTGACAGTGATTCTAGATATTTGCTATATTATCAATTATTTTTTTGATTATTTATTTTGTAGTTTTTTTTCTCTAGTTGATATACCCTATGTCTAATATAATAAAATATATTATAGTGTAAGCGTATTATAAGAAAGATTCGCAAAATTCTTTGTCGATTCAAATGATTATGAAAATATTTAATCATATCTATTATACTGCTCCGAACTCTTTTTTTACACGGGTTTGAAATAACATTGTCTACTGAAAAGAACGAATATTATATTTTTACGCGAATTATCTGTTCTAGCACGAACCCTATAAACAAATTCCTAACATAAGAAACTCAATAACGGAGGACGATAATAACAAAAACTATTATAAGATTCTTGAACATTAGACTATCAAATTCTTTCTGGCGATAAAATCGATTTACGTATTATATCAAATAGCGATTAATAGTGTTTTGTTCTTAAATAAAACATGTATGAATAGTATTTTGTAGATTATTTATTGGGTTTTTATTATAATCCAATCTTACACGATTTTTATGCTACAATGTTGTTCTTTTTTCAAATAACAATTAGAATAATCAAAAAATGTTTATGGCTGCTTCAGCATTGTATGCTTTATCAGATTTTTGTCCCTCTTATAGATAAACATATAATAATGTATGGTTATTAAGGATATATCTTATATAATTATAAAGTATAGACATATAAAAGTTCTCAGAACCATATAGGCTTGGTAAATTACAATGTTATAAACCCGATCGTTGACTTTTATCCTTATTATAATCAAAATCATATTAACCTTTCATAAAAATAATTACAGTGAATTTAACATTCGGCGACTGCAGTTTTATGAAAAAAGAATGCAAACTTTACACGTACATACTGTATATGCTTTTATTATCACCAATTTATTTCAATTCTGAAGGCACGCGTATGCCTTTTCGACTTACTCTTTTATTCAATGCACAAATTAACTTGACCATTGTGTAAAATAAACAAAATTAATTATTCAAATGACCCAAAGTTCACGCGCCATTGGTGCAATGGACACAACCAAAAATAAATCTTGGGCAGGCGAGAATAATGCTCGATAAAACAAACATACCAAAGACTCCTGTATAGCAACACATAACATAGGCACTAGAAGTCTGCACGGGCCCGGGCCTGGCCCGCGGGCTTTTACCCGACCCGGCCCGTGGGCTGGGCTCGGGCGGGCAAGCGCAATTGAGAGTCGGGCTCGGGCTGGGCCGGGCTTTGGAATTTGGGATATGTTCTGGGGAACAATATAGCAAATCGAGGATTTCAAATTCCTCGGTGAGCTAAAAAAAAAAGGACTTTCGGAGATAATCTGGGGAAAAGTATAGCAAATCGAGGATTTCAAATTCCTCGGTGGGCTAAAAAAAAAAAAGGACTTTCGGAGATAATCTGGGAAAAAGTATAGCAAATCGATGATTTCAAATTCCTCGGTGAGCTAAAAAAAAAAGCACTTTCGGAGATAATCTGGGGAAAAGTATAGCAAATCGAGGATTTCAAATTCCTCGGCGAGCTAAAATAAGGAGTTTCGGGCTTCGGGTCGGGTTCGGGTAACAAGTGCGGTATTAGACTCGAGCCCGGGCCGGGTCGGGCGTGAGTTTTTCGGGCTCGGACCGAGTAGTTTTGTAAAATTTTGGCCCGTGCAGACCTGTAATAGGCACCGTAGACTAAGGCCAGCTGTTACAAACTGTTGTTTGTAATATCGATTATCGACATACATCCTCTCTTTTTTAATAATTACGGTTGCACTATTCAAAATGACAAATTGTTCTATATTTACTTTTGGTTTACGCGAATTATAATTAACAAATAATATTAGTTTCATCTCAAGAACTAGTTTACTCTATTTTCAATATTTTTCAAGATAGCTTATAAATACATAATATGCCCTCAAATTTCCTATTGAATTATTTAATTTGTAATCAAATACAGTTTGAAATGACTTTTTCCAATAATGATGATGTACAAATTACATATACAAATATAGAAATTCTTTAAAAAAAATAGTTTCAATTGTTTTTTTGTCTTTCAAAAATGTTGAGAGCCACATCAGGGCTTGCAGTACAAATTATACTATGTGAGAAATGAATGGAAGTTAAATCTGACTATATTCAGTTGAGCACTAAATTGCTTCGACATGCAGTATTCGTTACTTTTTTCAAAGTGAAAACACAAAACTGTTTTTTTATCTTCAATTTAAAACTGAATAGAATTAATGTTCATCGTTAATAACAAATCAATTAAATAATATAACAATAACTTCTTATTTATGTTATGCAGCACTCATCGCAGAGAAATAGACAGCAGTTTATGGTAATAAATTTGAACACATTTTAGAATTTGGATTTTTTTAAACATTTTAGAACACGTGTTCGTATACATAATGTCATGAATTCAACGGCAGCCATTTTAAACCAATTTTAGCGTATGGAAATAAGATTATATGTAAGATATGCTTTTTAACGATTTAAAACGCAAAATGCAGACTTTTTAAATGATCTTTCAATACTTTACGTTGGTATTTTTAAAGATAGCGGTAGGTATTTTAGGTTATTAAGTCATAATTCTGATGATGTATAGAAAAATTACTGTCGAGTTGTGAAATATTTTGCTGTATCTTACGCTCTTTTAGAGTATATTTTTTGACTAGTCAGTCCAATAGATTCCAACCTCATTTTACAAACCGTCTGAAGCTTTCTTTTGGGGGAAAACGGGTGTAATTTGGAATTGACCAACACCCAGAATATACTTACGTTTCGCTAGAATTTGAAGTAATTAATGTTGTCAGCATAAATAAAAAAAAACGTACATCTATGTAGTATGGCTTGGTGACGACCAAATAAGATAAGATATTTTCATTGACTGTTAAATAAATGAGATAATGTAATAAACATTCCAAATAACAGATAAGAGATAGGTATAGCAAGCTGTTACATGATACTTTTTAAATTTTACCGGATAAGGCTAACAAGCGTGTTGGTTATCATACAATACAAATATAATATATTGTAAACCTAGAATGTTTAAAAAAAAACATATTTCATTCAAAACTTTTATGTTTCTACCTACATAATAAATTAACAAAATAAAACTCTTTAGAGTAACGTATTGCGAAAATAACGAATATCGTTCGAAAGCCAAACAAATGAAAAGAAAAAATCAGTAAATTGTTTGCCAAAACCTTTTGTATGATCGGTAATTTTCCCATTTTTTCTATTCATAACCATCTTAGTTAATAAATATTTAAGTTTTTAAAATATTTTTTGCCATATATATTAACGAAATGCCTATTTGCGTTGGATTTATTTACTAGCTTCGCAGTACGATATTTGACCTGTTATGAGTTTAAAATATATTGACAAGTTCTAGAAGAATTATTAAATATTGTTTATAGCCGATCCGTCATCACCCCACTGTCAGAAATCAGAATAAGTACCTACATATTTCTAGTTGTGAAAATAATTAATCGTTCAAGTCATCAAATATTACATAGCAGGTAATGCATGATACGCAGGTAATTGATTTCACAACCAAATAAAACAATATTAAAAAATCAATTGACATTTTCTGACGTAACATAAGAAAGAGGTGAAGCGATTTTATTTCATCTGTTTTGAAAATATTGTTATTCTCAAAACCTTGAACCTTATATATTAAACTCGATATATTATTATAATATATGAATTTATAACATATAATGAGTAAGCTAGGTTTATTGTGATCAATAAAATGTAATCCATACAGAAGTTCACAGCTGTTGCTAACCCGTTGTACGATGTAAAGAGACAGACAAAGGGGAGATTTTATATCTCGGATGACAGAATTAATATTTAGATATACGAGGGGAACAGATACATAAGTCATAAATGTTTATTTTACTAGTGAATTGCTCGTATTTCTGATTTAAAATACTATGTATGCTAATAGAAAACAAAATAATTGAAAAATTGCTTTCACGTAATACAAACGACGTATTATTTCAACAAAGGATGCCAGCTCAAATATGGACTGTGGAAATATCTTAATATTCTTCCATCGAAGCTTCTCTGTCGAAACAAAGAATATTCTATATTTGAAAATAATTTTTGACTCTGTTTAGCATAACTAATAAAATAAAAGGTTGCCGACAAAAAGAAAATTTTATCCCACAGACACATTGAGTCACATCTCCAGTATGGCTTGGCGCATGTGTGATAAAATGAGAATCATTCTTTATCGATGAATTATTTGTGATCATTTATTATCAAATGGAATAGATTTCTTACCTCCTTGGTCGACTTTGCTGACAGGTTCTGTTTCCAAACAATGGTTTCTGAAAGAAAAAAAATAAACATTAACTTTCTGTTTTATACGTATTTTTTTATTTACGCTGCAAAAATTGTAATGTCAAAGATTACATGCATGCTTTGATTCAGGCCATTGGATGCGTTGTTGACAAGCAATTAATATTTTTTTAGGGATTCCGTAATAATATAATAAATCAAATGTAGTGCTTATACAATCATATTATTTATAGCACACTTTTAGCATATTAACTGTTTTTATAAATTCTGTGTAGAATAGCATTACTATATAATTATTTTAAAAAAAATCACTTTTCTTTAATCAGGATTACTTTCACTCATCGCGACCGTTATCAAAACACTAGTGTTGATAGTGGTAAATAACAAAAAGTTTAGGTAATACAAAAAATATTTTTTCCTAAAATTGATAAATTCGAGAAGTGTAAGCAAACAGTATTCAAATTAGAATTTCTCCAACCCTTAAATATATATATATAAAAGAAGTCACAAATAAATACTGTCTCCGTTTTACTATTAATTTGTTTAACCCGCTACACATAAATCTATCTTGGATTTTTTAAACTTGGCAACCCTATCGACAGTGCGTAAATTTTGATTGATCGTGATATACTTGACAGCATGTAAAAATTATTACGGGGATTTGGTTGGAAAATATTTTCCCGTCTCTATCAAACCAGCCTACCCTGTTTCCAACAACCGGGGATGATAATAGACATTCTTCAAAATCAGTTAGGCAAGGTTCGTTTGTGGAAATTACTGAGGTTAGGAATTCAACAAAGGGTTTAATGGGGTTTGTTTACCAATTATTATTGGATATTTGGAATTGCAGGAGCGGAAAAAGAGGGCCGTTGCTCTCTCTATCTGTATGCGGTATTGAGTAACACAATAAACTCGCATATTTGTTTTCGTAACATTACAATTCAGGACTTTGTGTAAATGTCTATTGAACTTCGATTTACGCCAGTGATTTCACATAATATCTTATTAGATTGTAGTGTACATAAATGCTAAAATTATTAAAACAGCATAGGAATGGTATCACCCAACTTATAAGCATTTATAACTGATATCTCTAAAGACATCTTAACAAGCTATTTGAAACAAAAATTATAGACAGGGTAATCAGTAGTTTATATTATATATATATATAAACAGGTCTTTTTTACCCTGTAACGCGGCGGAACGGCGTTCCGGCACCTTTTCTTCTCGAAATTTTAATAAATGTTTAATTTTATATTTTCTATTTTAAAATATGAATATTTTGTTTTATTTTATAATAATTAAATGAAAAGCCTTCATAAAATCTATCAAAATGATATTCGAATATATAATAAATAATATAAATTATTAGAAAATGCTCGAAAAAAGTGCGTTCCGGCACATTTTTTTTCCAAAAAAAGCACTGTATATAAATATATTATATATATATAGGGAAAAAGTTCGTCGCCAAAATGACAGTTAAACTAATTGAATATGTGGGAACTAAGCATTGCTTTTACAATACTACTCATGTTGACTACTTCTTCATACATTAAAAGAGTTATTGTGTTAATCATATGTCACTTGCAGTGATTTACAGAACTCAAATAGTGATTTTTTGTGTGCAGAGGTAGGTGTTTAATTGAAGAAGTTTAAAGTTTTATTTACGTTTAGTGATCACTAAGAGTTCTGTTTGAATTAAACGTTAAAATGATCTTTGAATGTAATTTTGTAAATAAATATACAATTTAAAATTATGCCATTATATCCAGGGCCGGCGCCACCATACAGGCGAAATAGGCAATCGCCTAGGGCGCAAACCATTAGGGGGCGCGTAAATGGAGTATTTAAATTATTTTTATGTACTCTAATAAAAAGGTTTATTTTATTTTGACGTTTGTATTTGTTCTTTGTCATTATGTATCGTATTCTATAATATATAATTCGAAAAAGAGAGGTTGAGCGACTTAATAACGAACGGTTCACGTAGAAAAACTTTTGATGAGATACCTCAATTAAGAGACCATATGCGTTATATTGGGAGCGGATAAGGATATATATACAAAATATTTCTATGATCCCTACTTATTTTTTTATTATTTCGAAAAATTGGATGATTTGTTAAAAAGGGGGCGCGCCGATAATCGTTGCCTAGGGCGCCAAATATCCTCGCGTCGGCACTGAATTTATATGTCATTCATATATGACACTTGCGTGACGAAGCTGTCACGAGCATACGCTGATCGCACATTTCTTCTTAACCTGCCAATTCTGTGTTGCCTGAATCACGACTATTGGAGTGACATCTGTTTATAGATTCTCAAGATTCGCAACTTAGGAGTATTAATGTTTCTATATGTGGGTCACAAAATACAGATCGACTATAAAGTAATCTAAAGCAAAACTGACTCATATAAGTGGCTAAAGTATCATCTTAAAAGGTTTATACGACCATATTTGTTCTTACAATGAAAGGAATAATTCATAACAATATAGTGGGCAGGTTTATCAAATTTTCAACTTTTCGAACGGATCTTCATATTTTATTAAATATGTTTAGCATAACTTTTTGAGAAAATATTCAGGCATTTAGGAAAACTAAAATGCGACTCATAAATTAAAAATGTCATGAATTCTGAATAGCAGTATGTACACATCTAAAAGGTATCTTACGGCAGCTTCTTAATAATGCACGTCAAAACTGGCGCCATAATGTTAAGCATGTTCGAAAATGCGTGCGCATTAACCCATTTTTACTCAAGATTTTGTTTGAATTTCAACAAGTTTTCAATTAGGAATAAACTTATATTATATATGAATATTATTGATAGATTTGGCGACTGAGGTGCGAATATTCGTTTAAAATATGTTTGGAATTCGGATCTGGTTACTTTTAGTCGATCGTTTCTGTAATATGAATGCCATAATATTATTATTATGTTTCATTATAATATTATCATTTAAAGAGTATTCTCGGATATAAGAAACATGACATATAATAAACACTTTATGTGTACAAAATTGTTGGTGCCAATGTTTCAATTGGTATAAAACTGCCGAATCGTCACAACTATCGTCATATATGCAGCGATGGGCTGCCAAAATGTTGTGCGGTGTTCCAGATAAGGGGTGGCTTTTTTATCACTCTTATAGGACGATTCGCAATAATTATGAAATCAATATAATGTTGCTCAACAAGCTTTTAGCATATAAAAATATACTGCCATATATATTTAAAAAAACTCATAATATCTTTTAGTATGCACCCGAAATAAATTTATTTTACGAGAAATTTCCAAATGCAACAAAGTCTTTTGTTTCATAATATATACATATACAGCAATTATTGTTCATCTGAGAATATGTTTTTTTTCTTAACAAGGGACTCGCGCGAGCCCCTCCTTGCATATATGGATATTTTAACATATAAATTTATACATAGCTTAAAGTTATATCCGAGTTTTACATGCAAAATAAAAATATATATCTATGAAAGTCAAAAATAGTATCGAATTGACCATATGATTTTTTAAACTAAGAAATTTTGTTACTGGTGGAGGGGGTTAGGAGATTTTTGAAGCGTTGAAGTCGGACACAAATAAGGTTGGCAAACACTGCTTTATACCATAAAAATATCTGAGAAATTTCTCGTTACTATGGAATCATAAAATCAATTTTAAATCAAAATACTTGTTGTTTTTTAAACTATTTTATTATTTTCCTTGATTTTATTGTTTAAACGAGCAGCAGTAAAACAATAAATATTTTTAACAAGATTTTAATGTCATACATTCTCTGTTCATTGAATTGATTGTCTAAAATTGTAAGTGTGTTATTTGAATAATTAACTTTTTTTCATTCACGATCCTTTTTTAATCTTACGAGTATCAGGTTTCGATCACTGTTCAAAAAAGTGATCAAATCTCAAATAAAAGTTCTATATTAAGCGTTGCTTTTTTTGATAAAAGGTTTGACATCCTTCATAACTTCTTTGCCTATTATATCACTTGAAATTTATCACGTAAGTACTCCGTGTTGGGCTGAAGTTAAACGGGGGTTGATTATGCGATAAAGTTAAACTGGGCTTGTTCGTCAAAGGGTTTCAACATCATATTATTTATTCACAAGTTCACGCGTAAATTTTTGATTTAATTATTATTCATGTGTTAAATTTAGCAATATTTCACATTTTTAGGCGATTTTTGTTAATTGTTTTATAAAAGTTAATGGGTAGGAATAAGAGTAAATACGCCTGCAATTGAGGAGCTGTAAACGTTAAATTTTGCTTCGTTAATTCAATTAATTGATCATCATTATCATTATCATCTGTAAATAAAAACAATATTGACTAAATCAAGTAGAAAGGAATACTATCACATACACACAACTACTGGGTATGTTGGAAAGATTATGAATGGAGGGGGGGGGGTTCTTTATCATATTAACGCCACTGTAGTCAAGGATTTTACCTTAGCTATGTCCATGTCTCAACTGAGAGAATTTAATAATTTTCTAATGAATACATACGAACCACAACAATGTGTGGCTTCAGAGGAAAAATAATAGTTATTATTTAACACTCTGTTAGTAATGATATTTATATTTTGTACATACGGTGACCATAAATGTTCTTTATTGTAGCGAACAGTCATTCATTGATCTGGCACTAAGATTTATAAAATTATTGCTACATATTTTGTTTTCTCTGTGAATTGATAATTGTCACGCAGCATACGTTCCATAGAGAAATTCAAGCATTTTGTATTCAACTACTAGCGGCGCGGCGCCGGTGTTGTTTATGTGTTTTCATTGAATACAGTGTGATTGTCGTGTTGAAGATTTTGAAATATTGACGTTTCATTATCATTTTTGTCACAAGTCTAGTTTACCAGGACATACGTATTGTATAAGTGAGTTATTAAATTATGAGACATTTGCCGATCCGTCCACTCCTAAAAGATTGCAGAGAGAAATTAAGATTTTTATTTACCCCACTATATGTATTCATCACAATTCGATTTTAATAAAACATTCTATTGATACAAAGTATTCAGAATTATTCAGAATTATTCGTCATAGTCGGGTCCGTTATACACAAAGTATCTCCGCACGAACTATAGGTAACAAAATAGCCCGACGACAGGCTACAAGAACATATCAGCTAAAACATTTCTGTGCTTATGGTATGAATTTCTAATAATCTAAAAACACAGACGCATATGTATAAAGTCCAATTATTAATCTCGAAAAATTGTCTTTCTCTCTACTGAAATGGTGTAAATTTGTGGATACGTTTTTGTGTTGATAGCCGATCGAACTGAAGCACGAAGCCAACGAAATTTTTCAACATCGCGATGTAAACTTCAGGATTTGAGGCGGATTTTTTTTTTAGATATGCGTTGAACGCATAAGCGCGTTATCAAAAGCATCCGGTTAACAAACTATCCAGAGACCAGAAATGATTAGCAACACTGTAAAATGTTTTTTACGCGTTATCTGATGAGATAAGTTGACCTAATTCTATTGCACGCTTTATTTGAAAAACGATTTATTAAATTTATTTTGTCTGCCAACCTTGTGCTGCCAATGTCTACGGATTATACAAATCGTCGACTTTTACGCCTAGACGTCAATAAATCATTCGAGAAACCCGATTCGATTAACGTACCGCGATTTAATCGCAGATCCCCGTTCAAAAGCACCTGCAAACAAAGCGTCACCCATTCGAAAACTCCAGCTCCCTCTCTCGATACGGCGCGGCGCGATGGATGAAATATGGCCGGCGCTTCCGGTTCCCGCCATTGATCACGAGAAAACGGCGCCAAAACTTGCTACATCCTCTTTTCAAAATCCGACCAATCGCCGTGGCGCATACTAATTCCGAATAATGGCTGCCAATGCATGCTCAGAATTCACTCGGTTCCGCACGAATTGAGTTTTGATTTAATCTTGAAAAAAAAGAGTGCCTGCAAGCTGGTATTGGATGGAATATTGAATGAACCGCCAGAGGCTTAACTAGAGGCTGCATGCGTTAAATGCTTTCTCTAAAACTCAGCGAGATTGTATAGTTTGTTTATAGAACAAAATTGTTTCCAACACATAAATAAATTGTTATCAGTTGTTATTACACATCAATAATCAATCATTCAACATACCGCATAAAAGAAGCCAAAGAGTATGAATCAACTTAAAATGGTTGGCAAATGATCTTTGGATGACGGATGCTTCTCCTCATATTCTCGAATCAATTTTTTACTTTCGCTGCATTACACAAATGAAACTATAACTTAATTGTCAATTATTTTTCATTTTTATGTCGGTGCCATTGTTTCACATTAAAATGAATTAACTGCGTTCAATAAAATTAATCACCGGAACAGGATAATCATCAGCGTATATGCATATTTTGGAACATACCAAATAAGCTTTGCAAATACAACCAGTGGTAAAATGGTAAATAAATAGGTACCACGTCGGTCATTGATTTCTTCCCTATTTTTTTGTTTTTTTTTTATATCCGTTTATATAAGTTTTAACAATAAAATCAATAAAAAAACGATTTTTAATATACAAAGGTATGTGCTTGAAAAATATGTTACAAGTCGAAATGGTGGCAGGGCGCCTTCCCCATTTTCAGATGCCAGGTCGCCGACTTGGACAGACCTGGCCCCACTACACCACTGAATACAACCAATATAGCTCGCTCTCACTTTCAATCATTTTCTTAAGTCGTCATCATTTCTCGATAACTTCAAATAATTTTAAGTAATATTATAAGTTTTCTATAATATTTATATAATATCACAAAGTAAATAATCAGTGATACATGTCTTTTTGTCCAAATACAATAACTCACCTGCCTTAATTTGTATGATCTGATGACATTTGTATAATTATTGTGGAATTATTTTGTGTTCATATATAAATGATTAAACTAAATTAATTATTAATAAATCTTTAGAAATTTAATAACATCCAAGGGCGCGGTCTATTTCAATTACAGCACGGCCGCAAAAATGTTGTAAATGCTCCAAAAACAAACAGGCAATTGTCACCCCTAATTAAAAGTACACAAAGACCATATTTGCTTGAATAAACTTCAATACCGAAGTGGGGGAACTAATTTTAAATTCACTTCAGATAAAATTCCCGCGATAATAGACTTTGCGTTCAGTTATATTGTAGGGGAAATTGGATCAAGTTCGTTTGACGCGGCGTGCTATCAAATTGGATGGTTTGTGTGTAGGGTTGGCAGAAATGTTATCAGATCGCAAAAAAACGTTCAAAAATTGTAACGAATTGAAGCGTGTCAAATATAAATTAAATTTCTTTTACAAACTTTTAATTTGATATTTTTCATTTGCCGTACATAATTGAAAACAATAATCGTTAAAATATAGGTTGTTTATTTAATAATGGTGGAATACGTTAACTCGCCTCCCAGTTTTCAACATTTATTTTTGGAAAATAATTGAATCCAATTGAATAAATAGTATTCATAAAAATAAATATTCTCATATCTGTACAAAAACAGACACGACAAACACTAGAGAAGACAAAAAATAACAACAGTGGTTTTTAAACGTTCATTTACTTTGTGTCAATAGTCTCAGATATTGAGATTACAGTTGAATGTAAATGTTGCCCATTTTAAAGAACATTGCCAGATCTATGAATCAAAAGTATTATAATTGGAAACATTTTTCTTAAATATACATTTACAGGCACAACTCTCACGGACCCTAATACATATCTTATTGTTTTTTTTGATTTTAAGAATGAATTTCAATTCTTATTATCAATTTTTAAAATTCTGTATTTCACAATTTTAAATTTTATTTTTCAGGAGAACGAAGATTTGTTTCGGCTATTTTGTAACGAAATTTTAATGCAATTAAATTTATAATAACGACGAAAACACTAAACGTCAACCGATTAAACGTTAAATGATTATAAAACATAAAATAGTGAATGACATTTAGTCACCTGATTCGAATCATGTGATCTGATTGGCTCTTAATAACGGCTGGTATGATTGCAAGATGCCTTTGAATCGGTTTCTTTGAGAGCGAAATCAGTATTGAAAGTGGATTTTCATACACTTGCAGTACGATTTTGAAACTGAAACATATGTACATATTCAATTGTAGGTATGTATTAAATTAATAAAAAAGTTCACATCGTTGAAAACATGACATGGCCGTGTTTGATACTAGAGTACTGGATGCCTCAAATAAACAATGAAATCAATATCTAGTTGAATAAGAACAATTCATATACATGATGTGTTCTTCTTAGAATTTCTAAGTCTACGTGTAAAATAATAATGAGGTTTTTTTTAAATATCAAACTAAAATATTTTTTTAATATTTGATATAATAAATAGCACATAATTGCAGAATCGATGTGATAATATAACAAATTCAGGTATTGCCAACCTCTTTGCTTACAAGTGGTCTTCGTGTATAAGTAAGCAATGCATTGTTGACCTGCGTGTTTCAGCTCGGGGCGAGTTCCCCATTTTACGGTTGGTTAGGCACACGTGGCACACGTGAAGATAAAACATTTCCTAAACATATTGATAGGCACACCGATTTCACTCCAATTTCCATTAGCGCATCAGTCGTGTGTCGTGTGCAAACAACCCTAATGGACAAAGGTCAAATAAAAATAATTATACCTCCCTGTTAATCTTGGAACTTTTTACTCTTGCAATCTAGTGCAGGTAAATACGTTTTTCAGCTTTTGATATTATTATAATTAAATATGATTGTTACATACTATTAGTATATGTAGTATCTTTCGATAGCTTTAATAATTATTATCACCCCTTTTCCGGAATACAACGAATAGCTTTGAGATTCAGCGAGCCCCTTGTTAAAGTATTGGCAGCCCACCGCTGACAGCAAGCGACCCTAGACGACGACTAGTACTGCGGCATCCAAAAATTGCAAAGTTCTATTTCGTAAATGGCAACCACTTAGCAACAAGAAATTAAAACTACAGTCTTATAAAACATGGTGAAAATCATATTTGTTTTGTATTACGCTTTTTTAATAATATGATGCTTAAAAATGATATTTTAAGACTCTTAACTTTACTGTGTCTTAGACCAACGATTTCCAACCTGGGAGGCGCGAGGAATCCAAAATATTTATTTACTCTTTGAAACGTGTCTTTATTACTATATTAAATAAAGGATGGTGAGGCGCGAAGATA
The DNA here is from genome assembly GCA_031772345.1 of Himalopsyche anomala. Classification (NCBI taxonomy): domain Eukaryota; kingdom Metazoa; phylum Arthropoda; class Insecta; order Trichoptera; family Rhyacophilidae; genus Himalopsyche; species Himalopsyche anomala. Next base: position 11,249,346 of record CM062833.1, on the reverse strand, counting down.
TGTTTTTCTTCCAAGGGAGGCGCAGTAGCATAAAGGTTGGAAACCACTGTCTTAGACACATCTTATAGGTGGGCTTTTTTTTCTTCAACTAATGTGTTCCAGGAATTAAAAGGTGACCAAACCAATGATTCTATCAAAAATGTATTTTTATACAAGTGTTCACTTCTTGAAATACAATGGTGTTTATTATTTAAAAAAACCCAGATTTAGAAAATACCTTAATCTTTAACTCAATTGTTACGATTGCAATAAATTTTCATTACAATCATGTACAAATGAATATTAAAAGAATTTACTTATTTTATAAAATATCGAGAAGGTGGTCGATACAAACAAAACTATTGGTAAAATTAAAAAAAAAAACTTGGAGGCGCCGGGTATCGATCCCGGTACCTCTCACATGCTAAGCGAGCGCTCTACCATCTGAGCTACGCCCCCGGGTGCTCTTGTCGATAAGTAAGCTAAACTAAAATCTGAAAGCAAATTCGTGTGTTTAAATTCCAATAAAGTACCTATGTGCATACATATCTTAAAATTGCATTTAACACATACCTTTAGAGATTATGAAAGCCATTATATTTTGCATAGCCTGGTAGGTATCTAAATCTTTTGAGACATGACCTTTCATCGTAACCTTTCGTCGCTTTAAGATTTATTTATCATTATGCGAACAAATTACAAAGTGCAGCATATTTCAAACGCCAGAGAAATTATTCCCGCCTTTCTAGTGCAATGTAGCACCAAACTTTTCCATTCTCTGCATATAGCAAAGTGACAAAGTACGTAGATTAGAATAGCTCCCGAAACAATTTCGTTTTGAAACTTTGCCGCCTGCATTTGACCTAAAATAGGTATGTTCACATATTATTATAATCATTAAAAATAACTAGCGGTGAGTAGATAAAGCTTGCTGCTTCTAAATTGTGACAATAGATGTCCAAAAAAAAAAAAACCTGTAACTATAATTGCCTTTCTACATTTTACCAGGCGTTTTATCATCGACGCATATTCAAAATCAATAAAATTATAGTTTACATAATATTACTATGTATATAAAATTTATGCATGTACATACTTAAATATTATTTGACATATAAAACATATTATTGGCTTTGAAATTCAACCATTAGTGGTGTGATATTACATTACCAGTTGTCGTAATAAATTGTTAAATCACTTACTTGGCGAGTAGTAAAAAAGCTTTCCAAGATTTTTTTAAATGGCATACTTACCATCTTAAAATTTTATTACTTAATCATTTAAAATTACATCGAACAGTTCTCCATCGATTTTATTAATAAAGTTTATTTTATTTTATCTCTTTTTATACACTTACGTTTAATTTGAGATGAAGTGACAAGGATATTCGGAGTAAGGCTGAGTATAAGGACAACTTATTAAAATTATGATTGTCTTCTCAGCAGGCGTGTTGGTTCATTAAATTACATCAGTTTTGCCAGCATTCCGTTAATAATTTCGCTTAAAATTCTGTATTAAAGCGACTTGAGTTAAAATATTCGTTAAGGGCAAGCACGCTAGGCTGTACCATCAAATTAAAATATACTAATGAAGCAGGAAGTAGGCTTTTTTCTCGCCGCCATTTTGTAAGCCTGCGTCATTCCAACTTGACGCGATTCAAAACATAAATTTTCCATAAACATTAATATTATTAAAAGCTATGTGTATGCAGTGGTCAAAACAGATTACGAGATTCGTTCTGAAATAAAAAAATAAATAACGGACATTCAAAATGATTTTAATTTGAAATCAAATTAGAGTGAATTTTATTTTAAAAGCCGTATTATTTAATGTATCACGAAAAAGAGAAGTAAAGAAATTAGCATTGATTATAAATACTTATTTTTACTTTTATGGTGTTTACTGTACATTAGAAAATTAGTGCAAAAGCACTATATTTCAACCTTTAATTTTACGGTCAGGACTATTTTGAGAAAAACCTGTTCCGTTCATTTGATAAAAAAAAATTGTATAAATATTATCATTGTGCTTATCAAATCTTTTTTGAATTACACCATTTATTTATTTAATAAACAGTACTTTAATAAAGGCTTCATTGGCCAAGTGCATCATATTTGTAACATGCACCACTTGAGGGTGAGTGTAGCAGTCTACGGGGACACGTTTTTTCTGTTAACAGTTAATACATTTTTCAAAAACAAATAGTGCGTTTTCGTAAAGATGAGATTTCTTATTGAAAAAATGTAGAAGGTTCTAAAGCTAAAGCACGCCACTGGCTCCCTGTTAATTTTATTGGAATATAATAATAAAAAATGTTTAACTCACTCAACTGGGATGTTTCGAAAATTATATTAAGCTAGATTCTATCAATTACTCGAATGTTTGTAAATGAGTAATTAAATAAATTGTCAACCTTAATGAATAAAATTTTACCTAGAAAAATCTGAAAACAATTTTTTGAGACTGATTTAAAAAGATTGGACCACAATAAAGGATATGCAGAAAGTCAACAATTCAAGGATTTTTTTTTATTGAAATGTAACTTATTAGGATTAATTCAATCAAGTTTGAAATTTGAATCGTTCAAATTATGTACATTCACACAAATTTAATAATAAAATTCTACCTAGCACCTTCAGTCGAAATGTTAAAATTAAATCAATCAATCAATCAAGTTTGTCTAAAAATAATATAATATAAATCAAAATATTTTTATCACACAGAAATAAATACAGTATTATCCTTAGCATTACAGAAATATTACAATGGCTTAACTGGACAGAATTTTATTTTTATGTTATGAGAATTTCGTATTAAAACAAGTTCACGGTCCTTAATCAAATTTATGAAATTGCGACGGCTCCAGGCAACAGATATTCACGTCGTTAATTCACGCAAATAACTTACGTTTGAGAAGCGGCGATCGGTAGAAATTTTCCGCTTATAACGGAAAATGTGTTATTTTTCTTTTAACACTAAGTCTCTTTTTAATACACCATTTCTCAACCAAAAAAAACAGCTCAGTCAAGTAACGAATTTCTAAATGTAAAAAAAATCCTATTTTATTTAGGTCTTCTACAAAATATCATGTTAAATTATCACAGAGACATTATTTTTTATGTAAATCATTTTGATTGTTTTAATAATAACATTATTCCTACAACTCTCTCTATTCCTTTAACTCTCGAGATTGAAGCCACCATGCAAAACAATCGAATGCGTAGTTTAAAAAGTGGATTTTATTTAGGAAATGATGTCTGTCGAATCACTAGTAGATCACGTATAAGTCTAAATTTAATGCCTTTACGCAAAGATTAAATAAAAAAATCATATTTGCACAATATAACTTAAATATGTATAAATATACCGTATAAAAAGAAAGAAATCACTGTAAAAAAACATAAAATCATGATTAAAGCTGTTAAAAATTCAAAACTATATTCTGTTTTATTTTGCTCGAAAAAGCGCTGAACTATTTTGAGCGCGGAGTTCATAAAAAAAACGAATGGAATTTATCTAAATTGACATACATGTTCGAAAACACCTACCTAAATGAAATTGCTGCGAAATTTTCCACAGAGTAAAAAGTAAAACGAAAAAAAAACATTAAACATTGGCGAGGTGTAAAGTGATGGAATTTAACAGAGACGAGTAGATAGATCCCCTAAGAGCCTGGGGAGCTATAGGCAGGGTTGCCATAAATTATATTGTTTAATTTAATTTTCAATAAGTCATTAAAAGCTTGTATATTTAAGACATAAATTACAACGCATAAAATATGGATAATATTGAATTATGGCTTTTACAAATTGAAGCGACAGAATTGTTTATGATAAAATACAGCCACCGAATAATCACAAAATGAAAAGGTTCATTTATACAAAACTCTATTGATTCCGCACTTATTTTAATTATCTAAGATGTGGATGCTAAATAAAATTCTTCTGGCTCAGAGGGCATTGTTGTTTGTCATTTTGTTATGAACTCATGGTCAAGACTGTCTTAATCTATAAGCACAAACAAATCATCAATGGAGGAATGATAGAAATTTTACACCGAAAAAGGTCAAATTTTAATTCAATGTATTTCAACACATTATAACATACTAACGGTGTTACATATTTCTTTTTGTTTTGTGAAATACTTGTATAATAAATTAAAAAAGTAATTTTCGTCATCCCTACGAATCTCGCGTACGACGCCGCGCTACGGTCGACGCCCTATTAATGGCAACTATCCAGCATCTACGCCTGGCGGGCGGCGTAACCCCTGGCGTAGGCCTTTCATTTATTTATTTATTTACTATGTATGTATGTATGCAGGCTGCGATATACATGCATAAATAAATAATGTAGAGGGAGCAGTCTCTATATTTATTGACGTCACTCTACGTTTAGCCAATTTGTATCATTGGAGAGGGCTTTGTAATTATTCTTGATTTCATTATTATGATCCTCGTCTTAGTCCACACAACTCAACCCTCAGCTATAATACTAGTGATTTTAAATCAGTAAAATCTAGTGATTTTTATGACACCACAGCGATTCAAAACCCAAATAATGTTAATAAAGTTACTTGCACTTTTTTGGATAAAGTAAATAACATTTAATTTTGGGACAGTTGTTCTCAGTTGTCGATTATTATAAATGCATAAATTAAAACTGACCGAAGACTTTAAATAAACACAATATATTATATTATTATAAGCTACGTTATTAAAAAAACAAATTTTACTAAGTTTCAATGCTTTGAACAAATTTAAAATTAGAATTTTACTGTTCATTTAAATATTAAAAAGTTATAACAAACTTTCCAATGTTTGTAAAAAGTTAAAGTAAAATTATTATTACTGCTTTTTTATTATGATTCTTAAAACACAATATTTTTTATCTTTACTATAGTAACATTACGTTCAATTTTTAATGTTTTATATCTATAACATCCAAGCAAAAACAAAGTATTCAGTTGTTTGAGAATTATACTACATATATGAACAAATTATACATCAACGTATGTACTCTTACTATCATATTAAGTTTAATTTAAATGCAATAAGTTATATTGTGCCATAAATCTTTTGCCAAGATTTTACAAAGAAAAATCGATCGGAAATTAATAAAAAATGCATCCCAAGTGTAATATTAGGTTATACATTAGAAAGCTTTCATAAAAGCGTCAGAAATAATGATAATCTCCGTTTTGAGACAGTACTGCTCTGAGATGTATTATCACAAGAAATAATAACAGTTAGTATACAACTCTTCTATAACGTTCTTTAAGGGTAAATCCAAAATTGGCTCATCAACAAGCCTCTACGAATATAAACTTCAATAAAGTAATATGTTAACCTGCTACGCGCCGGCGTAGAGCACGGCTACGACATTTGCATGGCATTTGGTTGAGCTACTAAGCAATATGACATTTAAAGGCTTATTGTGTCGTAAAATCACTTTATTAAATATAGAAACGTAGAGGGTAAAGCACTTAAAGAATACGTCGATGAGAATATATCAAGTGAACGTAAAATCCTGGTTTTGTAGCTATAATAGTTATTGGTTACTAAGCAATTAATAATATGATAATCTAAGCTTGAGGGAAGGTTGTATTACTTCAAAGTTTTTGGTTTATTAGGAGTCATTAAAAGGTCATAGAAATACAAATATTTCTTTAAAATATTGTTAATTTATTAAATCTTGAATGAATAGCCAAAATATTGAAAGTGTGATTAAAATAAATCGATAGGACATTTACTAATAACAATTTTCCACTGATTTATAGTTTAAATTTAAAAAATATTTTGTCTGCAAAGTAAACATTTCCATTTCAATTTGTTATACTGTTGCTATCAGTTTTTTTAATAAGCTCATGATGGTACTTTGTCAAACAAGCATATCGTCGTTTATTTCCACTACGTATCTCGATTTTAAATATAATAAATTCAGAATTTCAATACACACATATTTCGTTCACCAACTCATATACCAAAATATATTTTATTTCATGCTTTATTTAATCGTATACAAAAAAAATGACAAAAAAATAATTTGGCAAATAATATGATCATGTGCTATGTTTGGCACGAATGAGTCGGTAGAATGGATGGAAACATCGTTGCTTCTTGCCTTATTAACTTCATCACAGATATTGAGGACGAAACCATTCCAGTGGTGCTTTATAGCGATAGAATGCAATAGCGATAGAGGTAGAATAAATTGTATTTATGTGTTTCTTGAAAACTTGTACGTTTTGATATATAAGGCTGTGGAAAATTACCAATGATTTGCATGTGCAAATAAATTTGTTTCGTTTGTTAACCAGTAGATAATGCTTACTTATAAAGTGAAACCGATATTATGTGGACTATTTAGTATATTTAACAATACCTTTTCACCAATGTGAAGACTTGAAAAATTAACAAAACCGTACCAAAGTTGCATTTTTAAGACATATTTTACGCAATGAGAAATATCTTTTGCTCCATTTTACAATGCAAGAAAATATAAACAAAAGGAAGGAATCAAGGATTTAGGAAGTGAAGTGTTCAAAAAATAAAAGAAGATTTCATGACATAAAATACAACAATTGTTTCATTAGTCAATGAAACGTTATTATTGATAACAAAAATCTTTTAATTATAACCGATCCTGATGCTATTCAATAAATGTGGATTTAGTACAAAGAAGTATTTTATTTTTAACTATATTGTCTTTTCAACAAATATTGACAGTACCTTAAAAGTGAATGTATTCATTAGATTGATTGATGGTCACTAAATATTAAATGTATTAATTAAAAATAAATTATGCAAAATATCTAGAGAAAACTGAAATAAATATCTATCGATAAATCAAAATTAAAATAAACAATTTCTCAGTGTAATCTTTGAGAGAAACGTGACTCTTTTAAAACTCGTGTGATAGTTAGAAACTTTTAATTGGTAAAATCATTAAAAACAATATTATTTTATAAGGTTCTTCAAACTTTAGCGTTATTTAAGTATTTGTAAAGACAAAGGACACTTATTATATTTTAAATATTATGTGGAAGTTCTCTATAGTTAGGAAGTATCTATTAATACTATATAACTGGTAAAAAGCATTAAAAATAATGCCCAATACGTTTGATAATAATGATCTTTATTGTTTTTACATTATTTCAGTTTTAAATGAGGTAATGGTAAATATTTTTTGAGTAAATTTACTGATGAAAAAGATTGCAAATAAGCAAGCAATTTAAATAATATATTATGATGCTGTATTACAATATGATGTCGAAAGTGGTCAACAATTATTTCGTCAGTTATTTACTTAGAAACGTTGTAAATTGGTTTTTTGGTATGACTTAATAGCATAAAAATCTGTCAAGTAAACGGTTTATTATTAAAAAATATATCTTGTATAAATCTAATCATTTAAATCAATAAATGTATTTCGAAAAAAATATTTAAGTTTTAGAAACGGAGATAAATATTTATTTAATATTTCATCTAAAAACATAGGGATTTGTTTTAATTTATATATCTATTTAGAAACAGTTTTAAAAATATTACGTTTGATTATAATATAACAAACTTCCATAATTGTATTTATTTTATAAACAGCGTCAATTTTAACTAACTGTAATCTTCTATAGCGTATCCAAGGATCATTGATGTCTTTTTTCGTGTATATTAGTCAAGCATCGATATAAAATAAGTATGTTCCAATCAAAATTCGATTCGTTTCGCAAGCTCTCATTCAATTTTTCTTCGCAAACATCCACGTCTACGCGTCGTAGCCCAGTCATACACTGGTCTTCTCTCTCGTCGTAGACCCGAATCGATAACGGTTGGCGGACGGAGTGCGGTGGGGGCAGAGGGATGCCTTTATGAAACGGGAGGGTGTGTTGTATGGGGGAGCGGGATGCTGTGCGCGATTTGGAATCACTATGTATATTCGATATTGAATATTGTAACGGAATTCTTTATGGAGTTTCAGATACGCTGATAAGATCGCAAACAAGTTACGATAAAATACGAGAGTGCTCTACTTCATATTCTACACTAAATTGTTTTATTAAATTGCAATGCGTTGTACGTCATGTGTTTCATATTGTTCAAAACGTTCTGAATCGTCTTTATTTATTCTTTAACACTGCCTGGTATGGTATAACTTAACAGTAACTGTTTTGTGCGACTGTTTTTGTATGAGTTTTTAATTTAAACTTAAATAATTATATTAACAAAAACACAATATTCCTTTGTACTTCATTCCACTTTATTTAATAGATCAGTACCGCGAGCATTGTCAACCAATGACAATCAAAGGAATATTATGTTTTTATTAATATGCCTTTCCACCAAGTATCGAGAGTGAACACCCTAAAACTGATTAAATAATTATCTTGAAATTATTCTGACAAAAACACATCAATTAGAATTTTTATTTCTCTACAATCTACATGTCATAACTCAACCAGGCTTTGAAATAAATACTTTTAATAAGAATTTAAAGCAAAAACCAAGTTTGTCTATCTTTTATAACATACGCTGTCATTTGAATACTATAAAACGTTTCCGTAAAATCCGTTTTAAATAAATGAAAAAAAAACAGTATTTTTCAATAAACTCTATTCAGAATACAACTGATATTATGTGTCAATAATATTTTAAAAATAAACAATAATTAAAAAGCAACGAGCATAATTATCAATACTTTTTGAAAAAGTGCGAAATATTATTAAGATGTACTCGATTAAAAAATAATTTAAATTTATGCACATTTCCACATACTTTTATTTACGGTATTAATTAGTAGTACAATTATTTAAAGCAACACAATTTTGTAACCGATAATTTTTGAATTATTTTTTTTGTCGCGTCTGTAAAAAGTCTCATTTATCATAGGCTATCTGCGATTTTTTTTATTTTCTACAAAACGTTTAACTTAATGGGGATTAAACCTTAAGATTTATTTTATATTTTATAATAATTACAATTAAGTATTGTCACAATTTAATGTTATATTCATAAACCTTAATTATCACGACTCTTTATCATTTAAAGGTGCCATAATTATAAACGAATGAACATAAATTCGGAAGATGTTTGAAGAGATTATTAATAAGAAATCAGCTCCTTATTTTAAAAACTTACGTGTATATTTAAATAACAGTATAAATATGAGCTTTGTTTCATTAATTTGAAGTATATAACAAATTAAATTACCCTCTAAGTGTATTATTTTCTTCAATGAAATGTTTTTTTAAATTTTATTGTTTTAAATAAACTACTACAACAGATGTTATTTTTATGTTTAAGACCAGTGAATAAAAATATATTTTAATTTAAACAAACATTTCAATGTATTGTAAAATAACTGTAAAAATATAATCTCATTTCAAATTAATCAATAAAAATTGACTACACTACTAGTTTCTTATCAGGTGAAGTGATAAATGTAAAGCATCATAGAAAAAATTACAAATGATTGCTATGTATTTTTGAATTTTACATAACTTTGAAAAACTAATAGAAAAAATAATCATTTCTTACGCAATCGTTATAATTTATTTATTTTAGACCACTGTAATAAAATAGTATGGCTTGATAATAAAGTCGGCATACATTAAACAATTGACTGATTTACCCAGGACGTACTACGACTGCTACGCCTCGTAGCTGTCTCTACATTATATATCAAGGCGTGGAACCTAATTTACTTTATTCTTGATATTGTTAGCTGTTATAAATATTATATTAGGCATAAGCTTCGTTGAGTATTCCCATTTCGAAAGTGTTTGATATAACTGCCGAAATAAAATCGGCTCGAGAGTTGAAGAGCTTCGTACTTCAATTGTTTGTTACAACTTTTGTAAGGCTTCTGAAGTTTTCAGTTGTTTCAATTACTTTGCTGACGTAGGTTAATGTAATTCTAAGCTTACAATTAACGATAAATTTGTTTTAATTGTAGTGTGTCGTAACACATTTTATAGAAGATAATTAACAGTAAATCGTAATATAATCTATGTGATTGATTCTGGAGTGCCTAAAATAATCATTTACTATCGAACTATTTGTTACACAGAATACAATGAAAAGTTGTTTATATTATACGAAAAATTTGACGTTACTACTACAGAAATATTATTATACATATATTAACCAACCAATATAAATAAAACTCTAAATCAAGCAAGATCTTCATCTCATATAAAAGATAAAGAAAGCGATTTGTAATGTTTTATAAACGGTTTAGTTACATTGGTCTATTTTCAAAAACAACCAAACAGCTTTGCATGTATTTAGATGTAACTCTTACTGTTTAAATTACAATTTTCAACAAATCACATATTAAGAAAACAATGTTTTTACAATCCAAAGTATTCAAAATTGGTTTCAGTCTTAATCCAAGAGAATGGTTGACGAATTTTTTAATCTCTATGCATTGTATGTTGTAGAATTTTGTCTCAGTAATAATAGATAGTTAACTAAATCCACGCTTAAGTATGCCAATGGTATGAATCATATTCTAAGAAAGATGTGGTAATGAAATATTACCATTTCTTTTCCAGTGACATAAATAACGATTTTGTACTGTTGTCATGGAAAAATAATAGACTATTTTGATTAAATAAATGCGTTATAAAATTATCAAATTTACCGTTAACTAGATCTTGTAAAAAAACTCAACAAATCTTCGCCAATAATAAAAAAAACATAAATAATATTGATCAAAAGTAATCGAAGTAGAGTTTCAGTAGTCTGTGCAACATAAAAGAAATATTAAGAAGATATTGAACAATTTGTATAGTTCCCTTTTTATAATGTGGTCAAAAAGCAATTTATACAATTCTGAGAAGTTTGTTGAATATTTTTGATAACTATTTTGGCACCATGCCATAGTCTACTGTTGAACATTTTTTTATTTTCTGACAAGAGTTTTAAAAGTATTTTAACTTAGATGATGTTCCAGAAAAATAATAACGAATATTTAATATAGATTGATTTAACATGTAGTAATTACATATACTTAAGTAACATCCAGTTACTTCTTCAGAATATGTAATCCATTAATCTTTGTCTTATTCTTATGTACTTTATTCCCAGCAATCTGACCAAGGTGCTTTTTTGCAAACATAAAAAACGCCAATGTTGAATTTTAATTCCTTTCAAATCGTATTGTAATTTAATCTAAAGTTTTGTTTTGATGCTTTAATTTCGATTTCGTGTGATCTAATATTAAATGATATGCTATTCAAAGCATGAGCAAGTATATTGCTTTTATGCAATAACCTACTCACAAGATAGTATTATGAATATTAAGTTATTTTATTAACGTTTAATATCATCATTAAACGATTTCCAGGATACAATTTAAAACTTTTACATTTATATTTATCTTTTGATTAAGTCATGAGTTCAAAATGTTATAAAAAACTTTTAATATATTTTTTAAATTATAATAAGCGCATTTTCAACAAAAACGAATGTTGTTCAATACGTTAGTAGTCGATGCTTATTTTCCAAGGAAAAATGTTTTAATTTTATTTTGTGTCGTGGTGGAATGAAAATATAAAACCAAATGCTGATATATAGAAACGAGAGAAAATTAATGTTATTTCAAATGTTTCAAAATTACCCGGAACAATTATTTCTGAATTTGAAGACGCAATAGTGATGTCGTAATTTATTCATTGTATATAATATATTATAAAAGTAATCGGAAAATGAATTGTCAAATGATGTACTATATAAATTTTGTCAATATTTTTGAGTAATTTTTCTAACAATAGAAAAAAATATATATACTGTAAATTATATTATAAAACTGATCAAAATTCTTACCTTCTGTGTGTCATCTAATGCAGTGGCAGCTAACTTTTTTTTAACGCGCTATGAAAATTATTATTTTTAAATGAAAATGTTCTGTTAAAAATCACTGTTATTTTATTTCGACACCATTTTCTCCCAACGGTACAAATCCGGTTACAATAGTAACATTTTGGCGGCAAAGTAATATGTGGATAAATCACGGAGAATACTTAAAACACGACATCAAAAATATTGTTACGGCGGAAAAAATGTTGAAGTTCTGTTGTGTAAAATAATGTTAAATATAATTCGTCCTAAAGAAGTCTTCAATCAATTAACTGTATTTAGAGAATCTGATCTGATGAAAACGAAAGTCTAGGTAGAATATAGGTACCTAATTTAAATGTTTAATTATATTTATGTATTTAAGCCGCTTATTTATATCATATATAAGTATTACTTTTTATTAAAATAATTTGATATAATATATAGTTATTTTAAAATGTTTAACTGAGCGTCTTAGTAAAATTCTATATAAAAAAACGATGCTCTCTAAATTTAGAAAATGATATAAAAAATTATCATTTTTTTAAATGTAAAATTTGACACAAAGAAAATTTACCAGGTAAAAAATATTCATTGGTTTGTAATTATTTCGTTGAATGTAGAGAAATTTTGAATAAAATTCCAAGAAAATGGAATAGAGTACTACGATCACGAAAACGAGGAAAAACGCCTACTGTTTAAATATTTACATTTTTTCTATGCGTACAACGGTGAATATAAAAATAATAAACGAATTACAATATTAGGTAGACTTGACATAGTGGAGAAATTTGTTATATTGAAATACACGAAACTTTTTAATATTATGTTATGAATTCGAAATATAAACTATTATAGTTTAAAGCGAAATGATTTTTTAGAATAGGAGTTCAGTTATAAAATTATTGAAGTCTAAAGAAAATATGATGTTGTCTATGAAAACAGTTTTTTTTTGTAAATTTAAAATTTAAAATTTGATGTTTGAATGCTAAGTTTATGAAGGATTGAAAAAACGTTGCCTTTTTGACCGGGAAATTTCGTTGTTAAAGTCGAGACAAATATTGTTCATTCTGATATGTTTTTTTCCGGATAAAGCTGTTTCTACTCACGATTATTACGAAGGCACGTCGGAAAATTCGATAAAGGGAGTCGAGCATGCGGCGCGCTGTGATGCTGATGGAGAATGGTGCCGGGAAAAAAATCGCACAAACGCAAAATGCGGAGACGGCGTCGCGTCCCCACGTACGGCACTGGCGCTCTGAGAGGACAGCTCGCCGTCGGGTCCTTTTATAGGCGCCGTGGGGTGAGGAGCGGAGGGGCGTGGCCATCTTGGGGTTGCCATGGGCACCGGTGAGAGGAGATTGAGGGAGGACTATGTGTTTTCCGTCCTGTGTGGGAAAGAGCGGCCGCACGGTGCCCGGAAAATTGCCGACTCATAGTCCATGATAAACAGTTTTCTTATTTTCAATAGGATGAAGTAAATAGTAGAGTTTAAAAAAATATATTTTTTCATTAACTATTTTTTACAAAAACACGACTTATATAAGCCGTCTCTGACTGATTTCATTAAAAATATACGAGTATGAAACAAAACAAATGATATCGAACAATCTAATAAGGTGTAACAGAAGAAACATGTCGAAAATTTACTGACTGGCTGGAACTGTCAATGACTGTCGATACCGAGTTTTAGGACATCCATTTGGAATAGAGACAGTCTGTGGGTTTTTAAACGCAGCTATTACCCACCTTGGGGATATGATATTGATGATGACTACTCTGTCCTCCTAACTCCTCATTTTATCGTTACAACCTCCAGCGAGCTTTTATTAGGTCAATTTTAGCTCACTACATTCTAAATCCAATAACCGGTTGCAAAAGTTATCAAGATATAAAATACATAATCACTGTGATTACGTAGGACTCTTCTGAAAATCATTTGAACGCGTTTAACGTTGACCTGCGACTGGCTACACCCAGTGACAAGTACAACGAAGATTGAAAGTCGGTTGTTGTGGAAATTCTTCTATAAACATTGTGTTATTTATTGTATACCGATACATTTATTATAAGTACATCGCAAAGCAGCGGTGGGCTGCCAATACGTTAACAAGGGGGCTCGCTTTATATCAAAGCAATCCTCGATGTTCTGAGGAAGCATGGGTTTTTTTAACACTCCGATGGAATTATATGCAATACCTAAATAAGCAATCGATTGTTACAATAGACTCATAATATGTAACAATATGAAATTTACCGTAAACTTATCAATGTAAATGGTCAACAATGTACTACTGTGTATACTGAAGCTGTCCTAGATAATATATAAGTACAAATTGCAGTTATGTACTCATTTGATCTGAAAATATTGTTTTCTCTTAAATTAACAAGGGGCTCTCAGGCCTTCGTAAAATGTAACAAGGGGCTCGCGCAAGCCTCTCCAGCCCACCCCTGTCTCAAAGTCAACTTTTTTGCTTAGAAATAATATATAACACTCTACTATATATGGCTTCAAAAATCGTACTACATCGAATTAAAAATACAAGAATCTACTAAAGGAATCGCTTCAGATAATCTTAATCGTTCCTTTTTCTGCTAACATCTTCGACAGAGGTGGGTTTTTTAAAAGTCAAACTCGTTCTTCAGATTCTTTAACCTATACATTATTCTTCTGACAGGAATCGTCCCTTGTACGATAAGGCGCAGAAATTGATACTTCCCGAGGACCCGCAGTACGTGACTTAAGTATGCCAGTTAAGTAGTTTCTCTGCTTTGATTAGGAATTTTCATCAGTGACATTGCAAACTTATTCAGCCGTGTAGAATGTCCACAGTCTGCTGATTACTTAATTGGTAAAAAAAAATTTGGAATTTGTCACACAAGTGTGGATGTTTGTGTTTTTAGTCATGTAGCCTTAGGCGATTTAATTACAATTATTCCATATTACTTATCGTGCTGGCAACGCTGATAAATAAAACATTGTTGATGAGATATGCATATTCTAACTAAATTCTATTCTATTCTATTCTATTTAAATTAATCAAATATTTTTTTACTGGCCCCAATTTATGGCTCCGAGGTCATTTGTATAACCATCCCCTGAAACACCGTGTACTTGACAGTTTCCCAGAAACATCCAAACTCTGACTCTGCATCCGTCCTGTTTCGGCCCATTACAAAATTGATACAGCCCATACATACCTATGTCTAAATTTCACACAGAGAAATATACTAGAGAATTTAGTTGCAAAAATAATTGTATAGGTGTCCAGCAGGTATTTTGTACGCTGGTGTACGTCAGTATTTGTTTTGTGGTGTGCGTGACAAATTTGTGAGTGTGGCGGTGAGAAAATTTTGACGGTGGTGTGTGATGCTGCGAGAGGAAAGTATGCTACTGTGATAGTGCTTGTGATCAAAATATCAAAATATATTTGTAAATAAGAAATATATTACTTTCTGTACATAGAAAAAAGTAAGCTATATTATTATTAAGTTATCTCAGTTTACTTATAATATTCACAATTTGAATTGTAGACGCAAAATTAAGTTTATCTCAACTAAAGTTTTTCTGAAAGAACTCCTTGTTATATTGTTTTGAAGAGTGTGGATAGAAAGAAAAGGCTTGAGCAGCACTGGTGTTTAGATAATCGCTCTTGATACTCATTATTTTAGAATTAGGTGAGTGAGAGCATACTTTCTAAGACTATTATTATAATATGGTGTTAATATCTAAATATTTGTTTTCAATGAATATTTGGAATCCCAATTCACCACCACGTGTTTATAAAAAGGCTTACTATGATCTTGTATTCTTGTTTCATGTAAGATCTTGTCAACTACTCCACAAAATACATCATAAGCATGGTAATTAACGGTTTTGCGGGCTAGTCTATAAAATCTATCGATTCAAAGAATGGGCTGGCCAGTAACAGTTTATGAAATTAGCAACACATCATGTTCAAATCGGTTACAGGTACAAAATATTGAGAAGTTGGCTCGCTTAACAATTTGTTTTTACGAAATCACCATATTGTCATTTCTCCGCAATCAGACGAGTCATCGGCTATTAAGCTTTGTTATTACGAAGATTTTTCCGAACCATACTGATTTATTAAGTCTATTTTTTAATTACTTTGAATTAACATCATCAAAATTTAGGTTTTTTAATATAATTAATAATATTAAGAATCGAATACAGCTGTGAGTCCCAGTCAACTGTTGATCCGGCTACTCTAATCTAGACAGAAATCTCTTTTTTAAAAGAGGAATCTCCTTATATGTTATTAACTTCGCTCTTGAGAATGTTGATAATTTCAAGGTAAATCTACATATTTTTTCTTCACTGTCGTATTTTTTCTATCGGCCACTACTTACAGACTGCTTTAAGTACTACAAATCAATTTAATGCTTTAAAGTTTGCATAGTTTAGTGGCATAAGCTCATTGTGGTAATTAGATAATTCGTATCTTCAAGTTCAATATTAAATGTCTTTTATTTTAATTATTAGTTGACATTTAGATTAAGGTGTATGTGTCATTTGTTTGGTGCGTATTTGTAATTCGTATTACCTTCGATTTGATAAAAAAACTATTAAAAAATATTTACCGAAAACACTGAATATGCACTGCAAAACAATTTTCCCACATACACTGTCATACATATTCATATTCCATACATTTCCGCACACAACGACACTCCAACCGTGTTCATGTTACTACTCTAGGTTTCAACATGTCTGGTTCAAATATTTGCTAAAGGTTTATGTCCGTGGTGTTTTGTTTATTGGAGAGGGGGCTGAGGAGGCATTTAGTGGGGTTAGGAGAATACGCTTCCTCTATTCGACCATAGATGGTAGTATCAAGCAACAAATATTTTCTAATAAAACGCAAAATTTTTAATATCAGATTCAAATCTTGTAATATTTTTTTTTTTGTTTCAATATTAAATTATTTTTAAAGTTTATGTAAATAATTCGTTTTTAAATAAAAAATCACACAATAACTTTGTTATATAATTTAGAATTTCGATTGAAGGTGCTTGATGGAAATTTAACGTTAAATTAATTAATTAACGTCAGTTCGAGTGCGTTCGCGCGCTGAGTAACATCGGAAGATGCCGAGAGGCAAAACCCGGGTTCGACCAAGATTTTTGTGGGAAAATACATTATGAAAATAATTATAATTTAACTTTGTTATAATGGATCATTTTTTTTACTGCAAAAATTATGAGGGAGATAAATGCAATATGCGAGCTCATCTGTCGTAATTAAGGCTGGCTGTATTTATAAACAATTCTTAACCTTTGGGTACGTATGGGGTGCGTTCGCATTACAAAGATATTTTTATTTGAACCATTCGCTAGATATCAATAATATCTTTGCAATCAGTGCAATGCAAATATTACACATTTTTTTCTGGGATCACTTTGTACCCCACCGGTCCTCGATCCTATTTTAGACGTTTCAGTACTAGAGTGTTAATAATAGTTAAAAACTTTGCTCACTGAACATTTATTATCGATTAAATTCATAATTGATATTTTTTTAACCTTATTACAATGCAGTAATAATTTAAGTTAGTACTAATTCAATCAATCCATAGGCAGTATTTGCAACAGGTTTTTCGTAATTATTATCCCCATTTGAAGTCTTCAGCTGATTTTAACTATACAATACTTAGCTAAAATACATGTGGGATATACATAATGTACCGATATTTAAAATAAAATCGACACAAAACTTTGAGCCCGCTTCGTAGGCTCCACATAATTTCGGTAAGTAAATATGTTATAATTGGGAAAAAAATAATGTCAATGTATTTGATTTTGTAAACGTTAATAAAAAAATTATTTAAAAATTATAGGTCACTGCTTTAGCACGCCACTGGCTTCCTGTTCATGTATTACAGATAAATTGTAATAAAATATAAAAATAAGGAATGTTTAACTCAACGGGGATGTTTTTAAAATCCAACTATGCTAGATTTTATCAATTAGATGAATGTTTGTAAATAAATCACTTAATAATTAGTCCCAATTATAGGTGTCACCGTAGACCGCTACACTCAACCTTAAGACTGGACACAGATCAGTACGGTAACTGATGTGAGTTATCAAGATGGTTGACATTTTGAATACCTTACAAAAAGTATACACTACGTAAGATGGTAGTATAAAGAAGATACTCACTCTTCACGTAGTAAAAGTTAGATATTCATTTAACTGAAATTGCTGAAGTTTTTTTCATTGCCCACATTTTACTGTTTCTTCTTTACGAAAGCAAATCATTAACGATAACACGGAATCACACATTGGCTTTACTTCTTTTTAAAAAGAATATTTTGATCAAAAACAAAGTAAATTGGTTGTAACTTGTAAGAGACATTTGACTTATTGTTTTTTTTTTTTTAATAATTTGACAAAATAATGAAATATAGTAATGAGGAATTCAATTGATATTACTTAGTGGAATTTCAGTCGTTAAAATTTGTATACATTTACATACGTTTTGGTGTCTTTACCGATCCATGTTTCACCCATTGGAATCATCAGACAATTGAACTGGCGCTTAGTTTTTTTTTTTTATATTGTACTATATAATGAATCATAATTAAAATTAATCAATACCGTCATAATAGTAATAATATTAATTGTATTCTTATATACAGTATTTACTAAGCGTCAGTCGTCAGTGCACTTCAATGCCTGATGATACCGAAAGGTAAAAAGTTTGATTGTAAGTGACATAACGTATGGAAATGTACAACATTTGAACGATTCATTTTTTTAATTCATGTCCGCTCTTGTCGTGGAGCAAAAGAGGCATCTTAACACGAGTTTTATTCTACGAGAACTATTTGTTACTTCTCAGAGTAGGAGGGATATAAGGATATGGCTAGGACAAGACTGGTGGATTACTAATTGCTCTCGTTATGTCCAGTTATTTTAGGATTGGAAATGTAAGAGGAAATTTTTAAAAACATTACTAACACACATGCCTTTTAATAGAAATTGAAAAATCGATTGACCAAAAAAAAATGTTTTTATTGGGATTCCGTCACGGTAGCCAACAACGTTGACCACTGCGCCACGTACCCGAGGTCAGTGGTCTGTTTTGTGGCCATGTTTGCTGGCTGGCTGTGTTGTTCGAATGTATTAATTACACCTGGATCTCCATCCAAATAAAGTATTTTTTTTTTTAAATCAAAGTGAAAACTTGATTTCAATTATCTATCTTTCATATCGACTGTGGAAAGGAAAAAGTTTAAAACCCACAGTTTTTCAAAACAGTGTTTTATCGATAATTACAATGTATCAAACATGATACACTTTCTATCAAAAGAATGTAAGCTGCAAATGCCGAATTAGTATCTAAATTTAGCTTTTATGATTGAAAAAGATGAGCTTGTAAAAGTTGAAAACAAGATAAAAGACTGAAAAAAGGTTCTTCCTAGACAATTTCTTTAATTAATATCACAATATGTCAATTAAACACCAGTTTTGAAGTCTTTGTGCACTTCAAGGTTGTTTTTATTTCATAATATGCATATAGCCCAAAATCATTAAAACACGTTTTTTCTCTCGTCTGTAAAATTTGCTATGTGTGGATTACGTCCTTTTTTCTTTCCACAGTCGATATATAAACAGTACTTTTTTTTCCTTCTCCCTCCTATCCAATCTTAAGGACGGAAAATAGAGATAATAGAGAGAGGTCTACATTTCCTTGTGTATTTTTTGTCTATTCAAGGA
The DNA here is from genome assembly GCA_031772345.1 of Himalopsyche anomala. NCBI lineage: Eukaryota > Metazoa > Arthropoda > Insecta > Trichoptera > Rhyacophilidae > Himalopsyche > Himalopsyche anomala. Next base: position 11,229,785 of record CM062833.1, on the reverse strand, counting down.
CAATTATTCCAACGATGTTTTTTAATGGTGAGTGCCACGGTTTTCAACAACAACAAAAAAATATTAAATAGCCTATTTACAAACATTCGTTTGATTAATAGAATCTAGCTTAATAAGAAAATCATCCCAGCTTAGTTAACCATTCTTTATTATTATATTGTAATAAAATTTACATGTAAAAAACGAACAGGGAGTGAGTGGCGTACTTAAGCTATTTTATCGATAAAAAATCGCACCTCAATCAAAATATGCTATTTATTTTTGAAAAAAATATTGAACATTAAAAAAATCAAAAATAACATTATTTTTTCAGCTTTTATTGGATATTCATAAATAATTAAATATTGAAATAGTCAAAAGGAAAAATGTGCGTTTTGTTGCGCATTTTGGTTGAGATTAGATTTATATTGAAAAAAAATAGAATATCAATGGTTAAGCACGCCACTGGCTCCCTGTTCATTTTCACGTATAATTTTTATCACAATATAATAATAAGGACTGCTTAACTCAACTGGGATGATTTGAAAATCCTTTAATGCTGGATTCCATCAAATAAACGAATATTTGTAAATAGGCCATTCAATAATTTATCTTAATTATAAGTGTCGCTGTTGACCGTGACACTCATCCTTAAGTGGCAACTGTAAATACCACGATGTTATCAACTCATAAATTATTTATAAAAAACTTCAAATGTGTTATTTGTGTTGAAGCAACATACAACTGTGGTGGACTTATCATGGACAAATCATACAGATAATTGAATTGCAATTCTGGCTATTCTGTATAAAAACCGACACTGACCATCTAATATTATGTTAAATACTGCGCAAAAATTTATTTAATTACTGACCTGCGGGACTATTCTCAAATTTAATACGACCTAGACACCAATCTTTAAGGGGGAGCTTAAAACACTCTTTGTATTTAGTTTTTGCGACTGGTATAATTAATGATTGAATTATTGTTCACTGTTGTCATAGTCGATATTTTATAATTTATTCGAATAATCACAGTGCGTTAAAAAGAAAATAAATTGTCATAACTGAAAAATTAACGCAAAATCGTCAAAGCATATTTATCTCATTAAAACACAGACATCGAACTATTGAAAGAATAAAAGAAAATTCTGTTAATGGTTGGCGTGAAAATAACCGACATTATTACATTTATAAAAACTAAAATAATCATGGCAAGTATAAGTAGCATCCTTAATTAGTATCTAGTTCATAAGAAAATAAGAAAAATCCTGCAGATAACTACAAGCCTTATAGAATATGGGTACACAACACCTCTATCGATTTTTATCTTCAATAATAATTGTAACGAACTACTAAGAAAGAGAAAATTTCAGATAACCATCAGTCCCCAAAGTCTTAACTCTCGCGGCTCGGAGACTAGAAAAATACTTCTCTGCCGATGGGGGTCGTTTTGGGACCCCAGTGGTTTCCTCATTATTGGCCTTATTCTTATGAATTTCAAAAAAAAAATAGTCTAAGGGCTTTAAAATATCTCTCTGCATCATTCCTCATACATTTTTTTAAATAAAAATCCGTGGTTTTTTAATAAATAATCATATGTTAAGTTGCGTGTAAAAAAGACGTCATTCCAGTACAAATATGAATTTGCAACTGACGCGTTCAGCCCAGTTATCTTACGAACGATCGCTGTTAAACGGGCGCTTATCTCGTTATCGCAGTATCGCGTTATCGCGTATTTATATAAACTAAAAATGGTCCAAAAAACTATGATATAAGAATATCTTAATTATAAACATTGTATCACCCATATTAAAATAGATATTTAAGAAAATGTGGGTATTGGGGTCGCATTTCTTGAGCTTAGAACCGGAAAAGTTAATGCATCGATTAGTTATGTCCATTTGAACAATGCTTTTGTTTATCGAAAAAGACCATTTAATGTTGGTCTGTATTTGGAGTATAGAATAAAACAGACTGGAATGGTGAATTTTGTGTTTCACGAAATATTTTGTGTGAAAGTTCACGTAATAATGTTGTTGTGCAGATAATTTGTAACGTTGCCGTGTGCAGTAGTGGAGACACGCAAAAAATACGCTCACATGATGGATCGACGAACGAGCAGGGTCACCATGAAGCAATGCACGTCCATCCCCAATATCGAATATTAAATTTTAAAAATGTGTAATTTACAAACACTCATCCTAATCTAAGCTTTATTAAACGAGATTCTGGTATGAATAGCAAACAATGAGAATGACGGGAAATTTCCAAAAATCGAAGTTGAAGTTAAATATTCAGTTGTATGTAATACTTTCTCGGATCCAGTTATCAGATAATTAAATAATAATACGAAAAATGCTAATGCCGATAAACTTTAGGAAAGGAACTAAACAATATGTTAGTTGTTAATTCGACCTAATTGTCAACCTGTTGATATAATGCAGTGGGAGGGAGGGAGGTGGGGGAAACTTTTCGGACGAAGGGCAAAATTTATGAATTCAAAATGGACGACGGGCCGCAAGTAAAATACCATTTTATAGGTACACTTGTTATTATCATGAAAAAATATATTTAAAAAAAAAACAATCTAATGAGATGAATGGAACTGTTCAGATTCAGAATTCAGCTGTTAATTTTGTAGTTCAAATACTTAAAACTGCTTGTAAATGTTCATCGGTGATGTTTGACCGTAAAGAGTTTTTATTGAGGTTCATGATTGAAAATGTTTGTTCACATATATAGGTTGATCCAAAAATAACGAATATTTTTCGAGCAACATCTTTAAGTTGATTGAATTTGTCCGAATTAATTGCGTTATAAAATTTGCAGGTATCTTCACGACGGTACAACTCCCTTAAATCAGGGTCAAACTGCAGATCAATAATCTCAAATTTTAGCTTAAACTTATTATACTTATTTTCAAACGTTTTTTAAAAAGGCGTTAAGAGATAAAAACGTGTTTTTTTAAAAAAATATAATATTGCTCGCGGGTCGCATAAAAATACACAACGGGCCGCGGTTGGCCCGTGCCTGATATACTGTATAAATCTAGGATACAGATGAATAATACTAACTTGATTTGAGGTGATCATTTGAATATTGCTTTTATCGTTATCTCAAAACAAACTATTTAGAGCTAACTGTCTTATGAACAGTTCCAAATGAAGAGTAGAAAAAACTAAACAAAGTATTAGATATTAGATAAGGTTACGCTGTCTATAACTTTTAATTTCATGGTCAATATAAAACTTAAATTGATAACATTATTTCACCGATGTGTATTTGTCATTGTGTGTTCGTTTGACTCAACAATCTTCCTATAAACATCTTGGTCTCTTACTCCAGCATATCTACATCCTTCTTGATGATATTCATCCATCTACCAATGGGCAAACAGGATTCGAGTGCCTAGTGTCTACTAAAGTTCCATCATATAACCTTTTTACATATCTAGATTCCTTGCATCTTACAACATGAACTGCCCAAATGATTCGCATATCCTCATGTAACATATAACTATATTACAATTATTTTTCTCAAAGATTTCAACAAATGTCATACCTTTGATTAGTTTTAACCGGTCCAAATGTTTTATGGTGACATTTTTTTTTTTAATACTAGGAAATCTTATTTTTATTACCTCTTTTATGCTCCAGATGTCATATATATTTTTAAGTGCATGTCCTTCTAATGAAGGTATCTCAAAAAATCTTCGAACAGGAATCAGATTAAAAAAACGCTGTTCTTTCTGGGATTCAAACCCGTGAGATCCGTAACGGAAGCCAACGAATTCGACCGCCGCGACACGTTCTTCGACACTTTATCTATACATCGCTCGAGTGATAAATTGTCCGCGATCAATTTCACTTTCCATTTCATACTTAATCATATTTATGAATATTCCTTTGTAAATTTGTGTTATTAATCTTTCAGTGACGTAGGGTCACCGTATAGAATTCGGCGGAAAATAACTGCAAAACTGAACCGAAAGAATGTTTTAATTAGAAAAACTCATCTAGCTGACGAAAAATGCGGGCAGGAAGCGTTTGGGGGTGGCAGTAGGGAGGCAGTGGGAGAAGGTTTCCGCACTCATATGTACCGCCACTTTTTAATGAGAGAGAATTTTTGAAATCGTAAATACAATTTTGACACTACACTATTGTCATTCAATACAATTATTTTGATTTAGAACTTAACGTTTATTATCAATTACGAAGCACCGTAAAACCTCGATGTTATTGAAAGGTTGAAACTGTTACAAATATGTAATTTTATACATACATGTTTAAATCAAAAAGCAATCGCTTGTAAAAAAAATCTTTTGATCACGATTGACTCGCGACCATACAGATGCAACAGTTTTGACGCGTGCTGGCCGATGATTTAACGTGTGCTATGCCATTCACAATGTGTGTTTTTTTTATTAATTTACTCCAAATGGATTAATACGAGGGCTTGAAGTCAAACAACACTATCGACAAAAGTGTAACTTCACAGGAGAGCCAAAATACGTATTTTGAATATTTTTTAACCTTACAAAGCAGACATTTATTTGAAAGCAAATGTTGATATTATATAATTTATTGTGTATAGTGATGCAATTTTTTATATGTATAATCTTTAAAAAAATATTAAACAACGTTAAATTTACGTAATTGATGTTAAACTTTACTGGTGATTTAAGAAGAAACTAGCAAAAATTGACATAACGTTGTTTGACTATCGTGTAGCCTAGAATTAAAAATAACATTATCAACAAAAAAACACATTTTTTTAAAACGTTGCTCAACTTTAGTTATATTAACACAAATAAAAAAGTTAATCAATAGTACATATTCGTAAAAAAAAATACTTCCATAAATAACATATCATGTATTCTCACCTGCATCGATCCGTTACTTAATATCGCATATCAATCCTAAAAAACATGGATACCGGTAATAAAATATATATATCGAAACATTTACTTAAAACTAGTAAAATAAATTTAAATTATATCAATGATATCTGTAATGTTATTAGACCTTGCCATGCATCCGTCACGGTCGTAGGCTGGACTTTTCGTAGTCAAACTACATATGCTACTCATTACAAGTGGAAATAGTGTATATTATAAAAAACTCTCTCGCCCAGGAGTTAGGAAAAAATCTGTCAACCAGTTAAATATATTAGTTGTTTTTGTATTCGGTTTTATCTTTACCCTCGTTTCCAAAACAAAAGCTTTTTTCAGCACGCTAATGTATTTTATTGTTTTAAATTTCGTTCGAAAAAATGTGGGTACACAATTCTATCAGCATACATTGCTGATAACAGTATTAGGGGATGAACTTAACTGCAAATCGAATAAGGGTACTGGCTTTCCTTTACAACCCACTGCTAACACCTGTTTATGAATCGTGACTTTATACAACAGTCTTCCAAGCTGTATTAGAATTGCCTTAAAAATATAACGGTTATAATAAATATTATATTTTTAAATAAAACCTATATTTTGTATTGATTGAATTTGCGTTTACTTGAAAAAACTTCATTATAATATGGTTAATATGTTTTGAATTATTTACTGTAAAAGAATTATGGGAATTGTTTGATATCTATTTTGCTTTCATGACATCGTCAATATTATGAAATAACTAATTATTTGAATTGTTACACAAACTGAAATATTATTACGAATATTGTTATAAGCTTCTTTTTATTGCATTTGACTTATTTGTAAACTATTTCAGGAAAAGAATTCTTAGAAAGAGTTTTATTAATAGTTTATGAGTTAGACATAATTTTTTAGTTACTAATTCTAACGAGTAAATAAACTAAGATAACTTATTTAAAAGATGTGTTAATGTTTAAACAAACAAGAAATGTGAATACCGTAAGGCCACTGAAGACCACGAATGTAACTTGAAAATATTAAACTATATATATCATTTTATAAGTAAACTTTTAATATTCATAAAATAAGTTCTATTTTTTAAAACTATTCAAAAATTATTAAAAACATGCGGTAGGTATGTGAGTGAATGTTTTTTAGCTTAAAACATCGCGGTACCGAAAAGGTTAAATATGTCCTTTAATTTTTTCATCGGAAATGTGTATATTAATGTTTTAAATGTCACCTAATTGAGTATTTCAATATAGGGTACATAGCGAGAGTTGGTGGTAAGTGAAAGGACAAAAAGATGGGGTCGGTCTGCGAGAAAACTACTCAATTGATAAATGCCAATAAATTACAGCGCTGAAACAAAAAAACAATGTAACGACACAGCAATGGCCGGTCTCACCAATTCGGGGACGTCAATGGAATGAAAAATTTATATGAAATCGGCAAAGAAATTGGTTGGCGTCCGGTAAACTTACCCCAAAGGACAATAATTTCGCTCCCCCTGTTTACCAATCACCCTTGGGGTTGCTTAAAAAACACTATAGTGATATTTTTACTAAAGTACTAACCTAGCCGCCTGTGTGGCCGAGTGGTCAGCGTTGTTGGCTTCGGTTACGGAGGGCACGGGTTCAAATCCCGGTACGGACAGTTTTATAAATTGATTTTTCAATCGATTTATGAATTTCTGTTCGAAGGCATGGATGTATGCGATGTCTTGAATTCCCCTCTTCCACCCATCCTATCATATGAATGGGGCGTATCGAGAGCGATTAGCTTACCACTAGTCCTGTCCTAGCTCTATCCTTCTATCCATACTCTCTTTGGAAAAAGAAGGGTTGAGCAACTGAGTAACAAGCAGTTCTCGTAGAAACACTTCTGTTGAGATAAACTCCATTAGGAGTCCATATGCTCCACATTGAGAGCGGACATGGTTAAAAAAAAAAAAACTAACCTAACCTAACCGTTGATTGAAATTTAGAAATTCGTCGTCGGTGTTACACGTAATATATTAAAAAAATGAATATTTTTACATGGGTGAATAATGAATGTTAGTAATTTTAATAGTAATTAGATTGGGTATCGATTGTTTAAAGTGTCGCCAAGAATCTTTGATTGTTTAATTTAAGATTTTGACTGAAGGTGCTTGGTGGAATTTCATGTTTAAATTTGAATCGTTCAAATTATGTACATTCACTGAGTCAGTTGACAATTGTCGATTGTAAGTGGAAAATGCTCGCAATGAGCGAAACCGGTCCTGACCTATTAAATAAAGTCGAATAAAGTACAAAGGAATATTGCGTTTTTATTAATTAAACGTTACTACTCAGCGGTGGGTAAAAAAGGTTCCCTCGGATGTTATTGGGAATGGTTTATTAATTACTAACAATTTTAAGTGTGTAAAAAAAAACGTTTTATATATATTTTTAATTTTTTTTTTGTACGAATTTCACATTATTTAATAAAGATAATGGACTGGTCAAATAGATGGCTGAATTAGTAACTCTTTTTAAAATTACTATTATATTTTCTTTTATTTTTCAATGCAGCTCAGCTCAGGCCATGAACGTGAGGAGTAAACAATTTTCTTTCTGTCGATAGCGTCATGAGAGACAACCATAAAACGTTGGCTGCATATACACAACTGGTGGTGGAAAACCAATATAGACTTAATTTAATTTTAATAGGCTATGATACTTATGATAAACATGTTGTGTACAAATATCTCACTGTGAACTTTGACATTTTCGCAAGATTGGTGTACATGTTTCCATTGTGTCAAATAATATAAATACTGATAAAATTGTACAACAAAGCACCTCGTGGTGGTACGATCCCAGTGTCCTGGTATTGAATCCTAGGCCTTCAGTTTATGACTTGTCTTTCCAATAAATTCACCCCTTCCGGTCAGAATGTCAACATAGTCGATGTCATTGGTATACAGCCAGGAGCGGACTTTGTGAATTATTACGCCATCGTTTAATCCCAACAAATATATCAATGACACACCGATAAATTAACCAAGGAATATACTACAGAATGTTGTAATCATTTTTTTTTTAATTATCGTTTACCGCTGTTGTTTCCGAAGCCAAATAGTAAAATCTATTGGCTATCGTCTTAAATGGAATGGATATTTCAATTAATTAATAAGAAAATAATATCGACTTGGATTCATAGATACCTGCAATACACCAAGAATAGAAAGTAAATTAAGTTATCATCCTCTGCCTGTTTAAAAAGAAATATTGAACGACTGAGTTTTTATTAATTCTCACCAAATGTGTTCTGTTGAAATGATACATTAGAATGGATTAAATAAATAATTAGTCTGAAATGTAAAAGTTATTCTGTTTTGACTCATAGTAATGATCTGGATATCCAGATTAGTTTTGTCTGAAAAATACTCCCATTTCTTTGGGAGAAGAAGTTTTCTTTGCCAACCCCCTCCATTAAAGTATTTTTTATATATTTTTAGTATGTATTTTTATTATTAACTGCTATTGATGGAAGGCTTAGAATTAAATGATCATTTGCACTTATAGTGTAGCACCCCATAAGACTCTGTTTGGCTACAATATTTTATTTTTAAATTCAAATAAAATATTTAATGCACGGATGGTGGTGATAACAAATTTAACATATAAAAAATAAATATTACAAATGTATATTGTTATATTTTCAACAAAATAAAAAATCAACCTCACTTAAACCAGTGAAAACCATCCAATCTACAAGTGTAATTATTTTTAACCCTTGATGAAATAATTACTTATTGTTGTATTCTAATATTTTGTTATTGTTGTTTGTTATGATGCTATGTACACAGAGCATTACAAAAGAAATCGAAGCTTCATATGTTGCAAAAAAAAAATAACGCATTCAAAATATGTGATTTTTACTTTTGAAATATGACTTATTTGCTTATCGGCTCAAATTATCCTTCATCCGCTCCTATCGAACAGAAACACAAATCGAAAGTAGTTTTTTCGTCACCCCAAGACGTGTATTGTTTGTTATTCACCGTTATTTGAAGGCAAGAACCAAATTTAGAAATACTACACACCAATACACCTGCTGGGATTATGTTTCTTTACGAAGGTGTTGTCGGATTTGCGGTATCTTTTGTTTTTCCTCGTGGTTCTGTATTTTCAACATCATTATTGCTTCACAAACACTGTTACAAGATGGCAGTGTCTAGATGTTGTTTTAGCAAACCCGGTTTACAACACCGACCCGAATTTGTAATAATTTAATTTCAAATAAACGAATGAAAATTGAATGAATTTGTAGTACTGTCTCTATATGGCTTATGAATATTAATTAGCATGTCGTTCTTCGCAAGTATTATCAACCAAGTGAATTATTTGTTGATAATGCTTGCGATGAGCGAAATCAGTCTTTATTTTAATATGTTCACGAGGACATCCAATCCCGAACCCGGCCATGCCAGGACTTAAGCCTAGACGGTTTTAATTGCCAAAAAGAGTCCCGATCAATTTGATTCTGGAATTTTGAGATTACCTATAATATTTTTAAATGAAATTGTGAATCTAACTGCTTCCCAATTTACTATCATATATTTTAATAATAAAACAATTTCCGACAGTGTACCTCAGTTTGCTAACATAAGAACATATTTTTTTAAATAGTCTTACTCCCTTTCATATTTTCTAGCGCTCTTCCTGTCTATAACAGGCAGAATTTTAAAAATAATTTTGTACAAAATTCAACTGCAATATATTTTTCAGGGCGGGATGAAAATTTCTTCAATTTTAATTTGAGATCTTGGACATGGGTGTTTGTTATATATTTTCTCTTCCAATTGATCTCAAAGAACTAAGAACCGTAATGCCAGATATATTTTTATAATAAAATAAGGATATGTAAGAAATGAAAAATATCTGGCATCAGGGAATTGAAGGATTGTGAATCCCGAAATCCCGAGATCACAAAAAGGATTGGAAGCCCTAATGAAAAATACCAACGCATAAATTCACATACGTCAATCTTATAATGTATTCAAAGATAAAATTCAAAAAAATTAGAAGTGAGTAATTTGATTAATCAAAATTCATATCCGAGAGTCCTCATGAACTTTAAAACGTATTAATACGCCGAAGGAACGCGTCTCTTCCCATGCTATTGTGTACAATACACATTGGCGGGAAAGCTTTCAACAAAAGCGACGCATCGGCCATCTTGTCGAGATGGCGCCGGCGTCACCAATTCAAATGTCGCGCGCTTTTCCGTTGAACGCGTCATGGCCGCTGTATCCGGCTCGCGCGTTACACCTTGCTTAACACCTCGAGAAGTGTTATATATTTGCATATCGATTAGCGTTTAATACAAAATATATATCTCAAAAGTTCGGTTCGGCAATACTACTTATAAAATAATTATACTTTATTTACGATCAATACCAGTTTGACTTTGACTTAATTGTAAATATTTATGTGCTGATTTTTTGATAATATTTAGTTTTGATTTTATAAAGAAAATATATGTTTACGACTACATATTATGTTATATGAGCTAAAAGTATTTGAATTTTAAGTATTTGGGAACGAATTAAGAAGGGTGTGCATACTAAGCGCTTAGCGGTGGGAGGCAGTGAAGGAAAATATGAATGCACTTTTAGTTTATGTAAAAATAATTATGTTTTATTGAGTTATCTAAGACCGTTCTTACGATGACTTGATTCCGAAATAATTATCAACTATTCTATTTATTGAAGAACTATAAACGTTGCCATTTAATTTTAATTAATTTAATAGAACTGTGCGCTACTGTCTGTATAATAAGGCATTAAACTCACATCTGTAGTTCTATCGCGACGTGAATAGCACTTATTTTAGACGGTTTGAAATACTCAACACGTTATTGTGTTGAAAGATTTGTATACTCTAAGCCGGTGGAAGGGTACCTGCGGCCTCTTGGCTACTCTCATGCGGCCTTTTGACTTAAAAAAATATACGCAAGCGTTTGAAAAAAGATTGTAATCAACCCATTATATGTTTGACAGTTAAAAAAAATGGGAGGGGGGTGTCAACGTTTTCTTTACTGCGGCCATATATTGAATCAGAAAAATGAATGTGGCCTTTAGAAATGAAAAGGTTCCCCAACCCTGCTCCAAACGTTATTGTGTTGAGTATTTCAGACGAGGGTATAGTACTATTGGTTAATCTTTTTATCGTTCTGATGTCAGTATTACTTTCAAAGGAAAGGTTTTTATTCGAGCTATTAGCAGACTAGGCTATTTTTACATGATAATCTTTTTGCTACCATTTTCGTAACCGATATGAAGCATATGGTCATACCGTTTTGACCACGCCTTGCTTTTATAATCGTACTGCAGGAAAGGATATCGCACACATCCATTCTTTTGAACAAAAAATTCTAAGCCGATTGTAAAAATTAGCTAACGAAACTTTCTGTACTGGGTATCGAGCCTGTAAGCACTGCAACTGTAAAGATTGACACAGCGGTGGGCTGCCAATATCTTAACAAGGGGCTCGGTAAATGGTATCCATTTTTTTTATCCGTGTCCGCTCTCAATGTCGAGCATATGGCCTCCTAATGAAGGTATCTTAATAAAAGTTATTTTTCTACGAGAACAGCTTATTACTTAGTCGCACCTCTTTTCCAAAGAGAGTAGTAGGGATAGAATGATAAGGATAAGACAGGACTTGTGATTAACTAATAGTAGCGCCCAGTTGAATTGAAGGATAGGAAGAGTGGGAGGCAATCTTAAGATATCGCATACACCCATGCCTTCAAACAGGAAATAGATAAATCGATTGAAAAAAATGCTGTTTCGTACTGGAACTCGAACCCGTGAGGTCCGACACGGAAGCCTACAATACTGAATGAAAAAATGAAGGGACAACTATTTTTCAAATTTAACCATCTACAGAAATTGCAGATATGTGATGATTTGATCTAAGACGAATGACTTTCTTATATTAACAAGGGGCTCGCTGGCAGCGCCAAAAATTAACAAGGGGCTCGAGTGAGCCCCTCCGAGCCCCCTTCAGCCCATCCCTGGATTGACATTACTCACTCACCTTCAGTATAGTAACATAAAAATAAAAATAAAATATATCAAATGTACATTGATTCTGAATTCTGTATAATGCTGTGCAACCTTCAATACTTCTCATTGTATGGTTCATCGATTTTCGTATAGGTTTGCACGAATAAATTTCCATATTTTATACAAGTGATAGTGCGACATAAGTGACTTATCGGGTATGCCTAACAGGCTCTCTGTTCACTTTTATAAATCACAAAAGATTTTAACATAACATAAGAAAAAATACGTATACTTTTATTGACTTGCTTAAAAAGCTCAAGTAAAAGTAGAGCTTTACACATCAGATGAATGTGTACTCAACGTTTTATAAGACTCAGCTTAACTTTTAAAAAAAAACACAGTTCTGTATCTATTGATAAACTTTTTATTTTAATGATTTTTCTTTCAACAGGCTAGAAACATACAAACGCATACGTACAATAAAATGGTTCATTACGTTTTTCTAACTAAACAAAATCTTGCCGACTTGTAAATAATTATTTGTATGGTCTATCAAAATTACTAACTTTGCATTGGTGTAATGTGTAATAAAGAAACACATGTTAGTATCTCAATTGCCGTTATAGCCAGTTTGAATGGTATTTATTATATATCGGTTTAAAAGAATCTGTGACTTGTCATACTTTGATGACGGTATTTAAAAATAATACTAATATACACCTGCAAAGGACAGCCTTATTCATGACATATGAACATCGAACTCACCTTCCCTGCAAGGATCTACAAGGAAGGTGTTTCGGATAGAGCTTTACAACCCTCTGGCGAATTTTCCCGCGCGCACTAAACGTCATTAACTACAGGATGTTGCATTTAATGCGTAGCGGTATGAAAGAGATTAGAGAGAGTATGTCGTATACGATATTTTTCTTTTTTTATTATATTCGGGGGATCCCATAAGTGTTGACATTACACATGTACCTGAAAGGTTTATGGTTGGTGTAAAGATGTTATCTTGGGTGTAAAAGCGTAGCATTTAAAATTAATGACAGTCTAAAAATATTTAGCGGGTATACAATATTATGTTCGAATTCTAAAGAAATATTTTTTCTCTCAATGTGAATTTATTTCCTCCTAAATGATTTTAGCACAACCGAAATTTTTCTACTAAAATTTCTCTTATTCGGTTGCTCAAATTTTTTTCGAATATAGTAGGGAAAGAAAAAATAGGTCTAGAACAGGACTAGTGATTAATTTAAGGTTCGTTTTTTTCGGAAACACCCATGTTTCCAAACAGAAATTCATTGATCAATTGAAAAATAAAGTACTGGGATTCAAGCTTGTAAATACCATGACCAAAGCCAACGACGTTGACCACTCGATTACGTATCCGACAGCATATACTTCCATATAAAATAATATAATATATTATATTAACACAATTTGTAAAACTTAAAAAAAATATAATTGCTTCCGTCCAGCAAGAAATGTCAGTTGATCAATTGATAATTTGGAGAGTTTATACAAACGGAATAGTTTTCGTTACATGAGATTCAAATAAGTTCAAAGATAGATGTTGATTTTTTTGTACAAAAAATGAAAAGGCTCTAGCCACACGTTCAAATTCAGAGCGCGTGACGTTTTGTTGATGAAAATGCAAGATTAGTAAGGCCATAAAGAAAATTGGAAAATTTCCTTAAAGATTTTCGCGCAGTTAGGCGGTTATGGTAATAGACCACTTCAGATGCGACGGAGGATTGAATAAAAATAAAAAAGAATGCTACTACAAAACATCGTAAGTGAATTTGCGAATGCGCTTTGAAAATCATTTGCGATTAGTGTATTTTTTTATGTTACATTGTCTTAAACGACCTTCGTTAATAAAATCGATTTGGTGATCATTTATTTGGTAAGTGATTTCAATTTTGATTTAAATTGGTATTTAATAATCAATTGTATGGTGTTTACTATCAGGTATAAATAAATAACAAATATCATTACAATATCATATAACAAATAGAAATGATAGATTAAGAACCAGTTTTACCCGACGTCTAAACTTTTTCAAATAACTCAAAAGTAGTATCGGAGATAGCTATCTATAATATATCGTCAACGTACTAACAGAAGATACTGAGGAACAAAATCATCAAAACATACATAAGTACACAATGAAATTATTGGATATCAATTCATTATTCTGGAATAACCCAGTTGGTACAGTAATTATTATTAATGTAAATCTAAAGACAGGCAATTACACCTGCCTGTTAATTTATATCTTTTTTTGCATAAGATCGGCATTAATTTATCTATATTTTAGTATTCATCTATTGTTAAGCATATATTATATATATATATCGACTCTGGGAAGGAAAAAGGACGTAACCCACACATATCAAATATTACAGGAAGCGCAAAAACATGTTTTGATGATTTTGGGTCATATGCAAATTATGAATTATACACAACCTTGAAGTACACGGAGACTTCTAAACTGGTGTTTAATTGACATAACCTAATATTAATTAAAGAAATTGTCTAGGTTAAATCTTTATTTCAGTCTTTTTTCTTGGTTTTAACTTTTTACAAGGTCATCTTTTTCAATCTTAAAAGCTGAATTTAGATACCAATTTGGCACTTTCATATTCCATCCTTTTAATTGTACGTGTGTCAAGTTATATACATTGTGATTATCGAAAAAAATCTGTTTTAGAAAAACTGAGGGTTACGTCCTTTTTCCTTTCCACAGTCGATATATATGTGTAACACAAATTATTAAGAAAAGGAGCGTTACCCAAAAATTTCAAAATTTTTCATTTGCTAATTACACAGAATTGAATGCCCTAATTCAATTAACCGTACAAACCAATGTTTCAAAACATTAATAAAATATAAGGAATTTTGGTTACTAAAATATTAATTAAAAGATATTTTTCTTCAAACATGTCCAGTTTGTTTAAGCAAAGTTTCTTTTAAAGAGAACTAATAGTTACTCAGTTGCTCAAACTCTTTTAAAAAATAGTAGAGAGAGAAGGAAAGGGCAAAGACAGGACGAGTGGTAAACTAATCGCTCTCGCTATGTCCCGTTATTTTAAGATTGAACGGGTAGGATGGATTTGTAAACATCACATGCCTTTGAATGAAAAAATACTGTTTGTACAGAGACTTGAACCCGTGAGATTCATCACGGAAAAAAACGACGTTGACCACTGCGACACGTACCCAAAATATGAATAGCTTAAAACCCCACTGTATTCAAGGTGGAAAGCGACCCCGGTTAACCAAGCAAAATAAGCCGGGTTTCGGTTTTTTTTTAAATAGGCAATAAACCGGTTAACCGGTTGCAAGCCCTACTCATAAATATCAATTTGTTACCTACCGAATTCTGCCAGTATAAAGGCAATGTAATCCTTATGTAAAAAAAATAGTAATATATTCACTAAACAAGTTGATGAAAATATGAAATTAGTTTTTTTTTCGTTCACTATTAAGTCGTTCAAAAAATCAGTTGATTGTAATAGGTTATTTAAATTTATAAAATAGTGTATTGTGTGTACATTTTATGTACAAATATGATAACAGAAAACTAATTTCGACAATCTTATGATGTATGTAAGTCTATAACGAATGAGAAAATTTAAATGTCCCAGCAAAATTATTTCTTTACGTTTATTGAATTTATTATAAACAAATTTGAATACTTGTCGATTAGTAAACGTTCTTTTCTATTTGATTTGGCAGAAATGCAGTTTTATGCATACTTTCGTATTATAAAATATAAGCATTTTTTTACCATTCATTTAAACCTAATAATAATGACGATATATGCCATATTTTTTTAGTATAGCTCTAGAGTACGATATGTAGCTCAGTAATACTATCTGTGGTGGCTTTTCGGGAAGAAAGTCTCACAAATCCCAGGTTCAATTCCCGACAAATCTATAAAACCGAATCCGCAGAGAGCTGGCTGCTATGTGGAGGATTTCTAATGCTACCGGCAACGTAGGCAATTGAATTAAATTACAAAATAATAGTTCAAATATTAGTAATAATCATATCGGTTGTCAATGTATAGCATACGAAATCCTAAAGAAGTACCTCATCGAAAGACGTTGAATGAGAACTGGCCGTGGGTCCAGCTTGTAATATATCTTTTTAAGTCCTTGATCACGCAATCTACTTGGTATTGTCGGTTTCATGGCGTAGTGGTCAACGTCGTTGGCCTTCATGCTGGACCTCACAAGTTCGAGTTCCAGTACGAAAAGCATTTTTTCAATTGATTTATCGAATTCTGTTCGAAGGCATAGATGTTTGTGATGTTAAAAATTCTCCCTCTCCCCACCAGTGATGAGCCAACTATGTACTTCTGTCCTAGAACTATTCTTTCTGTCCCTACTATTTTTGAAACAAAGAGTGGTTGACCAACTGAATAACAAGCAGTTTACGTAGAAAAACTCTGTTGAGATACCTCCATTAAGAGGCTATATGCTCTACAAAATTGAAAAGCCATGCTCTTACATACCTAACTAAGCATTTTTCGTTTTTACTAAAAATTAAAGAGTTTATTTTTATTGAGTTTTTGTGTCTTTAAGTACCTGCATAAACTTGAACTAACGGATAGAAAATATTTTTTATCGTGAACGAACATATAATGATGAAATATAATCACTAAGCTTAAAAGTTATTGATGGAGATTCGAATCAATTTTTATTTAAATTCCATCTAGTATCTTGACTCAAAATCCTAAACTATATAATTTATTTATGACAGATATGTTTGAGTAGTTAAATGATTTTGTATTTATATGCTAGATAAAATTTTTGAAATATTTTGTTAGCCTTAAGGCAAAATTTAACAAAAGAAACCAATCCGAACAGAAAATACATCACAACCATTTTTGTCCATATACCTATTTGCCAAGTGGACATTTCAAGTTTTGAACCTAGAAATCTCTAACCACTACGGAGCTATAATGACAACCTATTAGGATACAACCTAATAGTAACATAATTACAGTCTTCTATAAAAATATGTACTTTTTGTACACTCAAATATTCATCACTTTACGGTCACGCTATGGAGAAACAAAAAACCGGGCATTAAAAATAACTGTCGAATTCTTCCGATAACAGTAACCCCCGTGTATTATTAAGGGAGCCTGCCTCACAGAATGAGACCAGTTGGCCGAGATTGGGTTGGGTTCCGCTCTGACGTTGAGGGGGCGGGAGTGGGGTGGTAAATAAATCATTCGCACGCTAGAGGGGGTTGCAGCGCGACGTACAACAACAGTCCTGGGGAGATGAAAGGGGGCGTGTGGGAGGTAGACACAGGCTGCTTAAATCAATGTTATTCATTACTAATTATTTTAGTTATATTTATTAAAAAAATGATATTTTTATTATTGTTTGGTGTAAATGAGATATTTTTATCATTTTTCCTCAAGTAAACTAGCTAAGTACTTACTGTCTTGCTAAAAAAAAATTATCAGCTCAAGGCTTTTGGAAAATAGTTCCACTTACGTAATGATTGTCATGCAAATTCAATTCTTTTAAGGCATTGCGCGCAATGTAGGTGTAAACTGGTTATTGCAATATAAATATATCTCAATCAATTATCAAGGCAGGAATTAGTTGTGTCACCTACTATTAATGCTTCAGAGATGCTTTTCTATTGTCTCTTCTTCCGTCCGGTGAGATTATGACGTCCTGGAATATTTTCAATTACCCGTAGTATAAGGTGATACATATCAGTGTATTTTACTTCTAAAAATACTATTTTATACATAGTCAATATCTATTTGACTTACGCCCTCAGCAGAACTATGATTAAGCTTACATCAACTTAACTTTATATACACATAAAAGGTATATCTTTTTTCATATATTTTAATATCCTTACTTATATCGAGATAACACAGAATTAAATGTAATAAATTGACTTTATGTGTTTCTCGGAACAATAACAAATATGGGATTATTAAGAACCTAGTCGTCAAAGAAAATTAGCTTACATTTAAATGGTTAAACAAAATAACCTTAGTTTATTGTAATGGTCTAAGTCAGTACTTCGAAACCTGGGGTCTGCAAAAATTTTCATTCCTTTAACATTTTTTGTCATAAAATATGAACATGTGAAATAAAAAAATTCGGGGGTCCGCAGATTATTGTTTTCAGATTTAGTGGTCCGTGGCATGAAACAGGTTGGGAAGCACTGGTCTAAATAACGGTGATGGATTTATATTTGTTTAGTCACCAAGAATGTCATTGACATGATGTCTATTAATTTATTTATTTTCTAGTGCATTTACTTTACAGCTTTTATTATAAAGATGTAAACATATTGGAACTGGGTTCAAAGTTACACTATGCGATTTTTTTATGACATAGTTTGCAAATTAAGAATCTGTATTTTTATTATTAAATTACTTTATATGTTATTTAGCTTGAGTTGATATAATTATTCCTGTCTGTTATATGTATATCTAATTTCTCGAAGCATATGAAATATTACTAATATTTACTATGTGGAATTAAAAGATGCTGCATGTCATATTGGAAGCAACGCAATTAGTAGATGGCAAGGATTCTTAGAGGCAGCATGCTAGAGTAAGTTAATATGGCCCAAGTAGAACTATGCTTCCCATGTCAGGCTTATTTTTGTGTTTTGATAACATTAATTAAGATATAATCACCCTGTATTCGTCGAAGTAGAATAAGTATCGATAAAGTAGGGTTCATATTCCGATTTCTCACAAAACAATTCTATTATCTGAACCACAATAAACTTTCAAATAAAACCATTTTATTATACTTTTACTACCATAATGTGTTTTGCAGTGCCACGGGTATAACAGTACAAAGGAAGTGATAATATTATCAAAATTTTATTACTGGATAAGGATAGTAATTTTTGTTTTTAGTTTTCAAACTAGAAACGAGCGGTAAAATCTTCATACAGCATTCAAAAGGTACCGAATTCATGTATGTTAAATTAAAAAAAATACGTTGATTATATTAGATACAAATTAGCTACGTACAGTTAGTTTTGATCAGTCCTGTTTTAATTTTTTTCTGTTTTAAAAAAAAATATATTTAGCATCATAAAGAGCTGTTTATAAGTCAATGGGTAAATTAAAACAAATGGAAAGGCTGAAAGCGATTTCTGACTCTAATTTGGAACCAAGAGATAAAAATGAAAGTATAGATACTATATAATTATGGAAATGTATTATTCTTTTGAAACTCAACAGTTAAACGTAGTTATACTATTTAAGTTTTATTTTTTTAAGATGTATGAATGCTTTTTTCTAGTTGAATATATTTGTTTGAAAACATGTCCACAGAACAGGGGTAGGGTAAGATAGACGAAAGAAACATTTGCCAAGGAGAGTTACAAATAAGAAAGTTACATATCGATCGTCCATTTCATTAGTCAAATATCTCTAATCAATCCATTTTGAGATAGTGGAATATACCAATATTTACTTGATCACAATAAATCAAATCTAATTGATTTGTGCTATTTTTTAGCATAATTACAACAAGTGCTTATTAAAAAATATATAATGGAACATTAAAAATATCCTTCTACTAACCTATACGATACCAACGTTTTGTTGTGACATTTTTAGTTAATTTTTCTCTTATATGCACATTAAACTCCAATTTCACTTTCTAAAGTTGTCTGAATAATGAACTGCACGATCGATTTATATTAATTTGAACGTGTATTTAAAACAGTATTAATTACTTTTAAAATGTTCACTGTCAATACTTAGTGGAATGGCATTATAATAAAAATAATAAAAGATTTTTAGTATTTTTTCCACATACAATTTATTTGATCAGGACCGGTTTCGCTCATCGCGAGAATTATCAACTGATAAAAAAAATATATGGAAATATAAATTGATTTACAGTATTAATTGATAGAAACCGCACATTTATGAAAACTTTCATAATTTACTTCGTTGACAAGAAAATCATAGGTCCACATTTATTTGTTTGCATTCTTTTGAATATCAAATTACTTTAGTTGAGTAAATAAAATGTGGAATAACGACTGTTTAAAAACGCTAACTTCTTAAGCGAAACCAGTTATGATCATGAGCATGTAGAATATATTCGTAATCTGTATTTTCTCAGCCACAGCTTAGCCATCAGAAGGTAAAGGATTGAAATCGTAACAAGATCAACACTATATGATTATAATTTCCAATTCGATAGAGAATGGGTATTTGTAGGGTATTTTCTACTGGAGCTAATTTTGAGTGACACTTTGACAATAAACTATCATTTATTTCCAGCGATTTGATTTTTTTTAAAATTCAATATGTTATTTATAATGGTCAATATGTTTGATTATTTATTGATAGAGTAATCCTTTTTTTAGTAGAATTCCATTATATTCAATTCGATAGTAATTCTAGAATCAAGCCATTGTCAGAATCTTATGGTTCTGGAACTTCTAACCGTAGTTACAAACTTAACTTTTAAATGCATGATTTTCTACTTTAAAATATAAAAAAATATATATACAATGGGTGGGTTTGATTGCAGGAAAAATAATTTTAAAATTTTTCGATAGTTTTTTTTATACATTTATAACATGATTTTAATACAGTATATAAAAAGCATCAATTATAATACACTATCAACTTTAGAATACATAATTAAACTACTTAATGCTATTATGATCGACCATGTTTCTTTTATTGTGAAAATTGTTTTAAAAAACGGTCGAAAATCAATGGCCGCCAAAACTCCAGCGTGCTATCTTCGAATGAAGGTTATAATGATTTAGCTCGTGTAGACAAGACATCTATTGAAATAGTATGAAGATTAAATATGAATTTTACCATTAGGTATAAAAATAAAAGGTAAAATCGATTTCTGTTTTGCGAAAAAGTCAAAACAAAAGTTTTTACTTTTCGTAGTCATTTATACGTATGCATTTGATGGTTTTAATACATTCTTGTAAAACTCAACTCTTCGCTAATATTCTCCCTAATGCTTAGTTTGTTAGGCGACTTCTGTTTCTCGACCGGCGCAATGTCTGACTTGAAGTTGGGAGACGTCGTGCGCGGTAACCACCTCGTACCGACTTGTCACCAGCAGACGATGGGAATTTGCATACTGACTCGGCCGAGCGGAATCCTGAAGAGTGCCACAATGCAACAAGATACTATCGATTGTAAACGAATATGGAAGATAGTGATATTATACATATATACCATCACATACCATAATATTAGAAAAAATCATAAGGTATTTAGTATTTAGTGAAAAGAGATACACTTTGTTAATATTATTTTAGTATAACCACTTTTTTTATTTGTGGCACCCACTCAGATACCATTATGAGGTGATTTAAAACCTGTTAACTGATTCCCTCATATGATAAAAAGATTAGTTAGTAAGCACTTCTACTAACCTCAGTATTAAATCGTCATCGATTGACCGTAATTTTTATTAATACTACCTTCAGGAGAAGTTTTCCTTTGCGCATCTTGACATTTGACTTTCAATCTGGTTGATATACTTTTTTATTCAATGACGGCTTCTTATGTGAAGAATTCGGCTTCCTAATGAAGGTATCTATAAGAACTGTTTGCAACTCAGTTTCTCAACCTCTCTTTTTCTAAGAGAGTGGTAGTGATAGAAGGATAGAGCTACGAGAGGAATAGTGGTTAACTGATCGCTCGGGGTGGGTTTAACCGTACATTTTAATAGAACCGTCGTAGATAAATGAAAATTCTTACATCCAATTTGACTGCAATACATTTGTATACATTGATGTTTCAGTTGATTTTAGATGTTTATCCAATGACAATGATTCCCGCAATATTTTCATAATTTTCCACCCCGTGTATTTACCCTGAATACAGACCTCAAAAAGAGAGAGCATTTAACGTATACGATTTCCCTGGTAACAAAACCCTCCAATATTTTTAAGGTAAAAAAACTGGTTTCCGTTAAAGTTTTTTACAGGCTCCAGGTATCAACATTGGTGCTGGAAATGGTTTTAGATATTCGATACACAGTATCTTATCCACGTATTCTGTTCTCAAGCAACAAAAAAAAAACCAGACACACGCACGTACGCGTTTATATAAAGCGTAGATATGTCATATATATGTATGCATATACATATTATGTGTAACACAACACAACATGTGGCCTATATTCTGGGTGCCTCCTTGTAGAGATGTAGGAAACGCGTTATCTCGGAAGCGCGAATAGCACCTCAGTTGAGAGAGCTCTCGATTACAGGGTTGCAATTAGGAGTAGGCCTACACATATTCTGAATATTTTTTCAATTTTTTATTTTTGGCAAGAATAAATAAAGGAGCTTGATTTTTTAATTGCATAGATCAATTGAGGCTATTAATGAAAGAACTGGTTCTCATTCTCGCAACCTCTTTTTCAGAAAAGTAAAAGACTACATATAATATAATTGCTTTTGCTACAATTTAGAATCAGGTGGGGTGGACGGGAGTTGAAATATCACATAAATTAACGCATTTTAAAACAAAAAAATAAATCAATCTATGAAAGTATAACTGAAAAGTACTAGTGCCTTACAGCTGACATACACAACCTTTTATTTCTTAAAATCTGCATAAAAACAAAAAACCAGTTTAAAAATAATAATAAAAAAATATACACTCAATCCTCTTTTTGCACGGTGGATACATTCCACGTTACACAGCTGTGATTTTTTTTATTTAAAAATATATATTTATATATAGATCAGAACTATTTTCATAATGTACGTTTCCATTATAATTTTGACCGAACACGATTATGGAAACGTACATTATGAAAATAGTTCTGATCTAAACATAAATTTCTATCAAGCAACTTCAATCGAAATTATAAATTATTTATATAAGTTGTTTTGATAATTCAAAAGTTAATGCAATGTTTGTATTTTTTAAATTTCAAACTGATTCCTTAGAATTCGACTTAATATTTCAAGTATTAGGCTCCAAAATTGAGTACAAATTTTCATTACTATAAATCGATTTATTCTGCTTCATCAACGAAAAAGATCCTACAAATCTGCTTCTATGTCGTATATTATAATTTTAAGATAAAACCTTTGAGGGCCACAAAAATATCAAACGGGCAGTAGGGTGTGCATCCCTGCATTAATCGCTCGACCACTCTTTTCAGGTAAATCATTTGTTACCAATGGTTATGATTAGCAATTATATCTCACCGTAGCTACCCACTATCGTTCAATAGACCAAGGGTGATATCGACACGCATATCCCATTGAAACTACAATTCATAATGATTTATAGTGTTTTCTGGTCATTTAAGTAGTAAATAACAAATCGAATAATCGGACAAAATGATATACTAAACGTTACACCCGTCATCATCTCCTGCCGCTTCAAAATAGACATCGTCAATTTGACTTTCGTTCTTACTGACTATCACTTCGTACCGTAAAATAAATTACATTTTTTTTCTTAATGGATTCTCCGTGAGTGACATTTGTTAACTTTTGATTATTAAGATTGTTATATGTAAACTTTATACACTTCTCGCAGGATGTAATACGCAGCCTAATAATATTATTAGAATTTTAGAAGAAAATTACACACAATTTTGTGTAATTTATCATAGTGTGCAGAAAGAAAATAGCTTCTAAACATGAGTTACTATGAATGAAATACTACTTAATCTTCGTTGTGCGTTGTTTTTTTGGGTCCACTACAGTTTACCCTGAAGCTGCTAAGAAATCAATCAAAAATAGCAATTAATGGAATCTGAATGCAAGCTGAATAACATAATTATACTAATCGAGGTTGACAAACTGACGTATTATCAAGCATTTTTTTGTAAATAATACTGCAATATTTTAATTAAGACTTATATAATTTTCAACATCTTTTACAGCACTGTTCCTACTAAAACAAAATGACATTTTATTACTATCACCAGGTCGAGTGGTCAACTAACTAAGTTGGCTTGGGTTACGGTAATCGATTTTGCGTATTTACTTAATTTTTGCTTGATTTTATTTAATGTGAAAAATAAGGAGTTCCATCATTACTTATAAATCATCAACTGATAATATTTTTTATTATCCAAATCTGAACAAAAAACACAATTTTTATGTCACATTTGACAAATTATGTCGCGCGTTTATTGGATTGGCTCGCTCAGTCTTTGAATTGTCCGTGCGCCTAGCCTCTCCTTTTAGAGAGAGCATTGATACCTACCCTATATTTCTTCCACTACTCTCTTCGAAAAAGAGACGCTTTGCAATTTAGTAACGAGCATTACTCGTAGAAAAACATATGTTGGGGTAAACTTCATTTGGACTCCAAATGTTCCACATTAGGAGCGGAAATGCTAAAAAAGATCTTTGAAGGTTTTTACTATTTAAATCATTCGCATTGCAGGCGCCGTAACACTGTTAAAAAACAGAATGTTTAACTTCATCACAGTTTTTATAAACAATTTTGTTTAAGTTAAATAATGTCTACGTCTGGTTCTGTAAACAAACAGTTTCTTTCAGGATATCCGAAAAACCGGAAGCGTCCAAGTGTTTCAGGCGTCGGTTTTCCCGCCAATTGCGACATGAAGGCTCTTCCAGGACACGCCTACCTGCCTTCAAGCACGCCCCAGCGAACGCCCATTTTATCGACTGGAAAATCTGCGGGAAAACTACTATTCACTACGGAAAACTATCGGTGCGCATATTTGCCTCGAGATACCTGCAGTACGTAATACAAATGACGCATTAGAAATACTTCTAAAAATAGTCAAAAATCGTAACATTTTTACTTTAAATAAGCTGTCTTTAATGTCAAAAAAACAAACAAAAATTATTAATATTTATTTCATATGTTTTAAATAAGATAATGTCTTGACGTATTATAAAGCTGAATAAATAGTGATCATTTTTAACAGGTGAAAAAATACAATTTATCTATCAAAGCTTTTTATATTTATTATTATTTACTATAAACATATTAATGGCTTAGGATTTTTGAATTCGTGAACATTTAGCTTAGCGAATAATAACAAATAACATACAAAGTCCAAATAGTATACATCTATCGATATTGATTCAAATACAATCTATCTACGATACTTTTATCTCTTATTTCTTTGACCAATCTTGAAAATACTCAAAAGACAGTGAGATTACTTTCTATACTTATATCTGAATTGAACGATATTGACTTATTTAAAATTAATCTTTGTTAATTTAACATCTTCTGTAAGACTTTTTACTTCTCAAGTAATAAGTGCTAGCTGTGATAATTCATATCAAACATACTAGTGTTTATTTCGTAATTTGAGTATTGAATTTAACTTCTTCGTTTTACAATTTTGAAAGAGACAACAAACTGAAAATAACTTAACACGCAAAGCTTTGAAATGATTGACAGAAGCAAAGCAGATTGATATGTAAATAAGCTATTTAAACTTGGCAAACTTTCCTGTTTAACATGACGCATTTGATAACGCGTTTACTTATTATATACCGTGTACTATCGATTTAGTATAGTATGCCTTGTATATTCTTCATATAAATCCATTTTAGTCCATTAAAATTTCTGTCATACTTGATTTCGCTGTGAAAAGATATAATACTAGTGGAAAACAGTTAGATTATTATTAGATTTGACTAGGGTAAAATCTTTCATCACTATCCTATCTTCTAAGAGACATTCATTTTCTTAAAACGTTATCTCTTTTTAGCAAAAACGTTTCTTTTGGTGGCATGATTGGTTGACAATAGTATTATATTTCACAAACGTTTGCTGTAGCTAAGAAACCATTTTATAAATTTATAATATTATTATTACAGGCCTGATTTTGAAGTATACTACTAAACTTCAGATTGTTTCAGCGTAACATTTAAGTAAGTATGCATTATTTTTTATATACCCTAAACGTTTTACAATCCCAAAATTAAAAAGCAAAGTAACCCTTCAACGACCGACGTATTTCAAAGTCGCATGCTGTTCAGAACAAAACAGCCTCACTTAACCCCATTATGGAGTGAAGTAAGTAAGAATTTTCTCTTATATTAAACCTAAATGTTTATGTGTTTACACTTATTTACGACTATGAGGGGTGGAACGAGGCGTTGCATTGATACTCCAGAATGAGGGGCGCGAAGTAAAAACATGGGGAGGTTGTTTCAGCTCCGGGACATTCTTGGAGACTTCTCTCATTATTTTGTGGGGCTGTGTTCATTATTGCAATCGATTGTCGAGAATGGTTTAAATAATGAACAGGTCTTAATATTTTTAATGAGTGATTCTATAACGGCGGGCGGGTGATTCAAACAGTTTGGTGGAAGCTCTCATGTGGTATACATATTTTTTGAAATACAGTAAATATATTACGTATTTACTGAATTGCCATTTGTCACTTTTATATTATTTTATAAGGAGGTTGTAAATATAAGTTTCACAAGATTCTTGTTAACAGCTTATGACAGCTTTATTGCATACTTGTAAAAGTGTCTTTTTTATTACCGTTTATTCGTTAACCTTTTGGTTTTCAGTCAGGTAATACTTCTTTAAGAAGCAAAACACGTGTCGAAATTTGTATCACAACAATAATAAAAGTATCACATTTAATTTTATATTAAAAATGAACTTCCGCAAGATAACCGCCGGATATATCAAAAACAAATATTATCAGGATCACTTGCATGGTCAGGACATGGCTTTCCCCTACTTAATTTCTAAGCCACTAATTCGTGATTATTTTTATTTAATTATCAGATGGTTACACTTTTATTTTGAATCCCTTTACCTAAAAACAGTTAACGCAATTGTGGGGCTATAATGCAAAACGTACTATTTCCAAAATGAGTGATATAAAGTTAGGTACGTAGATAGTATAATTCAAGGAATCGACTGATCATATTAGTTTTAATATAAAATGTCTACAACACTGTCGTTTTCAAATTGGATTTTTTTATGCAAATGTTATTTTGTTTGTGTTATTCGTTATATTATTTGACTCTACTAAAAAGTTCAAGTTTTGGAAATAGTACGTTTTGCATGGGAGCCGGTAAATTGCTCGAATGGAAATTGCTCGAATTACAAATTATTCGAATTGCTTGGTTATTTAAACGATTTTTCACGACTTTTTCTACGTATTACATTTTTATCTTGTGCGACACTTGTTTAGAGAGTGAAATATAAAAATAATTCTCGTCAGTATTTATTTTAACCGTGTTCGCTCCAAGTGCGGAACATATGATCTTTTAATGGCGTTTATCTCAACAGAAGTGTTTCTACGAGAACTGCTTATTAATTAGTTACTCAAACTGTTTCTATATATTTCCAGAACACATATAAGACTAGGGCTAAGACAGAACAAACGGAAACAAATTGATTATCTTGTTATTCGAGCAATTTCCATTCGAGCAATTTACCGGGAACCGTTTTGCATTATAGCCCCACAATTACGAAGTAACACTATATTAGTTCTTACGTCGTTTATTTTACTCGAATAAACAGCTAAATATTTTTTTTCAATTATTTTTTATTGATCCAAATATGTAGATTCAGCGATGCTTTCATTTATTTCTTCTATCTTAGAGTCGTTAGTTTACTGTTAGTCCTTTTAAAATCCGATATTCATATCTTATCCTAACTACAAAGAGGCTTTGATCTAAATCAATTATCTTTTAAAATAAGCTGTTGAAATGCTTCTTTACGTGTGTATATGATTCATATTGAAGTAAATATGTATGACGATAAAGCACGTGCAATTTTGTATAAATAAAAATTGCAAACTTTAGCAAAAATTATTGAAGCTTTCGAAAATATTATATTTCAAATTTTAAGCACAGAGCCATGCTATAAAAATGCAATTATAAAGCGCATTATAGTTGAAAAGTTATCGATGGCAAGACAAAATTGTACAGGATTACCTAACCTATAATTTCTTCATTTAAACATGTTCTTTTTGTTTAATTAACAAGTGTGTCCAATTATGACGTATATTTCCGGCAGCAAAACTAAATTGATACATAAAAGTTTAGGGCGGCATATTTGTTTTTTCTTTTTATAAAACCATTAAACCATTTTGCAACGCTCGTTTTTTAAAAATAAAAAAAATCCGAGCCTAACTAAGACGTTATTAATTTTCCAATGCAGTAAAAGAAAACAATGTTATAGCCTGTTCGTAAAACCTCTACGTGACTCGAATGCAACGTCTGAACTATTAAAAAAACTTTTTATGGCTACTTAGTATACGATTGAATTAAACACTGTAGGTAGCTATTTCGCTCTGCTTATTTTTTCTGCATAATAAAGTAACAAAAAAAATATAACAAAATATTTTATTGTTTTTAAATTGCTGTATTTTTTATGAATAGCTGTTTATGAATAGCATAATATTAAAATTGTATGATTCAAACGGCTTAGTAAATATAGTACAGGGATAAAAAAAAGCATAGTTAGTTTAATGGTTGAAAAAATATATCGAGTGATCAGTACACGTACATATATTGCAATCGTATCCACTTATAATGTGAAACATATGAATTCTTAATGAAGTTTATCAAAACATAGTATGTTATACGAGAATAGCTGGATACTCACTCAACTTTTGAAATTAGTATGGATAGAAGGATGGGGTTAAGACAGGACTAGTGGTTAGCTTATTGCTCTTGTTACGCTCCGATTGTTTAAAGGTTGGGTTGGTCGACAATATGTAAGGGATTCCATACATACAAATTATCAGTAGTGGGATTCAAACCGATGAACACTGCAACTGAAATCAACGAATATGCTAGCTCGATTATAGTCTCGGACCAACACAGATACTTTAGCATTGGTTTTTTTCGCAATACTATAAATAAGACATATTTGTGATTCTATCTATAGGCATATCTTATAAAACAAATGATTTTTGAGATTAATAGAAAAATATTAAGTTAAACTTAACTAAAGAAACACCATATTCTGTTTTTTGGTGTTTCTTAAAGGGTACGAAACACAACAGTAAGAAAGTTATATCAATTAATTTTATATCAAATTAATGTCATTACCTAAGTCAATTTATTTGGCTTTATAGTGTGGTCGAGAATTAGAATTTCTGTTGGTAACTTTTATAGTTTCATAACTACATTAGTTAATGAATTTTTATCCAACAGTTAAAAATTTCAACCAACTGCTATTTCGTCATGTATAATTAATTATTCACCATTTAGTAATTTTCTGTCTCTACCTTTTAAATTCTTAACATATGAAGAGAGAGAGAAAGAATGACTAAAGATTCTTCGGAAAAAATGTGTTAAGATGCTTGGTTAGTTGTTTCTATACTCCACATTGGACATAAATAGAAAAAAAAACAGTTAAAATATACTACCACAGCTTTCAAAGGAAAAGCTATTTTAATAGAATATATTCATATTGATTGAATGGGTATTAACTTGATTGAACTTCATCATAATAACTGTATAATAATAAATAGTAAGGTATTTATTTTCACAATAATTGTGCAATGTTCTGAAACTATTGTTCATACTTTGCTAAATTACTTTAAATTACATGATTAGGTACTACAAAGAAGCAATGTATCATATGAGCACTCAAGAGGTGAAGTGAGCCAACTAGTAAAATAGTAAAACTTTTTCTTGGACTCTCAAGTACAATCACGATTTTACTGGGTGGATTGAATATTTTTTTACAATAATAACATTATTGTAGTGTGACTTCACTTTTACGATACTTTAATAAATTTTATTTATTGATTTGCCATTTACTTGGTAGAACTCCATTAAAATAGCCTATTACTTTACCCTATTACTTTAATAAGTCTTTAAGACGTGTAAAGTATTACAACGCGTCAATTTTTTTTTTCTCCACTCACTTCACCTCTAATGGGCCCATATTTTAAATGCAATCATCACTTACCTTAATTTTGCTTAGTAATTTGGCGTATACAAACAAAATTTAAATACACAATTGCGTGTAATTTAGCATAGACTCGAACCGGAACTGCACCGAACAAAATAATTATTATCGAACACCCCATTTCATTGTGATTGAAATATCACTTGTGAAGCCAGAGACATCTGTTAGGAATTAACATAAAGTGTTATATTTTATTACGTGTGTGTAATGAAATCGTAAACTTTTGTTCAGGAAACTCATTTGAAA
Organism: Himalopsyche anomala; assembly: GCA_031772345.1. Classification (NCBI taxonomy): domain Eukaryota; kingdom Metazoa; phylum Arthropoda; class Insecta; order Trichoptera; family Rhyacophilidae; genus Himalopsyche; species Himalopsyche anomala. The sequence continues at coordinate 11,199,729 of CM062833.1, read as the reverse complement.
ATGCAAGAAAATTTATTGTTACTAAGCGGAAGTAATTATATATACACACAGTAATATTTTAACTTAGATAACTGCACAAAATCCCCATTGGTATGATATTTTATTAAATAATGTTAATTGTTGCTTATGATTCAAACTATATTCAAAGACCGTTTTTATTAACAAAATATATGCCACCTGAAAATGAAAACTGCCGTTGGTTGGGGCTACGTTTAAATATGTTGTAAAACTTTTTAAAAATATTTATTTTTTAAATGAACGGCTGAAAACCTTCAATAATGATTAATTATAAAATTTCGTTGAGTATTATAAAACACATAACTGGATAAAATACTAGCAGCACAGAAATCAAAACACATTTTTTTTTAAATCAAAATATTTGCAGTTTACCAAATAAATAAAAATCAAACTAACACTATTACGTATTGTTATGCTTCACACCAAACAAGATGTTCGTAATTATACGCATAAGGATGTGTTTAGCATGCTTTCGGTCGAACGTATGAACTATTCTCAATTGTATTAGGAGTTAAATACTATTTTACAGTTGGTATAACTTAAATTAAATAATTGCAGCTATGTTCACTTTTGTTATAATCGATCTTTTATGAGTTATTCAACCAATAAAAAGTGTGTCTTAGAAAGATGTTATTTTGAAACGAAATATCAAAATTATCGCAAGTTTGTCGAGTAACTCGTTGTAAAGCATATTAATCTAATAAAAATTACTCAAATACGAATAGGAGACGAACATGTTTAATCAGACGTAAAAAACTTGAAAGAATTACACTGAATTATGTTAGTTGTAGGCGTTTGACAGATTAACTAAAGCAACAGTGAACGTTGCAACCCTAGTAATTGCATTTAAGTTATACCAACCGTTAAAACTAAATACAAAAACCACTTCGAGTATTAGAGGTGAACAGTTTCTTCGGTATAATATTTTTTCCGAACACGAATTCTCCGTACAATTAAACTCCGTGCGCAGATTATTCCGAGCACAATTCATCTGTATGTATTATAGAAAACTCACAGAATATTTATCACTTAACATTAATTTGGGTGAAATGGAAAAAAAACAATTTAAAAAATTTCAATCAAACTTTTACAACTGGTATTTAATTTATTCGTAATGTATCTTGTGTTCAACAAAATCTATCTTGATGTCAACAACGAATTGAAAAAACTGATTTCCTTACAATAATCGTTAAACTTTCATTATATATTTAAGATTAGTCATTACAAATTAAAAATAATAATACCATAACTAATAATTTTTCTGGACGCGTATTAAAACGATGCATAGGTTTACTATAGTAAAATAATAAGTAGCCATAATAAACGGCAACGTCGCATCACAAGCCGTCATAAATGTAATTGAATTTATTTTTCGCGTGTTTATCGCATTCGGTCATTTTTGTTGGTTCTTCTTTTTTGACACTCTCTTTTTTGATGGCGCCAATTTTCATCTGTGACATTTCACACGCTTTATAATTGGCAACACTGCTAATAAACATCGAACATTCTGCTCTTTATTTTTATTTACATATTTATTCAATTAAAAGTGTAGTGTTTTTGCGAGCACTTTATTTCACGCAAAAAAAATATAAAAATGTGTTAATTTGACGTTCATGAAGTCACACTTTTCATGAGCTACACATTCTATTTTTGAAAACGATTCAGACTATTTAAAAAATAATAATTTTATTTTATAATTTTCACGATCCAAAATATTCGTTTTAAATTTACAGGTTTAGGTATGGTGGAATGATAATTTGACACTTTGGAATCATAAATAAAATTTGAATATTACTTATAAGACATCGGAATAAATCATTGTCAAAATAATTACCCATCATTGACAGTGAGAAGATATGTATACTTAGTTAAAGCATGTCAACATAAGTTATTTATTATTTAAAATCGGCAGAATTTCATTATATGCGTTACTAACAAAACAATTTGGTTCAACATGAATAAGTTATGTATATCATAAGATATCGTAGAATAATCTGCGCAGTTGTTCTGACGATGGAGTGATGCTGAAATTACTAAAAGCCTTATTATCATGGGTTAAAGTGTTTTTCTAATTTCTTCTTAAACAAAATATATCTTAACGATAGCTGATTGAAAGTCGTTCACTCAATTTTTCATTTCAGGATGTCAAGAAAAGAACGGTGGGATAACAAAAGACTTTTTGCAATATCACGCAGATTTAAATAAATCAAATTACTTTAATAAAAAAAGGCAAAAAAAATGAGAATATCACTTATATGATATATTATATGTTTACGGGAAAACTATTTCTAAATCCAAAAAAATCCATATTAGTTAGACCAGTAATGCACACGGAGTACTTTGAGGGACAGTGGTGCTCAAATTATTTCTCAGTAGCACTCTGAGCTTTTCAAAAATTAAAAAAAGGTTAAAAAATGTTTTTGTTTATTTGTTCTCCTGCCTTGAATTTGATTAGAATTATAGCAAATTTATAAATTATTCTAGACGATATAAACGAAAATATTTCACTTAGTATGATTACATTGTTATGGGGTGAGAATATAGGCTTTCGAGCTCGATGCGACAGGTCATCCGCATCCTTACCTATGTAACTATTTATAAATATTTTTATTATTTTTAGTTAAGTTTAATATGTTTTTATTATATTTTAGAAGTGATTTAATTTTAGTAATACTGTCGAGCTCAAATAAGTAGGAGATTGTTTAACTTTTCTATTTACTGACACTTCGCGACCCGAGTACTACAAGGTTCTATGTGAAAAAATTTGACGAAACAAAAATAACAATGTATAAAAATAATGGTACTTGGAAGACTGTCGCATTGTTACTTCTGTTTCGTCAAAAATTTTCATATATAACCTTGTAGTACTCGGGTCGCGACTTTAGAAATTTCACATTGGAAAAATGACACATGGCTTAAAAATGGCACCACTGCGTTAGATCCTAGAAACGGATAAACGACGAATATAGAGATTCAACTGTATTTAAAAAAAACAATAAAAAATAGTATTGAAGCATCTTAAGGTTTTTTTTAAATAAAAATAATATATTATATGCCTGCGGAGTTAAATGTATGTAAGTTGATCATATTTTGCAAAGTGCTACGTGCTAGAAGCCTTGTCGAATATAAATAAGTTTAGCTAAGTGCTGGTAGACGGCAGCCTAGACCCGTTATGATATTAACATACGAGTCTGCAGTCTCCTAATGCCGCCCCGTGCAATAGGGTAAGTGCGCCCGTTTAGTTACGAGACAAGTATTGGGTTTCAGCAACAAATATTTTAAGCTTACTTGTGTAAATATTTACATTATTTCACATCAACAATTGTTAATATATTTTACACAAAATAATCAAACGTCGTGTTGCACAAATGCGATAGAGAAACTTACTAATGCAATATTTAAAAAGCAAAAGAACGTTACCTCCGTAACCAAAGCCAACGACGTTGATCACCTGACCACGCAGGCGACAAACTTTAAATATGTTTTAAAAAATATATTTACTGGTCATACTGGCAAAAAAAGCAATAAATCCTTATAATGACAATTTTTTTTGGTAATTGCGGGACGTCACTTTACTCAAACGTGTCAGACTGGTCAAAACGGTAGGCACAAACATATGTTTATTTTTTAATTGGATCCCGAATATGAGTGCTTTTAATATCTTAGGTATATTTGGGATATTACAGAATAAATTATACATATTTATATCCTTCCAAGTAAAATAATTTATTTTTGTAATAAGTAAAATTATTATTTCTATCTGTCCCTCCTACTCTGCGTCCAGCAGAAAGTAAATAACATCAACCTCCATTTTTCTAATTTGTAAGCTTAGAATTGTAATTAATGTTTACTTTTATGTATATGTAACCAATATGTAACCTTTCAATACATAGTCTGAAGATGCTCTTCATAGAAGCGGAATACGTGTCACAATTTGTTACACAATCAGTGTAATTGAAAATTTATTAAATTTAATTTTATGTCAAATGTTCTTAATTGAGACAGTCAAAAGTGGGGAAATATATTAATTTAAATTAATGAATAATTTTTGCAATTAAGAACCATGCCTTTAAAAAGCAGCTCTTCGCCCTTGACCCACATAGTTATTTCATAGTATCACTCAATTAAGGATTAACATTAATTAATATTACGAAATCTATAAAAAATAAGAAATATCTGTGAAACATTAACATAATTGATTACTATCTTATTTATAATCCGTCTAGCCTGGTCTCTTAACGCAATTGCAGCTGCAATAAAATCGCAACGTAATAATTCTCTCGGCGATACAAAATGTACATTTTAAAACGTTTTAGACTTTTAACCTGCAATAAAATACTTTAAAAACGAGACGAAGTATCCCACAGAAGTCCCCGTAGCAGCCATGGATGCATTTATCATTATTTCTCTCGCAATGCGCACGTTTGATGATAGTGCTCCTCGTCGAAATAGTATAACTATTTAACGGGCAAGATGTTGGAGTACTCTGCCATCGAAATGAGAAAACTGCATTTTATCACCATGTTCGTTCTCAAAGTAGTGTCGATTAGGGATTACATATAGTATATCATGACCGGTATTACAAAAATGTATACAAATGAGAAAAAAAATGTATGTATCACTCTACTTTTTTTAAATTTTATTATTTTTTATTAAAAAAAATGCTTATGCTAATGCGCCAAATATTTTAATGTTGAATGATCATACGATAAAAACTCGATGAGAATTTTAGTATTGTAAATCAATCGAGATAAGCTTGAGGTAAATTGACATTTCAAACACCCATGTCTTAGGTCTCAAATTTAAATTGAAAAATCGAAATTTCACATTGACCTTACCGGATATCGAACCCAAACACACCTAGTCAGTAGAGCAAGCTCAAACCAACTAGACCAGTGGTTTCCAACGTATATATTATTGCGCCTCCCCATCCTTTATTTCATATAGTAATAAAGACACGTTTTAGAGGGTAAATGAATATTTTGGACTGTTCGCGCCTCTCTTTGTAATAGTCCACGCCTCCCAGGTTGGAAATCGCTGCACTAGACCAACCACAGCGGACGAAGTGAAAAATGAGTTAGTAAATAGTAATATATATTTTAGATTTTTAAAAAAATATATTTGACATTACAGCTTATGCCAATGCGTCAAATATTTTGAAGTTGAAAGATCATACGAGATATACTCGATGAGAATTTTTGAAAGTCACATGAGATTAACTCAAGGAGAATTGACTATAGTCATGATATTATAATAAAATTGTCTAACTACTTTCATTTCTCTAGATGAGCGTTTCTCAATCGGGCGTCCAAGTAAAACACTAATATGCACAGGCCCTAAAAAAAGATCAGGCGAATGAGATGTCGATCTCAAATTTTTGTCTCTTGACACTTCGACGATATTTAACAATTGTTGGATTAAAACGCAATTCTCCGAATTGTGTCGTTTAAGTTCTTTTGCCGATTATGGGTCGATATTCTCATTCGTCAGTTGCCGTTGCACTTACGTAAATATATAGTGATCCTCCATTTGGCCCGTGGACTCCTCGTGGAAGAGGTCCACATTATCATAAGGCGTACGTGGTCTGCAAGACTTGGATGGTGGATGGTGGCTGGTTTACCGCATCTAATATTAAGGAGCCGGCATTACTTGAGTGCTATGGTGAATCGGCTGGGTGCTACGCGAAATGATGCTCCACTCAAAAAATATAATGTACTATATCATTGTAATTAAATAATTCTTGACGATTAAGTTTTATATGCTATAAGAAAAACGGAAGACGCAATTTTTGATATGCAAATCAATATATTTAGCTTACATTGTTAACTGCCAATTCTAGATGGAATGGCATTATAATATTGCCCCGTAATAGGCAGTAAATCTTAACCGGGAATTTATACATTTTACAGAAGGTATTTTTTTTAAATTATGTTCGAAAAAGGATTTCCTTAAGTGCGTAACAGTAATAATTAATATATGATCAATGCTCATCCTAATATTATCATAAAATTGCCATTAATATTAACATTAATCCAAATTTTACTTCCAGAAAATCAATAGAAAAAAGCGATTTGATTACTACTAGTCATATGTTAATTGCATTCTTCTTTCTGTTACTCTTTCTCTCAAAATTTTAAAAAGAATCTTTATATAAATTATTTTAAAGAGATAGCTTATTTTAATAAAAACATTATATTCCGACATTGTCAGTTGAAAATCCTTGCAATGAGCGAAACCGGTCCTGACTTATAAAATAAAGTGGAATAAAGTACAAAAAATATTGTGTTTTTATTAATATAATACCTTTCAACCAAGTATTGGCAGTGAACACCCTAAAAGTGAAGATTGGTTATTATTGTGACAAGGAGAAGTTTACGGTAGACGGGCAGGGCTAAGAAAGAACAGATAGTAAGCTAATCGCTGTCTTTGAGCACAGATCTATTACTCCGTTGAAAAATCACTGTTTTAACTAAAGTTTCTATTTCTTACCTTAACCGGATGGGCCAAATGTCCACAAGCTTAGATTAGTCGTGTTTAGTACCGGTTATATCATTGATTAATTACTAGCCTATGACGGTGGCCGTGATTATTTATTTATTTATTTAATTAACATTGCAATAGGTTGACAAATTATAAATTTAAAACTTTTACAATGGAGAAAAAAAATAGTACAATTTAATATTAAAATCAGTAGAAAAAAAATGGCAAAGAAGTCAACTGAGTAAGCTCCGACGAACTCTACTTTAATACATAAAAAATAGTATTCGTCGGAACTCACCCACGTCTACGTGAAATATGTCGACATCCGAAGCAATATTGTTGAACACCGTTAAAGCTCTCCTCAGTGGCATCCCATGTATTAATGTGAAGACTTAAATATATATATTTTATATCTGTAATAGATTCGGCGGTAGCTTTGTGGAAGTTAATCTGTCTGATGATGCTATTCAAAGAGGCGAAACACGTGTCACAAGTTGTAGCACAAAAAATGTAATAACAAAGCTATTAAATTTAATTTTAAAAATATTTTCAAGTTAAAAGATCATACGAGAGAGATAGAGAAAAAAATATGTAAGCTACTTGTGATCAACTTGAAGAGAATTGACATCATAAATACCTCTTAGATGTCGACTTGAGTTTTAAAAAACCTAAATTTGACATTGACCTTACAGGGAATTGAACCCAGACCAGCCTAATCGCTAGAGCAAGCTCTTACCAACTTGACCACTGGCGTGACTAGTAACATGATTAATCACAAAAAATGTCTTTGGATATATTTATAAAGTAGTCTTTTAAATGGAGCACATTTCGCAAATTGGTGTACTGTATTTGAAGTATTTTGAAGAGATATGTTTATTTGCAACGGTGTTTCGCTCGCGGGACGTGTCCGGGCCTGTTAAATTGCCGCCTGGTGCGCCTGAGCCGTACCTGTATCCCGACCGTACATATAGGCTATGCCACATCAATACTTCAACTTTATCATTTAATGAAAAAACGAGAAAACAAGATGTTCAGCGACTCACCAGAACATGCTGGTGAACTTGAGGACTGAAGTAATTTGATTCAACAATTTAAATGCCCATATTCGAAAAACACAAAAGGCAATTCAGTAACATTGCAAATTTGCGATCAATGGTTTGAATCCAGTATTGACATTTGGATATATTGGTTGTAAAGTTATCTTAAAATCACTTATTCAATAACTTCTGATAATAATCAAACACTTTTATTCATTAAACATTTACTAAATTAATTAATATTAATATTATCGTTACCGATATTATTATTGGGGCCCTGAAAGGTGAGGTGAAGTGAGTATTTTAGAAAAAAAATAGTTGGATGTGTTATGATATTCTAAAAATCTTAAAGTATCATAAAAGCGAAGTGAACTCAGTCTATATACATGGCAATAGTGTTATATCCACCAAAACAAAAAGTAAAGATATGATTTTAATAAGCTAAAATTTACGAAAAATTAATCTACGACAATTGTTGCGGACCACCGGTTAAGAAACATTGTGTTACACAACATTTAGAATAACAGAGTTATCATATTAATAAATTTTCGGAGCCTATAACAGGGTTTTCTAACCTCGCCCTCATGGAACATTTTGCATTCACCAATTATAGATAAATGTTCAAAGAAAAATCGTTATTGGATCAAAAAAAGTAATTTTTGAAAAACTTTATAATGTTACAATTTTCAAAAAATGAGTATCAATATTATGAATGAAACATATTATAAATTAATTTCAAATCAGCCCACCAGTCACCACTATAATAAGATTGAGATCCCCTGTTTTAAGAGTTCGCTGACAAATATTTTTTTTCATAAAAAAACAGTTGTGCAAGTTGCCTTATATTTTTTTTAATTAATTTATATTTGTATTCCTTTAAAAACAACTCCTAAACTTTGCAATCCCTGATCGCATGAGAGCTACATATAGTTCTGTTAATAATAATTGATAGTTTTTTTTATTCCACTAGTTGTTAAAATATTGAGTAAAGTCCCCCTATTTAGACTTATTAAATAAATAAACCTTGCTCGTAATTTCTCATTTATATTATAATAAGAATAAATTTCTAAACTAAGATGATTTAAAAAAAAATCAAGCTCATTTAGCATTTATTATATTTAGTTATAAATTATTATTTTATATTAATAATGAATTTTCACTAAATCGCAATCTGATTATTGGAAAAAAAATCAGAAAATATTACATAATTCTGAAATTAATTAAGGTTCGTATTTTTCAGGTCAGAATTTATATTTAATGATCATAATATATCAGTCAGTATAAATAGTCATAATGTATATGGAAATTAAAACAAAAACCTAATCTAATCTTACCAAAAATGTATTCTGACCGTATAATATTTTTATTATGACCGTTCATATTTTTATTGTAACCAATAATTGAATTAAATTCTGACCATTTAATTTGTTCCCATTAATTAAGACACAGAAATAAGTGCTTGTCAGATTCATTTGGTAAAGATTGTTTCAAAAGAATCGATCGGAATATTTAAAGAAACACACAAACACAACTAAAGAAAAGAACTTTACATGAGTATTTGAGATTTTGCAACATACTTACATAGAATTGTATTTGTACAATATCTACACACATCCAAGCGTATTCTCAATGCCAAGGGTACAAAATAAGTACATTTGCACAGGGTGTTTGCCAAATACACTTGGGTGGCTAGCGGAGGGCAGAGTGGGGCAATGTGGGGATGTTTTTGGTCGTAAAGGGTATTCCCGTTTCATCTCTCGTGGGATCGCGTTGTAAAAATAAATATGTTATAAGACACACGGCGAGGTGAATTTTTTCTATTCGTATATTTGAGCTTATGGATGGGGTTTTATTGGAATCGGGGAGGTGGGAGCTAATTGCAGCATCGGGGGAGTCATTAAAGTATTATTTTCCGATCAATAAATCGTTATTTTGGTTTTGAAACTCATATTCACTGGTAATATTCCACTCCCTATTTGGAGCATATGGCATCTTGCTCCCTTCTTAATATCTTACCATAGCCTGATGATAATATCTTACCCGCCGAGAAAGTATTTTAAGTTGTTTATACAGGTTTTTTTTTGAAAATATTGGTTGCAAAATACAGAAAGTAAATAATATATGATTTATCTTTAAAAACAAGCAAATATAATTCATGGAAATAAAATAAAATAATTGAATATTATTATACATATTAACTAGAGTCGTGCGTATTAAACGCTCAACGCTTTACGATGCCTGAGAATTAAACACAATGTAAAACTTAATGTTCCCAATCATTTTTTGAGGAATCATGGGCATTAATTGTTTATACTTACAAGATGCAGAACCAGTCTGCCAATAGGAATGGCGCAGAGGAGAGCTTAAGCAGTATATCCTCAGGTGTCAATATATTCCACGTGGACATTATCTTTTATATATTAAAGTGGACATTATCGGAGCTTACTCAGATGACTTCCTAGTAAATTTCTAATGACTTAATTTTGTTCTACTACTTTTTTTAGAATATTATGTCATTAGCATTTCAAAAGAAATATATTTATAGTATGTATTTTTTGTACTATACATGTAAATAAATGAATATATATAAACACACATCATAATTATAATAACTTTAATTTTATCATTATCATTGTTTCTAAAAAAACTTAAAAAAAATATAGTAAAAGAATAATGCTCAAAAAGTTGCCATTGACGTAGTAAATGACTGACACTTCACTCATAATAGTTTCATAAATACTTATTGAAAAAATGTTTTTTTGGAAATATTACAATTCGAGAAGAAAACACTTGACTATTATTGAACAATTTAATATTGTATTTGTCTAGAACTGATTTAACTGGACCCTTAGCAAATTATTTAATCGTAAGGCTTAAGAAAATTTAAAGCTTTGATATTAATATTGTGAATCCCACATTTAGTACTGCCTTCGCCATAAATTCAAACCGGAACCTTTTGATCACCTAGCATACAGTCAACTCTTTTTTTGCGCTCAAAAATAAAATATTTATTTGTACTAATTTCCACTTTTATAATATAAGATCAGGACCGATTTCGCTCACGACGAGCATTATCAACTGATAAGAGAATACAATGTTACAGTGTTATTTATACAAAACAAAATAAAATTAATAACGTATAATAAACGATTCGTATTGAAAGGCATTTACAAATACATTACAAATAAGGACAAAATATAAATTGACTAAAATTAAAATATTCAATACATCTAAAATGTAAGTACAAATGTCATCAAATAGTATTTTTTTTACACGGTAGATACGTTACACAAAAATTCGTGTACAAAAAACCGTGTAAATAAGCGATATAAAAAAATAGTTCCCTGAATTTAAAAAACCGTGTTATTAAAAAAAAGGACATAATTTTGGTATAGAAAATTGTATAAAAAGGTAATAGTGAAGACTTAATAGGTAAACTATACAAAAAAATTCTATTCATTTTATGTATTTTATTTAAGAAAAGTTTATACTACTCATCACTACTTGATTATATACTGATACTTTTATGAGGGACTGGACATATGTTAATCACTTTCGTCTAAAAAATAAATGACACGTCTAATGTTTTCGAATCTAATGAAGCATTTTGTTTGTTATTAAAGTCTCGTGTCGTCAAGCTCATTGTCATTAGAAAATTCGTCGTCCATTTGTGTTCTTTGTTTTAGGGAATCGTGTAATAATAAATAATTTATCTACAAATATAGTATTGGTTCTTTTTAGTGGACGGTGTCATCAAAATCAATCAAATTAAATCGTGTAAAAAACCGTCTTAAAAAAGTCAGGTGTATTTATTTTTCACGAAGCTATGCATGCCAATAACATTGTATGATTGTTGGTTAATTAAATCCAAAAACAAATGCAAAAATTGATTGTAGTTTTACTTCATAATCCAAATCAATGAAAATACGAAACATTTACTTTTATATCGTTGACACCAGACAAAATAATTTTCAGTAGCGGCGTATACAGTTTTCAGTGAAGATACTTATATCACAATAGGTATGCATAATATAGAAGAGTCCCCTATTTTCCCTTGTCATAGTATGGTCTCTCATAGACCATCTATGTCACGCGACTGGAAACAAACAAATTCATACAAATGTATTGTTATACATTGCGACCCAACAACTAGTCATCAACAATAAAGAAAATCGTTGCCATTGCTGTAATTGCAATGTATTTTCAAGACAGCGATTAAAACAGGACAGTGAAAATTCTAACAGTTGAAATCTCAAAATATATTACAAAATTCCGAGACACTATTTTCAACTTTTAGGATTACTTTTTTCGTCACCAAATAGTCAGAATACAAAAAATAATTAAAAAAATGATATGGACTGGTTTCAATTTACTAAGTGAATTCCACTTTAAACATTTCCCAAACTAATTTAACGTCATTAAAATCAAATCATTAGTAAAATTAATCGCTAAATTGATAGCTAGTGATAAATAGGTGGTTTGATTTTGTGAGGAATTCAGAGATAAGGGAGCGTACAAGACAGCGTCCCGTCACGTCAGTGGTTATGGAGAGACGTTGGAACTGGCTGGGTCACGTGCTGCGGATGCCTCCGGAAAGCCTCAATCCTGCCTGCCTTTTCTTTCGACCGGTGGGATTCCGGCGTCCCGGACGTCCGTCGGGTACTATCCATAGGATGTACTCGGCGGAACTGAGGGATGCTGGCATGTCATGGGAGGAAGCAAAGCAATTGGCGGGAGACAGGGAAACATGGAGGTGCCGCGTGGCGGCCATATGCTCCACATAGGGAGTGAACGTGGCCAAAAAAGAAGAAGATAAATAAATTTATTTCTTATATGTTACACGATACATTTATTTACCAAGAGCCAGTTTAAGTTCATCCGTGAAATTGAAGTCTGAACATTCCAAAAGACGAAGCCCGGGTCGTAAGTGACAAAAAACATGTGAAAATACACAAAATTTGAACGATTCAAATTGAATATTGAAATCACACCAAGCACTTTTTGTCGAAATCTTAAACTAAGAAACACTACGGTCACAAGTTCCCTACCCTGCTCTACGATTACTGTAATTTGCACGAAAATAAAATATAAGAAAAAACCATTTTAAAAATGTCTCTGTTGTTTTGGGCTTGTCTGTTTCTGGTGTGTAAAGAGCACACCTGTCCTCCGAAATTTATTAGGACCGAAGCCAAAACGCGGCCCGCAGCGGTCGTAAATCGGCCGCGACCCCCGCATTGGGGGTCCTATTATTGGAGACCCACAGGTAAGTGTATAAGACACGGAGGTGGTTCACATAAATAGGTATTCATCTCAGAATCAAGTTTTAAAAAATCAGAGATCTACATACATTTGTGACATTAAGACAGATATTATAATTTCTAAATAACGAAAGATTAAAGCATTTAATAAGTGACAGAATTTTTAAAATCAAACGTTTAAATGGTAATTGAAAGAATTTAGTTTTTATGACAATGACATATATCGATACAAAAATGGTACGTGATTTTTCGGAACATTCGCGTACATGATAAAATCAAACTGCCTTGAATTTGTTTTAGGATGATAACGGTATCCCATTATCTATTCTACTAACTGTCCATTTTATAGATACTAGTGGCATGCTTATTTAAGACACAATATGTTTCGTCACTGTCCCGTCAGAAGTTAGTGAATAACAGATTGACAGTTCTGAGTAAATGACAAATTAAAAGTTTCAGCTTTTAGAATACAGCTTCTAGCATCGACATTTTTTGTTACATTGATAATTATAAATAATTATAATATAAATTCATTAATGCCGATCTGACACAAGTTAGAGTTTACAATGAATAGACAGGGCCAACTACACGCCTTTAAATTAGCATTAATAACAATTACCCATGAAAATAAATGTTTCTATGGGCAAACTGGTATAATAAATGCAACAAATAATAATTGATATGAAAGAATCTCTTTGTTGACATAACACACTTTTTTCAGTTTTGTTACTTACATTTCTCTGCCAGATAAGTGACGATTTGTTCTCTTCAATAAATCAGTGGAGTCCAACTTAAATCACTTAAAATATTGGATGTCTTTAATGGACCAAATATGTCAATATTTTATAAAATAATAATAATATGACGTTTTTTCATCTTCAAAATAAATAACAGCGTACAATTAGATATTTTTTATTACTTGGTATTTATAAAATATTAACCGGTAATTTGGACATCGTTTATTGCAGATAGTTTGTTAATTTTTGATTCTTGAACTTGATTCAATACTACGGTTTTACGATTTTTGCGGAAAAATGATTTGCGACGATATGTGGTGTCAAATGCAGCTATAGAACACATTTCAAGTTGCCTTAACTTTGAAATTGATTTCCATGTTTGATAAAATTTTCTTCGAACATTGCTTTCAGTACAATACTTCATAGCAGGTCTACAAGCTTCATTTGTAAGTCTGTACGCGCAGGTTTGACCTTTCCATCAAACGGGCTTAAGAAAATCAGTATTATCAAGTTATCATTTCCTCATGATTTTTTATGTATGAAAATCTATCGTCAAATGCTTTGATTAATTTTGTAACCTCGAAAGAACCATACAAAACCTTCAATTGAAGATTTCTAAACTTAACTAAACCCTTTATTAAATATTTGAAGACATAATAAAATAACATATATCCCAAATCCATCATATTTTTAACAAATCTCCATGTAATAACTACTATTTTTAGTAATGCTATGTAACGCTTTTTAGATTGTCACTTCTAAGCTCTAATTTTTTGTTTTTAAAAAAACATGATGTCACATTTTACAGAAATTTCAATTCATCACAGAACGGATTAATACCAGTTTAAGTAAACTTTCCACATCGCATCGTATGCTTCTTATAAAAGAAAAGTCGAAAATCAGAAAGCGGAAACTATAAATTCGTTTTTTTCCTCTCACACCTCCCTAAAGGATAAATCTCGAAGTCATAAATACAAGGCATTTTTCTTAACTTAGGTCCTATAAGTCCAATATTATTTCGTTAGTGTGAAAAATAGCGGGAGCCATATCCCTAAGGTGGACTTAGCGACTGCCGTATTCAATTTTCGCTTTTTTCCACCATTTTTTCTTCTTCTCTTTATGGCAACACAGCGACTATTTTGTGTACTTTTTATTTTATTATTTTATAAAAGTGTGGTCGCTGAATAACTCAAGGTTGAATAAATTTAGAAAAAAATAAATCTTCATTGCTTGTGGCAAATAATCGAATGTACATTTGTTTAAATCGTAAGGGGTATTTTAGGTTTTATAATTTATTAAATTTGTAACCGCTACACTAATTTTTTTACGTAAGGCCAATTTTAGGGTTTCTCAATTAAACGTTAATATTTTGCATTTTTGATTATATCGAAGAAAACAGTAATTTAATGATATGATGATCACAAAAATATCTTCAAAGTTTACTAGTGTCGTCAATTGTGAAATTATTCAACAACCAAAAATGCGATTTCAGCATAGTTTGAAGTGCTACGACAACATCATAGATAATATAAAATTAAAAAAAACTTTAGGACACGTACACACATATATTTTAAATGCTTTCAATAACCTGACATTGATTCACATGTTCAGTTTCGATTTTAACAGTTTCCAGATTGATTGATCGCTAAAAATAACGACTTTATGAGAAATTTAATTCATTTCCATAAAATGAATATAGCACAGCTGGAAGTTTTTACAAATATATTATATGTATATGTAGTTTCATTATATTTTAAATATTTGTTTTTTAACATATTTAATTTGGTTTTAACTACGTGGATTGATAATACAGTTTCATTGGCTCTTGTGGTTTAGTGGCAATAGCTTTGCTTTAGCAATCGCGTCGGTCTAGGTTCAATTAATCTTGCACATGGATGAATGTTGGCTATGCAATGTCATTTCTCGTAGAACACTGACATTTGCTGTAATGCTTCTTACTATATATATTTTTTGTATTCGTATCCTTCAAAGAATTAAGAACTTATACTGTGTGTACTAAAAGGAAAAAAATCACTGACAGAACATTTTTTAGTGAAACAAAAAACACTCAATGATATTGAGTATAAAAATCCATAATTAACAGAACTGTGGCATTATAGAACGATATGTTTTGTAAAAAATGAAATACTCAAATCTTGCGAATAGTACAAACTAAACATAATTTATTAGAGATATACACGACGAATAGATGGGAAATATCGTAAAGATATTGATTTATATGTGAGCAATTTTTATTAAATTTCGGTTTAAAATAAAATAAAATACGTGTGTCCGGTTGCTGCGTTTATGAGTACAAATCTAAATATGGGCAAATTCAGAATTTATATCTGAAATTTAGTTGAACGCGTGGATGCCTATGTCCTCTTCCATACACTTGATCTTAAAGGCGGGACAAAGCAAGAGTAATTATTGATTGATTGATTCTCACTCTCTTCAAAAATGAAAGATAAAGATGACTAAGTAACAAGCAGTTCACGTAGAACAATGTGTGTTAAGATAAGCTCTTTCAAAAATTATATGTCGGGTGCGTGGTAAATTTTACACCAATGATGTCTTAAATTCTCTTCCACTAACCATAAGTCATGCCTTAGACCAGGGGTTCACAAACTTTTTCGTCATCGGGACAATTTTTAAAACAAAACTATTTGGCTTGCCATCCTTTTTAAAAATATTTCCTGTTTTTAGAAAGCATAACACAACAAATAAAAAAACATTGAATATATGTAAATTATTAAATCATGGGATTTATGAAATTGTTTGTTTGATCAACATGCCGGACTATTCATTCTTGTTAGAGCATTGTTTTTTTATTCCGTATAAAGAAAATAATAATTTATATATTTATGAAAAATCTTATTAATGTTCCACATTTTGTGAACTAGACTTATCCTACCATTCCTGCTATCTTCGATAAAAGAGATACTGAGTATCAAGCAGTTCTCGAATAAAAAAATATGTTGATATAATTATATAGGAGTCCATATGCTTCACTAGCTGTAGACTTCATACAATATAAGCTTGCCGGCCGCCTTTAGGGTGACCATGATGTAATATATATTTTTTAATAATTAAATTATCCATTTATTTATAACTATATATATTTATACAAGAGAATATCATGTGATGTTAAGTTAAACTAAAATACATAAATAATAGTTTTTTTTGTGTATTATGTCGATTAATTGCACACATATTTTTTATTAAAATATTTAGGATTGTAGCGTAGCATAATTGACGAATGTCCAATATTCAAAAACTAAAACTCTCCTTTATAAGATGGGAGCCGGTTTTGCTCACAACTATAAGAATATCTTTTTTTTCCTACCTCTGCTCTCTATTGAAACTATATGTGGGGTCCGCGAAGCGGATACCTAGTTTCCTGTCTAAAGTTCTTGCTAGAGTGGGTACAGACTAAGTCTTTATTTCCCTTTCCAGTATGTGACTTTGACTTCGTCGACAATGAATGTGAATTCTATATATTTATTATGTAATGTAAAAAAATGCACTGTATACAGAAATTTCGATCACACTAAGTAATTACTATCTAAAAACATTAATAAATGAATAAATATTTACCTAGTTAACATTCTCGTGTATTTTTTATGTAGTTATACACATTTATAACCACTTCTTTAGTCTAACCGCACAGTGCTTTACCTCATCTTATTTCGTTACTTCTGACATTATATTATGGTCACCCTTGTTTTCGAGAGCAAAAAAGCGACCCTTGCGTCTTTTGACCAATCACAGAAGAAATACATACTAATACACTTACACGTTCTGTGTATTATCCACAAAGCGTATCAATGTAGTAAAACGGCAAACTTATATAATTTCAACTATACTAACAACGCACACTTTTAATAAATGTCTTAATAAGAATTGACGCAAAGAAGAAAAAAATGTTGTACGATATAATATTAAATAGATCATACTTTTTTGAGCTTTTTTCTTAAAGAAGTTAATACGTCTGACTTATTACAATATATTAAGTAGTATCCGATACTTAATTTGAAATTGAAAACAACTCTTGGAAAAGAATCACCAAATTCATTGAAAAAATTAATTGGATACGGTGTAAAATAAATCAGGCAATGGACAAGACTAAAAACCATGAATGTGTAGAAAAGATCTAAGAAAAATTCCCCCATTCGGAGACGAGGCGTCAAAACAGCGTATCATACAACTCAACGCGTGGCTCAGCGCCCACCAAAACGCGACTCTTTGGTCTACGGCGCCCCCTGAATTATTAATCGCGGTTCGAGTCCCGTGGGGGGCCGAAAAAAGATATCGCAGGTCGAAACTGGGAGACCTCGCTCGAAATAAATTCCACAAATGCTCCACTATCTGTTTCCATTTTCTCTTATTCTTCTTTCGAAATGTGTAAATTGCTCACTATTACCTAGTGGCTGGCTCAGCGGTGAATTTACAATGCATGGTTATGGGTTCAAATCTATTAAGGACCTCTACCCCTATTACAGGACGCTGTGATGTAGCGATAAAACACAAGGTTTTCTATCATACGTATGAAATGCAAAGAGATGACTTCAATATATACAAGAAGGAGACATAGTAAAGCTGAGTGATCAATTCTCCTGTGTGCTTATTCTTATGTCGTCTAAAATTGTCAATTTAAGAACGAATTTAGCATCACGAAAATGACTCTTTGTTTAATTTTTTTGTGTACTGTATGTGTGTATGTATGTATGCGCATGTGTGTGTACATGTACAGATATAGTATGAAGGAAGCATATGGAATGTGATTTGCAAAATAATGCATATGGAGTTCCCGTGAACTTCTTATCTCTGTAGTCATCGCGCCCTTCCAAACGATGGTAATGGGATGCAATTTACAATTTTTCAAAAACTTTATCGATGAAGGAGACTGGAAGAACCTTGACGCTGGTGCGTTCTGGTACTTGAAGCTCAATAAATTTGATAATAGGATTCGAGACCTGGCATAGACATATATATAAAAAGATGTTCCTTCATTTAAAAATATGTATTTGTCATTATAGCGAATGCATATGCAAGATCACTCGAGATCTGCCCGAGTAGAATTGACATCACAAAAACCCACGTCTTAGGTCTCAAATTTCAATTGAAAAAATCTAACTTTGACGTTAAACTTACCGGAAATCAAACTGATACGCAGAATCAAACTCTAACCAACAAGGCCACAGCAGGATCTATCTTGGAATTCTAGTTTAACTCTCACCCACCCTTGCTAAAAACGGATCGAAACATGTCTTTTGCTTCCATGTTCCATCCTTTCATATTAAACTTCTAAAAAAGTGAGGCAGTGTGACTGAATTACAATTGTTTCTTGTAAAACTAATTCTGTTGAAATTTGCAAATGATTTGTGTTTGAATGCATATGTACCCTCTCACACATTAAAACCTTAAAACAATGCGAAATGACTAGCTCACCACTAGTTCAGTCTTAGTTCCACCTTTTCACCCTTACTTATATCACTATCTATCATGACTCTCTTGTCAATAGAAATACGATAACGTATAGTGTTTTGTTTAATCTAAACATTTTTTGTTAAATGAAACAAAAATTTTCACATAATTACGTAACAAAATATTGAAATTCATTTTCATAGTTAATCGAAGTTTAAATCCTGTGTAAACGACAGTTCTATATTTTATTTGAATATGTTACTATATTTAAGCCCATTAGAGGTGAAGTGATTCAAGTGGTATTTTAAAAAAGAACATGTTAGATGCGTTGTAATATTCTACACGTCTTAAAGTATCGTTAAAGTGAAGTAAATTCAGTTAATACACATTGCAATAGTGCTATCTCCGTAAAATAAAAACACCAAGTAAAGTCGTGATTGTACTTAAAAGTCCAAGAAAAAGTTTTACTATTTTACTAGTTATCTCACTTCACCTCTCAATGGCTCAATTAATCAATAATGTATTATATTCTTCGGCTCCAATCTGGTCTCGATCCTGTAAAAACTTAGTAGCTAATTTATCTCAATATTAGAATATTATTTAAAGTAATATATGAACTACATTTAAATATTATCATTTCTGTTTTACATCAGTTTAGTTTCATTTCGATATAAACTTGCGTGGATAGGTAAAAACACATCGAAAATTCTTAGTAAAAGGGTTATAGGCACCTGTAATATCAAATCCCCGAGGCAATCATGTGTAAGTGCAGCCATTACTACATATGATATCTGCTACACCTTCGAGAGAACTAAAAAGTCTAAATAAAAATTCTAGATGCCAAAAACATCGCTCTTAAGGTCAGTGATCTAGACAAGTTTTACTAGGGCTAATTTCAAATGTATTTTAAGAGCCCCATTTATATCGTATATGTATCAAGTTTTTGATGTCAAAAATTTGTCAGATCTCATTCAAAGCTCGTTTTAGCTTTCCACCCGTGATACCTAACGTATCAATTATAATTATTTCTTTTATGAATTTTATCATTTCACTCTTTTGAACCTCGAAGATCGTTTTCAAGCTTAAAGCATAATAATCCTGTATTTCTCATGACTATTAACTTACATGCTCCCAATTTATTCTTACGTGGGTGAAAATATAACCAAAAACTTTTTAAAAACTTGTTCCTCGCGTAGGACGTATGAGTTGCCAGTTCCAAGGGCCGTTCGACTGATCAACTCATTGCCTAGAAAAGTGGACATTTATAGTGACAGTATTTGTGAACTGTTTGTTAAGTTTAACTATTTTATTTCTTTATTTTGTGTGTTGATTTTGATGTATTATGTAGTGTTTTTTTTATTTTTTTCTCATTATATTTGTCAAGTGCACGGTGAATTGGCGTCAGCTGTAATGTCATGTATTGTACTTTTGTAATTTTTAAACAATAAATGAATTATTTTATTAAAGTTTTGTAAAAACTATTCGTCTATATTCAGAAGAGACAATCAATACAAAACCAATGTTCAACAAAATGGTTTATTTGGATAATTTGTTCAATATATTTATATTGTTAATTAACCTGTAAGAACTCTTGTGTTACAAATATTTAAGATAATGTTGAAATATATAGTAATAATTTAATATTACGTAATTCTCGGTAAACTAAATTCTAAAGAAGCCATTTTTATCTAATTATAATATTATCATTAACCATTTCCGCTCCCAATAGAGACTGCGTGAATTAAAAAAATGTTTTTAAATGAAAGTTGACCGTGAAAATATAACTAAACCTTATCTTAATTGAGAATACATGGATTTGAGATTTGAATCAAACAAATAATCGGTTAGTCGCTCTTGTTTTCAGAATTGAATAGTGATTAGTGACAAGTAATGTATCACCTTAATGATTTATATTCTAAGTCATTAACTGATTGAAACATAAATAAACGAAAGACTCAATGGTCAAAAAATCAATAAAAAATGGGTTTTTAAAGAACCATCTGTACTGGGATTCGAATGAGCAGCGCAATTGAAGGAAACGATTAGAAACTTTAAATTATTGATTATAAAACATTAAATTTAAAATATATTTTTTACCATGTCTGCTCTCAATATGGACCATATGGACTCATAATCGTCGCCCGCTGTGGTCTAGTTGGTTAGAGCTTGCTCTATCGATCAGGTGGGTCTGGGTTCGATTCCCGGTAAGGTGAATGTCAAATTGGATATATTTTAATTTGAGATCTAAGACATGGGTGTTTGTTAAGTCAATTCTCCTTGAGTTAATCTCATGTGACTTTCAATAATTCCCATCGAGTATATCTCGTATGATCTTTCAATTTCAAAATATTTGACGCATTGGCGTAAGCTGTAATGTCAAATATTTTTTTAAAATTTTTAAAAATTAAAAAAAAAAAAAAAAGAATTTATCTCAATATAAGTGTTTTTGGGAGAACTTCTTGTTAGAGCCAATCACTCTCTTTAGCCCCGTTTTTAAGATAGGATAGGTGGGACAGGGAATTCAAGACATCACATACATCCATGCTTTCGAACTGAAATAAAAAAAAACGAAAAATCAATTTATAAATCCGACGGTACTGGGACTAGAACCCGTGACCTCCGTAACCAAAGCCAACAACGTTGATCAATCGAGCACGCAGGCGGAATATTGCAATATTGTTTAGATGTTAATTATAATTTTTAAAAGTCTTAAAAATCTCATATGTTCACATTCTAATTGATTGTGAAATATAAAAAAAATGCAGTTGGTAAGTATTGTCAACAAACTTCGCGATTATTACATTTAGGTTTTTTTAAATGTGAACAGACATAAAATGGTAAATTTTTAATCAATTTCAACCGCGTTGCAGCGAGGGCACGAATCGGTCAATTCAACAAAGGCCGGGATTCGAGCCCGGGACATCAAATATGTAAGAATCGTTGTCTTTTGGGACGAATTTTATGTTTCTTACAGTCCACGCGTGTCGTAAATATGGCCCTAACGTACCCGGGAAGAAAAAATATACCCTCACCACCCATGGCAGCCTTTACATATGACAGCTCACTCTGTCAAGTAGGGAAATCGCCAGGAAAACTACTTGAGTGATTTTGTACCCATATAATAACGTCATATTAAATTATTATCATAAAAACATATCGACTGTGGAAAGGAAAAAGGACGTAACCCACACATATCAAATTTTACAGGAGGCGCTAAAAACGTGTTTTGATGATTTTGTGACATATGCAAATTATGAATTATACACAACCTTGAAGTGCACGGAGACTTCTAAACTGGTGTTTAATTGACACAACCTAATATTAATTAAAGAAATTGTCTCGGAAAAACTTTTATTTCAGTGTTTTTTCTTGGTTTTAATTTTTTACAAGGTCATCTTTTTCAAACTTAAAAGCTAAATTTAGATACTTATTCGGCATTTTTAGCTTCCATCCTTTTGATAGACTATGAGTCAAGTTGTATTCATTGTGATAATCCAAAAAATCTGTTTTGAAAAGTTGAGGGTTACGTCCTTTTTCCTTTCCATAGTCGATATGCAAAGAATATGCTTTTCCTAATTTGGGAAGAAAGTTTTCGAAAGAGTTGTTTAAGCTATTTTTTAAATCTGTATGCTTTGTGATGACAAGCTAGCATATTGCTAGTATATTTTAAGGGTTGTATTCTTACATTTTTCCAACCACTAAGAAATATTTATTAGATATTTCAATCCTTTTTTGCAAATCAATTTAACTTTAGTATGTATCTACTCAGAAAAAGGGTAGTGGAGGAAAATAAGGGATCAATCAAGTGCAGTATAATAAGCTTATCTCATAAAAATATGACATAAATTAATCATGTTTAATTAAATATGTTTAATATATGTTTCTTTATTATTTTTAATGATAAATTAGTATGTTTTTTCAATGTTCTACATTTTGAAATCAATAAGAATGTGTGATATCAAGAAGTATACTATTTGGAATTTTAGAGACGTCTTTACGTTAGTAAATATACAAATGCAAATAAAATCTGCCTTTTTAAAGATCACATTAAATAAAATATATATTTCAAAGTAGTTTTTATTGTCGGGTCCTGTGGCGCACGGATTAACGTTGTTGTCTCCCGTGCTAGATCTCAAGGCTTCGAGTCCCAGTACGAACAGATTTTCACGGATCGATTTATTGTTTTTTGTTCGAAGACATATGTGTTTGTGATGGGCGTAGTGAAAGCGATCAGTTAACTACTAGTCCTGTCCTAATCTTACCCTTCTATCCCTACTTACTCTCTTTTAAAAAGAGATGTTGAGCGACCGAGTGGGTAAAAAAATCTATACATTAAATTCTGTACGAACTGTCTTACACGTAGCTGTACACGATTACAATTAAGTGCCTCCATTCAACGATTGTATTTTACCATTGTTGCTTTACGGTGACTAATTACGGCACCTTAGAAAGAAGAGAGGTGAAGTGGTGATCTCAATTTCTTCATCTTTCGACTGGTAGGGTTTCAGTCTTCTGGATGACCATCGGGTACTATTCATACAATATACTAGGAGAACTGAGGGAACATGACAATGGAGGAAGTAAAGCAATTGGTAGGTTACAAGGAATCAAGAAGATGCTTTACGTAAGGAACGAATTTGGTTTAAAAGGATGAAGGTTATATAACCCTACAGTTTACAACAACCATATAATTTTGTCACTTGACTTGATCCAGTGACTTTATACAGGTATATAAACACTAAAGGATGGAATACATTGTTTATAGTATATTAAATTCAATAAGTATAAGTCAACGTTAGTTAAGATTATTATACTATTAAATATACAATGGGTATATGAATCACACATATTAACGGTTCTATAGTTGATGTATCAAGGAAATAAGTTTTCGTTGATTTTAACTATTAATAAATAATTCTACGGTTATATTTTAACTAATAGTGATACTGCTATTTACTTGATATACACATCCAACACAAAATACTGACAATGACCAAATATAAAAACAAATATGATAACTTTATTATTCTACTTGTTGTGACATTTGTTTTGCCTATTTGAGAAGAATCATCAAATTTAAAATTGCAACCATGATACTCAAAATACTTCACATGGTTTACATGAAAAAATATTTGAAAGTTTCAACCATTCGTAGGAAAATTTTAAAAGTTGCAATTACTCTTTCCTTGCTATAATTTTTAACCCCTTGCCTCGGAGGGCTGGCAATAAGTTCACAAAAAAATAACATAAGTTATTGACCATAAATAATAATTCGCCTTAAATTCTATTTATGCCCCATGAAATGCAAGTTATTTACCTTCTCATAAGTATTCTTAAGCTAGATTCACACTATTGAATATCGTTGGAATAAAAAGTGATATCCGATTTCAATGTGGAGAAGATTGACCTTGAAGTAAGTTTTTATGTCGCCAAGGCACTGTTTTTTTTTTAATGAAGGTGAAGATAAAATGATGGGATTAAAAAGATAGTAATTTGTTTGTTGGTCGAGCTGAGTTAATTTCTTAGGGATCGGAAGGGTGAAAGAGAACTTTCAAACGTCACATATAATATTCATGCTTTCAAAATCTATTAACCGATTGAACAACGAAATGAAACTTCGTACTGGGATTCGAACCTGTGGACAATGCAAACAAAGAAGATGACATTGGATATGGGCGCACTTTGTTAAGATCATGCCTTAAAGTTTCCAGAACTGTGTGATCATATTATAATATTTTCAACGAGTGATGAGTATTGGATTTAAATAACATAAACAGAATAGTTGTACTATTTTTTTTAATATTTGATCAAAAGCTTTCCTTCTAAATCCAAATTTCGTTCTATCGAGGCTTAGCGATTACTTACACATACATATTTTTTCGTGACATTCAAAATAAAACTACCCCGTATAACTCCTTCCGTAAGACTTGTAAGACCACCCCCACTCCCCTTTAAAGACACGGAGTGTGTAAGCAGCCAGTTTTACTCGCGTATGAAGACTTATTACGCGCCCCCCGGGAGTCGAGCACGGGACTTATGGCCGTCAGGGGTCTACCCCGGCCACACGCCGATGCCAAACCGCGCACTTTCTGTTCAGATGATATTACGGGAAAGAGAAGCGAATTTATTGGGAGTTTTAGCGTATTGGGGAGGGCAGGGTTAAAAAATTCTGGTTCAGGAACTATAATAAATGGATTATAAAACATTTTTTTTTGTATTATTTTCAATGGATTCGCAGGTAAATTCGTGAAAAATCATTTTTAATTTAAAATTAAATTACACTATTCCACGGGTTGATTAACTACTTATGACACGTGTTAAGCCTAATTAAAAATTCTGGTACAGGAACTATTATAAATAGATTATAAAACATTTGTTTGTATTATTTTCAATGGATTCGGAGGTAAATTCGTGAAAACTCATTTTTAATTTAAAATTAAATTACACTATTCCACGGGTTGATTAACAACTTATGAGACGTGTTAAGCCTAATTGAGAAGCATTTTCAGACAAACTATAGTAAGACTAACAACTTTACAACTAACAATCACAGTAACACTGCAAAGCTTCAGAATTTGTAGAACCAATATTTCAACCTTCGAAAATTTCCTCGCCATATTCTTGGCCGTGTTTATCTCTGAGGCAGATATGCTTCCATTGTTCGACGATTTCAATCTGGATTATAGTGCTTTTACTGTATGTTAACACGTAAAGAATGTGATCATGATTGTTTATTAAGCATACCGCCACATTTACATATTAATACAATAATAATATGATAGAATTAAACAACAAACATATTTTGAGATCAACGAGCATCAAATAAATACAACACAACTGATTCTATTCTATACTAAGGATATATCCAGGAGACAATTTCATGCAGAGCGTATTTTAGTTTTTATTAATGCTTACTTATATTATGTAAGAAATTATCATCAATTAAAATTAAAAAAGTTAAGAAAGTAAGGTTTTGTTTACGACCAGTTATGACGTGTGGATCAGAGACCTAGACACTTAGCTATCAAGACTCTCAGAAGAAGTGGTTGAGCGAAATGTCTTGCGAATGATATTTGACCTTGTCTGCGAGAATCGCATCTGGCGACGTTGGTGCAATCACGATCTTAATAACCTCTATCTTAAGGCATGCTCTGTCAAATTTATTAAAACTTATATATCACCAATAGATGAATGTAACTTTTAAGGTGTTCACTGTCAATACTTGGTGGAATGGCATTATAATAAAAATAATAAAATTTGTTGAAGTACATAAATTACATGGAAGCGGGAAAAACACTAAATCATCATTAATTTATTCACTTTAGTAATGTAGTTTCATTTTGTCTAAAATTTCCTAAATTTTAATTGTGTTTATAATTGATATCATTTGCCACTTATTATTGATGATTTTTAATTGTATGTTATAGGTGTTAAGCATTTTAATTTTAATTTTGTGTAATTATAATGTAATTTATAAATCCTTTTAATTGTTAGTAATTGCTTACACCTTTTATTTCAATTCAACTTGTATAAATAGCACTGTTTAATTTATTTTCCTTATCAGTTGATAATGCTCGTGAGGAGCGAAACCGGTCCTGATCAAATAAAAATTGAAGTGGAAAAAGTACTGAAAATCTTTTATTATTTTTATTAGATGAATGTAAGCCAACACAAATTCTCACACTTACTACTTCTGACGGAAGACAAAAGGCTGGAAGACGGTGACTTTGTTGGATGGATGTGGTGTCACAAAAGCTACGAGTGTTGGATGTCAGTGGCTGACATTGGAAGGCGGTAGACCAAGTGGAATGGAGGAGATTTATTGAGACGGCCAATGTTCACCCTGGACTGTAGTGCAAAATTTGAAGAATGTGTTTGTTGATTGGCAAATACATTAAATTATTCCATTTTTTTGTACTGTTAGGATCCTTATAACTATTATAGGTTTTTCAGAGGTGTAATAATATTTCATAACTTAATTAATTAATTGTGAATAATATTATACGCCGCCTGTTTGGTCGAGTGGTCAACGTCGTTGGCTACCGCTACGAAGGTCCCGAGTCTGGGATTTGAACTCGGGCAAACGGGCAGTTTTATAAATTGATTTTTCAATCAATTTATGAATTTCTGTTCAAAGGCATGGATGTATGTGATGTCTTGAATCCCCCCTCCCAACCATCCTATCTTATGAACGGGGCGTACAGAGAGCGGTTAGCTTACCACTAGTCCTGTCCTAGCCCTTTCCTTCTATTCCTACTCTCTTTGGAAAAGAGAGGTTGGGCAACTGAGTAACAAGAAGTTCTCGTAGAAACACTTCTGTTGAGATAAACTCTATTAGGAGTCCATATGCTCAACATTGGGAGCGGACATGGTAAAAAAAATATATTATACGTGTTTACTTTTAACTATATATTTTAACTTTATTTTATCGTAAATTAACTGTTTGCAGTAATTAATACTTTAATTCAGTTCAAGTTCATCCGTGCGCTTGAACGCCTGAAGATGCCGAAAGGCGAAACCCGGGTCGTTAGTGACAACATCTGTGGGAGTGTACATAATTTGAATGATTCAAATTTAATATTGAAATTCCACCAAGCACCTTCAGTCGAAATCTTAAATAATACTTTAATGATGTACGTTGTCCTAAATATTCCTTATTATAAGTTCAAATTTATATACATAAATTCTTAAACCTTCTAGGCGAGCTTTTTTATTTCCTGTCGTTTCTAAAATACTGCTTCGCCACTTCAAATAAATATCCCATTCGAAATAACATAAACCTTTCGGAACCTCTTAACCGAAAAGTTTTATACCCCTGGGTTTATAGCGGCAGTATCCCTTTGAAAATATTGATATTGATTGATAGGGTTGGAATCTTTCATTATTTATGTTTTTTTTTCTTTAAGGTGCTTATGAAGATGAAGAAACACACCAGTTTCTAACTTTGCGTATATAGATTTAAATTTTCACATATTATTTCAACAGGAATTATTGTATGCGGGATGATTGTAATTTAGCCAGTTGATGCCATTTTTACAATATATTAAGTTGAGTTATGTAATTAATTAATCCTTAAATTACTTTTCATTACAACCAAAGGGACTCACACTAGCATTTCAAAATTACATTAGATATTTTTAGTATCACTCGCAGTGGCGGTTTAAGCACTTTGGAAGCCCCAGACGCAATAAATTTTGGAGGCCCTGTTTTTCGAAAAATATAAAAGTGTTGCAAAACTCTTAGTAGAATATAATGAATATTGAAAACTGAAATTAAAATATAAAGGTTTATATAATTTATTCTATTTTTGAGGCCTCTAAGATTTGGAGGCCCCATGCACGCGCCTCTTGCGCTTATGGGGTAATCCGCCACTGATCACTCGAAATCAACTCAACTTTACGAACACCCAAGCCTAAAATCCCAAATGTTAATGTTAAGTAACATAATATTAATCTTGTTGGGGTTTGAATCCTGACCCATCTGATTGCTGGGGTAATGCTTTTACCACTTGACCACAGCAGCCAACTTATAATAACAATCTTTCGATGTTAAGGATTGGAATAGGCAGTTGAAAAGGGAGGAATGACAAATATTATAGACTCTCATTAAGATGATCTCTTGTAATTACAAAAAAAATGTTTTTTTTTTACATAATATAATATGTATAATATAACTTGTATTTATAATATTTGTATAATATTTGTGGAGTTCTGTTAAATGAATTCTTATTTAGCCAATATACTATTGTTTTATTATTTTTTTCCATGTCCGCTCCCAATATGGAGCATATGGACTCCTAATGAGAACAGTTTCTACGAGAACTGCTTGTTACTCAGTTGCTCAACCTCTCTTTTTCCAAAGAGAGTAGGAATAGAAGGATAGGGCAAGGACAGGACTAGTGGTTAGCTAATCGCTCTCTATACGCCCCGTTCATAGGATAGGATGGGTGGGAGGGGGGAATTCAAGACATCACATACATCCATGCCTTTGAACAGAAATTCATAAATCGATTGAAAAATCAATTTATAAAACTGCCCGTACCGGGATTCGAACCCGTGCCCTCCGTAGCGGTAGCCAACGATTTTGACCACTCGACCACACAGGGCACGGGCTCGAATCCCGGTACGGGCAGTTTTATAAATTGATTTTTCAATCGATTTATGAATTTCTGTTCAAAGGCATGGATGTTTATACTATTATATATGTTTTTAATGTATGTTTAATATAGTATAACTTCAAGTATATTAAAATAACTCAAAAGTCACCTCATGATTTCTTAATGAACTTTACGATTGTCAGTTCTTTCACCCATCGAAATCATTGAAATAAAATCCCTCCTTAGTGTAATTAATTAATTTCTCTCTCGATTCAAGTGGGAACCGACACCCCCCTCTTATTTCGTTTTCACGGCTACTCGCAGATATTTTTCATGCCTGTTGCCCCTTTGCCATCCACCTTATGGCTTCGGTGTATCGTAAAATATTCTGGTTGCGTGAATAACTTATGACGGAGCTGTTATTGGAAGGAGAAACAACTACATATACACGTATATACTTTTTGCTTTTGCCATTTAGGATAGTGGATGATGATTATTCAATGTTTATTTTGACGCATTCAAAACAATCATTTGTTGTAGTTTCTTGTCTTTTTGAAAACTGTGAATTAGCATAATTAAATTATAACGAAAAAACTAAACAATAAAAGAATATTAACGCAATGCTTGAACTTGATTATACCATTTTTTTAAATTGATACTGTCAGAATTCTACTATATTTCATTTTTTCAATCTATATATTACCACTCGGTTTATAGCGTGACATTCTTCTACAATACTTTGTTGGATAATCAAAAGCTTTTTTCCTTAAATATAAAATTAAACACATTGACTTTTTTTATCAATTTATATTTGTGAATCCAAACGCATACAGATTGTTTACATTATCTCTCTTTAAAAAATATATATTAATGGAACGATTCTTTTATTACCAAATACTTACGTTTCTTTACCAGTTTGGTAAAGAAACGTAAGTTCCATTGCTACTCTAGCAAATGTTATTGAAGCTTTTAGATGTTCTAAGCAGATTTTAATCATTAAATCAAAAGCTTTTAAGCAATATCCTCTTTGAATAGTATCGTTGTATCGGTACAACGAGGTATTTTGTCATTTTCATATTCGTTATTGAATTATTGTCATACACATCAGTGACATAAGGTTAATATTTGTAAAAAAAAACAGTAATTATATAAAATTTAGAAAAAATTTTAACTTTCATTTCGAGTCGATTACCTTGTTGGATTCGACGTCAGTAGAGCGCCACATGCCAACAGATGAAATCAAAATAAAAAAGTCCTAGTTTTGAAATGATAACTTCTATAAAACTATTTAAAAGAAATAATGATTTTTTTTTTACACTTTCAACTATGCGTTTTAAAATTCAAAGAAAAATAAAAAATGGTTCTTGAAATGAGCCCTCAAGAGGTGAAGTGAGCTATATAGTAAAATGGTAAAACTTTTTCTTGGACCTTTTAAGTACAATCATGTATTTACTTGGTGTTTTGGTGGATTGCACATTTTTATTTTATGGAGATAACACTATTGTCATGTGTATTAACTGAGGTTACTTCACTTTTACGTTACTTTAAGTCGTGTAGAATATTACAAAGCATCTTACATATTTTATTTCTCAAATACCACTTGGCTCACTCCACTTCTTATAGGCCCAAATAATAATTGATATTGTTCCCAGATTGATCCGTATCAAAAAAAAAATACATTTTTGTGTTTAACAATAGTACAAATAAACAAAATATAGATAAAACCTAATTTAGTAAAAAAATAACTCACGACTCAAATGGTTTGAACTTAGAACTTTGTGCATTGATTATAACAATGAGCTTCATGAGTATTTGCATTTCAATTTCTCCACTCTCAAGCAGTCCAGAAGCGTATACGATAGAAATAATAAAAATTTAACGCAAAAACCAATACATGGAAAGTGGCGTAAGGATCTTCCAGTGGCGCAAAATTACCTTGAGTGGTCCTGCCGCAAAAGTGGCGCCCACTTTTGCCAAAATAAAGACTTAATATTAAGTGATATTGTCCACCGCACCGCGGCGCAAGGCTAGGGGAGCGGCATTCCGGCACGCCCATATATTATATTATTTATCTTTACATCGCAGGGAATGCATTATATTATTTTTTCCATCATTATTATCAATGGGCCCCATATCAAATGGTAATATCGTGGGTTTTTATGTTAAGCTATCTTGTTATAGTGAATCATTAACTTTGTTTTATAGTATTCACGTCTCTAATAATTTGGACTGTTTAACCTTAAAGGACGAGTAGTTGCACTGTTACAGGGTATTTCTAAACAACTTTCTTTTTTATGGTATTTCTAAGTTTTCACTTTATGAAGATATAATAATAATTTAAATATGTCTAGTCTGGATCATAGTGGGGAACCGGTAAATTGCTCAAATGGAAATTGCTCGAATTACAAATTATTCGAATTGCTTGGTTATTTAAACGATTTTTCACGACTTTTTCTACGAATTTCATTTTTATCTTGTGCGACACTTGTTTAGAGAGTGAAATATAAAAATAATTTTCGTAAGTATTTATTTTAACCGTATTTGCTCCAAATGCGGAACATATGATCTTTTAATAGAGTTTATCTCAACAGAAGTGTTTCTACGAGAACTGCCTATTAATTTGTTACTCAAACTGTTTCTATATATTTCCAGATCACATAGAAGACTAGGGCTAAGACAGAACAAACGGAAACAAATTGATTATCTTGTTATTCGTGCAATTTCCATTCGAGCAATTTACCGGGAACCATCGTAGTGCAATGGTCAAGGTCAGTGGAGGGGAACCTACAGCTTTTTGACCTGATCAAAATATTTACTTCGATCAAAAAAATATACGCAAGCGTTTGAAAAAGGAGCGTTATCAATCAACTCATTATAACTTCGACAGTCGAAAAAAAGGGGATGGAGGAGGGTCAACGTTTTCTTTACTGCGGCCTTATGTTGAATCAGATAAATAAATGTGTCCTTCAGAAATTAAAAGGTTTCCCACCCCTGGTCATGGTCATTGGCTTCCGTGACGGATCTCACGTGCTTAAGTCTCAGTACGCTCAGCATTTTTTCTAGTAGATCTTTGTTCGAAGGCATGGATGTTTGTGATGTCTAAAAACTCCCTCCTACCTTTCCAATCCTAAAATAATGGTTTACTATTAGAAAAAATAGCCCAACACTTGTCATGTCTTCGCCTATCTTTCTATCTCTATTCTATTCGAAAAAGAAAGTTTTAGTTCGCGTAGAAAAAAAATTGTTGAGATACCTTTCTTAAAGGGAACTATGTATAATTGAAATTATCATTGAACATGTCTTAAAACAAACTGTTCTGCAGCCGAGTGATTGATACTCTTACATATTTGTCATTCGTAATATTTCGTTGCAAAGATTTAAAACTAATTCATAATTTAAATGTGTATATTACACTTATTTAATTGTTAATTAAAATACGTTTGTATATATTTAAATTATGTGCAAAAGGTAACAATAGAAATGTATTTCTCATTTTAACCATAAAAAATAACTGTTTTTTTTATATTATGCTTAGCTAAAAACTTTTCTCTTGCACAAATATAAAAATGCAGGTTTCTTATCAGCATTCAAATCAAAGACCGTCTTTTGTTCGTTTGCAATGAAGTGTTCCTCCATTTATTGGAAATATTTTTTTTATTATTGGAAATATATTTTTCAGTGGATATTTTTATATTTTGGTTATATAATACTATATTCACAACTTTTTGACCGAAAACATCATAATTTCAACAATTTTCACCAGAAACAATGCAATGTCAGATCATAATGTAGGAGAGCGTTTTATAATATGAAATTTTAAAAAATATCTGTAGGTATTAATTAACCTAACCTTAAATTTTAATATTATATAAGTTGGTTAAAAATAAAATGTTATAAATATTTATTTTGCTTTAAAGCTAATGCCCATGCGCCAGGCACTTTTAATTTGGAATACTATAAGAGTAAAACTTGATGAAAAAGTCACACAGAGGGAATGATAGCACGTGTAACTATGTCCAAAATGTTTTAAATATAAAAAGAAAAATAGCAAATTTTGGATTGATCTTGCCGGGACTTGAACCCAGACCCACATGATCACTAGGGCAAATCTCTCGCAACTAGACTATAGAAAACGATACTTATACTGTAAACGTAACCCTCTCTTTCCACAGTTTAAAATAACACAGTGCGTCATCCCTTACTCTACTTAGTATTATGCGCAAAGAGATTTTTACCAGTAAACCAAAAAAAAACGAAAGAAATATTAAACAGGCTCTGGATATTTCAAGTGATGAAAGTTATGTCGTACAAAATGTGCATAAACAGGATACATAAACCTATTGTCTGGTAATGGTAATCAATTATCTTTGTTAGTCAATATTTTAAAAATAAAATAAGATACTATGAACAATAATGAATTTTATTTTTTGACACTCTGAATTGATTTTTATACAAGGAAACCTATCCACTAATATTTTTTATTTTAGTATATTTTTACACGGTTTTTTTGTGGGAAGTTTTCATCATTTAGAAAGAGAGTCCAGTGTACATATTGATTTTATATTAAATAAATAAATCATTGGGACTATTTTGCGTCATATGCTTACATGTAAACAGCAGAGATTAGGTCCTTTTTTATATGTTCATAAGAGTTCACTTCGTGATATTTTAAGCTGTAGCACATAGTAATTTGATGCAATTATGATATTGAAATCTTATAATACGAAAATTCCAAATCGCAAGATTTAAGTTAACAAAGTCTGCCAGTAACCTTAATGGTCAACTTTCAAGTAATATGTAATATTAAAAATGACTTAATTAATTAAATTTTAAGTAAAAATCATTACGTAATTCATTTCTTTAATCAAAAAAGGAACAACAAAAAACTTCCTGTCCCTATAATGAGTCTTGCAGACTCAAAGGCTCTACGCCGCTACGGCGAGCAGTGAATAAACTCGTAGCGGGTGACTTGGCGTAGACCTGCCAGTGTTATTGTATACCTCCCACAACACTAGATGGATGATAATGAAACGGTAACCGAACATTCCGGACGCTTTTTAACGCGAGATGAGCCGCAAATGAAAAAAATCGCTCACGTTAAGTGAACGTCAACCATCTCAACAAATATACGTTTTTAATCGTACGTACACTCAATTTTTTTTTGGACGGTGGTTACATTCCATAAAAAACCATTTTAAAAAAGTGATAGAATTCTTAGAAAAAATGAAGACTGGATCCATAAATTTAAAAAATAAGAATTTGAAAAAAACACTTGTTACACAAAATTATTCACAATATACTTTAATAAGGAAATCACTATTTAATTATATGCGGAGACTTTTATGAGGGACTGGGCATCGCTTTGATAAGTCTAATATGTTTGAATCTAATGAAGCTTTTTGTTTGTTATTACTGTCATGTGTATTTGCTTCTGTGTTTTTGTTTCTGTGAATCGTATTAATATATAGTATTCGTTCCTTTTAGTAAATCTCGTTATTTCAAAACCGTGTAAAAAAAGAATTGAGTGAAAAATAGTTTCAATCGATAATGCCTTTTAAGCGATTCATCAAGAAAACTATTATGTTTTGCTATATTATTTTCACATATTTGTTTCGATATTAATTTTCCACTTTCAATCACTAAAGTAATGTTTATTAAACGACAGATAACTTAAGTTAAGCCGTGAAAAAATTATGATAACCGTAAATTAAAATGGCTGTGATGAAATAAAGAGTATTTATTATAAATAATTTTATGACGTTATATAACTTACATCAAAGTTTTGTCAACTAAATCACTGAGAAATATTTAAATTATATAACTCACACAATTTTAAGTCAATGGTGACATAAATTAAAAACTCCCGCAGACAAACTCGGCTTAAAATGTACTTGGATGGAAAATTCATAGTTATAGATATTTAAGTCCGAATTTAAGCTGTACAAAAATAAATTATTTTATTACGTTATCAACACTTTCTTTTTAATGTCCTTGGCATAACAACAAATTTCTAATAATTTTTATTTTATTGCATTTTTAAATTTTCTGTCTATGATTTCATCCATATATAAGGCTCTAAAATCATCTCGCAAAATATGCTGTTTTCTAAAAACGGAAAATTTCTTATAGTTCCTTCTTTATCGCCGACTCTCTTTGTTTGATTTTTTTGTGTACTGTATTTGTGTATGTATGTATGCGCATGTGTGTGTACATGCACGGATATAGTATGGAGGAAGCATATGGAATGTGATTTGCAAAATAATGCGTGTGGAGTTACCGTGAACTTCGTATCTCTGTAGTGATCACGTCCTTCCGTCTGCAACGATGGTAAGGGGATACAATTTGCAATTTTTCAAAAACTTTATCGATGAAGGAGACTGGAAGAGCTTTGACGCCGACGCGTCCTGGTACTTGAAGCTCAATAAATTTTATGTCTAAAGGTGGCGTTAATATACTTTCCATTCGTGTTAGTGTCTGAGCTGTCGGATTGCATATATTGGATTCGTTCAATCATCGTTATTTAAAAAAAAAAAAACAATAAATATTTAACCAAAATAAATATAATATGTTTGTACACATAATAAGGTGCATATAAGGATCTTTTATGGAACCTTATTGTCGATTAATAAAAATGCCTTTGGCAATCAAAATATTAAGCTTTGTGAAATTCGCTGTTTTTATGCTAAGGTCTTCAATTGTATCAACGTACGACGAGAAGTAAATACATTTGTGTCGCATATAATAAATACGGCTTAAGTTTTAAATGAAAATAAACTCCAATTTATTTTTGGTATTGGTTGTGAATCCCCGCGCCTGCTGTCCAACATTGAGTTTCCGCTTTAAAAATTCAAACTTCCGTTACTGGGCGGCAATCATGCATTATTATTTGTACTAGAGACTGGGAAAAGTGGAGACGAGCGAGAAGGGGTAACAAAACAATGACGGGTTGGCGGGCTACAATCGAAATACAATAGGAAAGACCAGCCGCAGTCGAGCTTAGACGAGGACTGATACCCTGCGACAAAATGCAGGGTTGTCACGACCCCGTTAAATTTATGTCGAGAATTTTCGTAGAACAATCTAAACATTGAGTCATGAATAAATAAAAAATGCTACGAAACGTGTTAAGTTAAACATTATACTTTATGTCATATATGTGTTATAAAATAGTTTATTTATGTTTGAAGCCTCCTCTCACACTTTCAATCATACAATAACGGGACGTAGAGAGAGTTATTTGTTAATCTCTAGTCTTCCCTTATTATTATATCCCTACTCTCTTCGTAAAAAAACTTTTGTTGAGATAATTCGATTAAGAGGTCATATGCTCTGCACTAGGAGCGGATATCGATGAAAAAAATGAAAAAGCTCACTTCATTTATATATACATTTTAAAACGCAAAACGTTATTAAGCCCGATTTTCTGTGGCTAAAAAAAAATTGTAATATAATTGTATGAGGAGCAGTGCCATCTTTCGGTTAGTGTGCAAACAGAGAGAGAGAGAGATAAAGTGTGTGCATGCAGATGGACAGATAAATCAAAACAAATATATAATACATATTATATATTATATATATTGAAACGGTAACGATATATTAAAAAAGTATTAACTTACAAAAAAAAAAACAAATTTTCAATTCAATTCAGTTGGGAATAATTCTTTGTTGGGAAGCATTTCCAATTTATAAAAAATGCAAGGTAACAAGGACTTTGGAAGATATTTAAAATATCTACCTCGGCAATCAAAGTTGGTTCTGATCACATTATAAAGAATCGATTATTTAAAAAAAAAAAAAGATCTTTTCATCAAATATTCACAGTTAAAAATCAATCGAACCAAAAAAAAAAATTCCTAGAAAAAAAACCAAATTATTCTACAGACATACATTTTTAAAATTTCAAATAGAGGAAAGTTCTCGTTTGAAAAGTCTACATTTGATTATTATTGTAGCTTAAAGTTTTTCGGTAACCCTATTTAGCTAAAACTGATCTTTGTTATATTGTCCTTTGTAAACATAAAATGCAGTGGGCATATAAAGATGTCCCACAAAGCGGAAAGTTTTTATCTAAACGCTGCAAAATTACAACTCGAATGCCTTCTAAGTACTTAGATACTTTTTGTTGAAATGAATACAAACCAAAACTGTACTCTTCTTGCATGTCATACTCTTTTGTCTGGTTCTACGACAAGGTCTACGCCGTCTAAGAAATTACAAAATTCGTAGAATATTTTGTTTTGAGAAATAATAAAAAGTCCCAAATGAAAAGACTTAAGCATTTTGCTATACAAAATAGTTGATATATAACTCTTATTTGAATTGCTATTAAACAATTCAAATTGTTAAGCAAATCAGCAGGTTGTTGACTTTTATTGATTGCTTCGCCAATCATGAGAGCTTTACGATCATCTTATAAGCATTACAATTAATAAAGCAACCCGAGACTTGAGACTTACTGAATTATTAATAAAATTGGTATAAATAAGATGTTATTCATTCAGTACCAATATAGTTTCCCTTTACCTTAAGAACTTTTGTATGCTACGGAAAGCAATTATTCGTTTGAATATTTTGTTCATAAAAAAATAATGCAATACAACAATCTCGGGACGCGAGAATTTTCCTAGAAGAGACAATTTTAAAAAGTTGAGATTTCAGACTCCTTAATTGGGACAATAAACATCCTATGCTTTTCGACTCCAGGTGGAATGGCAACCTTATATTTATGTCTCATAGCAATCTAGCAAATAATTGATTTTTCAACAAGAATTATCAGATATTATCGTATATAATTTAAAGGGACGATTTGCGAATATTACTCAAGAATTATAATTATGTTGGTGCACGGTTAAGACATGAAGTGGTTGCAAGATAATTTATTGTGCATATATATTTAAATTATTAATTAATAAACCTCTTTAGATGGGCAAACAAAACACATCTGTTTTAAACTTTTTCAATAAAAAAAATCGATGCAATTACTGTTGTTTAATATACACTAAAAAATAAAATACGACGACCATAAATTTGTAAAGTTTTACATCGAATATAATGCGGTAATCTCAGTTAATTGAATACCAGAGACTCCCACCTGCTTCTCGAGAAAGTTTGGAAAACTTTTCATACTCAGATAAAGTAACGTATTTTATACTCAACCAAGTAAGTGAACGGGTATATAAAATATATTATATAGTGCAATTTTGTTATATTTTTAACTTTTTATTCAAGCAAAAGTATTTTTTGATATTTTAGCATTCATTACTTCTCTTAAGTGGTTACAGCTAAGGCTTATACAAAAACCGACTTAATATTTCATAAAACTCGGTTTGACCGGTTTTCTACGCTTAAAAGAAAAGGATGTTTCAAATAAATTTGCAGAGGAAAGTTTTAAAATTTTTATAAACTTCGATTTTTTAGTATGTCTTAAGCACTTTGTTATTCCTCGTACTGCACAACAAAGATATGCCTTAATATGATGTGGACATACTTATAAATAAAATATTATTAGGAGCAATGAATCAATAAAACCACTTTCAATATGATGACGGTAAATTATTTCCGGAAAGGTATCACATTTTATAAAAATTAAACACATTTTTTCGTACTAATCTAACATTTTTTTATATATAAAAAAATGGTTCTGTTGAAGAAAAAATGTCTAACATGTTTTAATAAAGCCTAAATGTTTGTATTTTCACCTAAATTTTCATTTTTTAACAGGGTGAAGCGAAAGTGATTGCAGGCTATACGTCAAATTGTATAACTTTGTTATTCCACATGCTGTGTAACAAATTTTGACACGTTCTTTGTCTTAATAACTTTATGATAGTCAAACTGATGATGCTTCTCAAAGAAGCGAAACACGTGTCAAGATTTTTTACACAGCTTACGAAATATCAAAGTTATCTAATTTAAAATGTACTTTCACAAGGTTACCAACAAATCCATATAAAATAAACACAGGTTATTAATACCTCATTAAGCCTCTACCTCCTCCGATAAATAAAGGTTGAAAAAATGAAAAAAAAACAGTTCTCGTTAAGCAAATTCTGCTAAAGCGCGTCTACATGCATTAACTTTTAAATCTTTTTCCAATTCCATTTTATTACTCTATATAAATAAAAATATTCCAACTGGATATTAAGACTAAAGAATGGCTTAAATTCAAAAAAAATATCATTCTCAAAAGAATCAATATCGTTCAAATATTAAAAAATCAAACACATCATAGGTGTGAAAAACATTCCATTATTTCTACGGTTCACCTGGATATAATTTCAAAGTTATGGCAACACTAGATTCTCTCATATCTCTTTCAAATCACGAAGAATAGTGAAGATTACAAGCCAATCTCGGCCGGCAGGATCCGTCGCTGGTTTCCGGTTCCCGTGGGACAACCTACTTCTTTCTGTGTCAGGTGGATATCCGGTTTCACAACGAGCGAAAACTCTAATCGAAAAACGATACCTCCGAAGAAAAAGAATTCCTTGCTGCAATGCAAGAATATTGACGTGTTGTATTGGCATTTTTTTTTTATTGTTTTGTAGTTATTTTACTAAATCTGTTTTAAAGCTATTATAAAAATAGTATCTTTATTAAAGTTAGGTATACAAGAACGACCAAAGCAAATTTATTTAGTAGACGGTTATTCCTCGTGACGGCTACATTAAACATACAAATAATTTTTAATATTTAGTTTTATAAGTTTAGCTGTTACTGAATTATTACACCATATACGTGAACTTATTCTTAACCAATATAAACAACACATTTAAAAAAAAATAAGTTCGTTTCCGATGTGGAACATATTGTCAGAAGTTGTACATTACGATAACTGCTCGTTATTCAGTTGCAAAGTCTTTCCTTTTCACAGAGGTATAACGTTAAAATACTTTCATTAAAGGTATTAAGCGACAACTATTATCCAGTCAACGGATTTTTACGTACACGAACTTTCCACACACCGATTATTCCCTTTTATATTCAAGACAGTATGTGAGGGCTTGTATCATAACTCATATTCTCCAAAAATCAAGCAAAAAAACCACAGGAGTACAATTTTTCGTAATTTTAAAAAATGTTATAAATCACATGAACATTTATCGAATATTAAAATTAGCTCCGTCTAAGATACAACATATACTATTACACCATGAAAAATACTGATCGCTGATTGATGCTTTTTAGCCATATCATATTATTTATTTAAAAAATAAGTGCTTAGACACTGGCAGTGGTTGTAACTAGGCCATCCAATCCCTGACCCTTTTCGTAATCCCGGGATTGACCACTCACCATAAAACCGTTTCACAATTGCTTGAGATTCTTGGAGAATTGAGGGATTTACAATTATTAACTCAATGGTTGCCACATACGAGATATCTCATGAATTTTTTCGTGCTCAACAGGCCAAATACGAGTTATCTCGTCAATAACTAATTAAATTAATAGTCGCAAATTATAGCCGGCCTGCTAGGTAATTACTATTAATTATTTACGGCAACGAAAAAGTTAAGGACGCGGGTTTTCGGGATCCCAGGATTGATCACTGGAAAAAAAACAGAAATTAAGAGATTTTAAAAGAATCTACAAAAGAAGGTGAAACACCTTTTTTGTTTTATTAAGGTTGAAGACTGATTTCAAAAATTGTCGCTCGCCGGCAGATTTTAAAAACCTGGAAATTAACGGATTTCCCGTTATGCAAAAATGTGAGAGCTTTTTTGTTTAGTTTGCTTGCTGATTTCAAAAAAAATCAGGAATCACAAAATTGGACGGGATCCGGGATCCCGAGATTGGAGACCCTAGTTGTAACAGTGTTGAAAGTAAATTTTAATACTCAATTATTTTTTGATATATACATTGATGCATTTAGAGTTTTGATACTAAAACCTTCATATAATGGTATGTATTATAAAAATTAATTTATTGCTGATATAAGAAAGAACGAAATAAAATCTTATAACCAAAAACTTGCTGTTAACCAAAATTAAAACTATTTATTTCCCATCGCCATCTTTATATGTTGTTAAAAACGCAGCGTAGTGCTAGGTATGAATTTATAATTGTAACACTAACTGTTATAAAGATAGTTTAAATAACTGACTGGAAATAGTTGTCGTTAAATAAATTCTTTTAATTAAAATGATTCATTATACGTCCATATATTGAAATTGGATATGATTTAAAAACTAACTATTGTGTATTTCTTCACTGAAATGAATATAAGATGATTGAAGAACGCGTTTTCCGACTTCTCACGTATTGTGTTTATTTACGACATAATTTACTTATTCCCTCATTGAGGCAAACAAAACAAAATAATCCACGATGCGTTCAAATTAAGCTCTGATTGTTGCTTTGAATAATGTAGGTTTTAAGTCGCGGATTTGGGTGTCGTTGAAAAACCAAAAACACGCTAATCCTACAGCAAACAAACGACACCCTTCTTCCGAGAATGATCACTAATCCCCTATATAAGAAGGAAAATGGAAAAGACGATAAACTTATTAAATTGAGATGTGTCTCTTGTTTTCAATTGTGTTTTAAATATAAGACTAACTCTCTTTTGGAATACTTACAATATTACGTTATTATAACAAAGACCAAAGTGCGTTTAACATTTTTGACATCAGTCGCAATGCCCGCTGGCCAGAATCACTGTACGGAGAATTTTATATATTATTTGTTATGGATGTGACGTTTCAAATTCTTTATCTACCCTTCCAATTTTTAAGATGGGGCATAGTGAGAGTAATTAGACAACCATTAGCTCTATCTTCATATCTATATCCTCTTTGGTAAAATAGAGATTGAGCAACTCAGTAACAAGAAAGTCAAATAGAAAATTGGGAGCGGATATAGCTTAAAAAATAAATGACGTGTGTACCTCTAAAACTACTTACTAAATAACAATACGTTACTGTTCATTATTGTTTGCGTCTTTCTTAAAAATATCTATTGTGCCACCGAGGACACATATAGCAACATTGCTTAAAATAGTAAACCACTATCTTTTAAGGATTTTCACTTGAGAAGTTGACACTCTTTCTACCATCTCTATCTTCTCAGAATCGACAGACTTTTTACTGTTGTCATTGATTATAAGACAAACACTATATTCAAATACAAAACAGGAAAGAAACGTCTGTGTGATTAAGAAAATACTGTAAATTAAAAACTATGGTTTATACCGTGACAGTTAAACGCCTATTTGACGTGTTACCGGTGATTATCATCGTCGTTGTTGAACCTACTAGCCAGAATATGCCCTTGCTTCTTTTAAAACTGTCTAATATCTCGTCTGTATTGTGCCAAATTTATACACTGGCCACAGTGGATTCCTCGTTACTCTTGGCCTGCCTTTTAATATAAAGCAATCGACGATATTTAGAAGTTTGGGATAGCGAAAAATAACATTAGCGGATATAAAAAAAAACTGTTGTGTTATACATTTTCTGAAGGCTTTCAATAATATTGTCAGTTTCTAGTTAGAAAAACCATGTTCAACGCAAAACTGTTCACGTTGGGCAAGTTGGTTTTATTGGTGGGCATGCCGAATAGATAATTTATCAAGTTCTGTAGAACTGCCCTGAATTGAATTTTGAACAAACAGAAGTGTTTACTGCGGTCCGTTTTCTCAAGAGCTTTGATAGCAATAAAGGCCAACATTACTGCAATGATAATATATTATATTTTGGGATCGTCATAAACTTGATTAAAAGCTGTTATTGTAAGAATTATACACAACATATTTAATATTTAATTGACTCAGCTGTTCACACTATTTTTCTTTCTTTCTAGCTAACTTATTTAAACCAATGTTTATTTATAATTTATAAAATACATTACGGATTCAAAAAATGACGATTCATTGTGATTTTGGTTAAGATCTAAAAAATAGATGATAGATCGACAACCTTCAGAATATTAACTTACCTAAATATATATCACATCTTTGTTATCTCTTATCTACATGTACATGGTAAATATATTCTTTATTAATGTTAGCATTGTGTATATTTTTGTTATTTTTCATTTTATATTTAAATAATGTTAATTTTGAATATGGTATACACAATATTATTTAGGTTTATATTAAAATAACTAAAATTCGTAGATTTGCTTTGATAAAACAAAATAAAAATAATGCATGCTTTTCAAAGAACGCGAACTGCTCACAAACTTTTGTAAACATAAAAAAATGAAATAATTTCCAAACTGTTGCTTTGGATACGAGATCAACCCGTGGTCTGGTGGCTAAATCAACAGTGTTAATATTTGGTATAGATAGATTCTATTTTTTCCATCAATTATAATCGTATTTTTTTTTAATTAACAGTTAAAAAAGAGCTTACGGCAAAATGTATATTTTGAGCAATCAAATATAAGCTGTGATTTTAGGTTTAGCAAATTTTATTGACTGGTTTGCTTTATGATGTTGTCTCGAATCAAAACAATTCATATTTAAATAAAATACAAAAATTGGTCAGCATGCATATATTATAACTTAATGTGGATGGCTAGGCATTAGCCAAATGTAAAAAAAGACACATTGTCAAAACTATGAACGCTATGAAGGGATATAAATCATAGATAATATGTTTGAATTCATACATTTGGAAAATATTAATAATATATAACATATATATTTTTTGACTGAGATTACGAAGTCTGTATGGTGCAATCAAAATATTAGAATGTTACCGTTACGCAAATTTTACAAAATTTCAGCTCTCTTGATATTTTTTAATATCGAATCACTTTACCTTCAGATGAACTCAAAGATTATAAAACAAAGTTACTTTTTAAAGAACTACAAATTCTGTTATTTGAGTTTTTTAAAAAAATAACCAGAAATCTTCAGATTGGTAAGTTATATTTCTAAAAGGTAAGCTAAAAATGAAATAGATTATATATTTTTAAACATCAATAAGAGCAGAATTCATTGTCTGTGGTTGAAATTTCACTGTTGTAGAATTCGGTTACGGAACTCACTTTGGTTCGAATTCCAGTACGAACAGCATTTTTTAGGTCCTACTGAGACTCGAACTCGCGTGGTCCGTCATGGAAACCAACGACGTTGACCCCTGTGCCATGGACCCAACGGTAATATATGTTCTGAAATTATGTAGAGCCTGCGATGTGGGCTCACAGTTTTGTGGCGATTTTTATTTTAACGATGGGCACAGATTCTTTATATTATGCATGTATTCTAGCGTAATTATGTAAGTGATGTTTTAGTAAAGTCAGCTGAAAGCTTGAATTGGGTAAAGTGATTAAGAAAACCCCCTCACAAATACTGATCTTGGACGGTCGGTGAATAAAAGTGTTTTATTATTATTAGGATTTTTTTCAATTATTTTTCTGTAATAAAATTAGTAATGATATTGCTGGAGATAATAGCGTAAATATATTCGTAGATGGGAGCAGATGGTGCTCCAAACGCTGGGATAATAATATTCTTTGAATAAGGCTCAGTATTAAGACAGCGTTTACAAAAGCCGCCGCTAGGGGGACAAGAAAATAAAATTAAATAGTCAACGCGCACAATAAGAGGACTGTTATCAATATGTTATACACACTCTTTGATTTTTATAAAAAAATCAGTTATTTCTTGGTATAAACGCAATTGAAATTATGAAGAGTATCT
The DNA here is from genome assembly GCA_031772345.1 of Himalopsyche anomala. Classification (NCBI taxonomy): domain Eukaryota; kingdom Metazoa; phylum Arthropoda; class Insecta; order Trichoptera; family Rhyacophilidae; genus Himalopsyche; species Himalopsyche anomala. The sequence continues at coordinate 11,155,027 of CM062833.1, read as the reverse complement.
TATGACCAAACGTCTAGATGTAATAAACCTAATTCAATCTCGTTAAAACAGTATAAGGACAGATTTCACCTTTGCCAACTACACAATACCTTTTATTCACCACATCTATAAATTTGAATTATAATTTATGTTTCTTATAATTATTAATTGGTAATTGAATTATGTAGTTTTATTAAATTTGCATAACACTTAACGATAATTTTAGGGTAAGTAAAATACAATCAGCTTTATATAGGTAGTATTTTTTTTTTTGAAAACTTGACAACCTACAATAATTTTATTTAAAAATCACGTTTTTATGTGTTTCTTTTTTTTGTGTTTCTACCGCACGTTTTTTTATAAAATTTCACCTGGCGGCCGGGCAATTTTGCGAAAAATTCGCAAAAATTGTAATTTTACTAAATTCACTATAATTTGTGAACAAATTGAGATGTCTTTATCAAATTTAATTTTCTTAACTTCCAGATACTTCGCATATACGCATATATGAGTCCGCCGGCCAGAAACCTTTTTTTTCAAAGACTCAAATACGCGTCTGCGGCCGTTAAGCTGTTAATGTAAAAAAATATTTTATTTAACATTAAATAAGAATGTAACATGTACCAATGGTATTGGAAGAAAATAATAGTTTTATTGTTGGACGTGAAAACGTTTTGACCCTTTTCTTTAAATTTGTCTTAAATATTGTGTTTTTGTTGTCGGTATATATAAATTATTTTGAAGCATTGTGATTGCTTATAATATTATTAATCAGACATTTGGTGGTTTTAAGACTGACCAATAAAACAATATATATTACAGCGAACTAAATCACAGAAAAGCTATATTCGTTGGACACAAAAATACAAACAACTTTATAATGCATGGAAAAAATAGATGGAATCACAGGATTATGACTTAGTAGTGACCTTCAGAATTGGATCAATATCCAAGTTATTCTGTATATAAAAAAAGCATGGTTTAGGATAGTGAGATATGTTTTTTTTATTATTTAATTGCTAATATTTGATACAAAAGACAGAAAGAGGAAGAGAAGACTAAATATTAGCAAGTGCTGACATGTTCTTTAATTTTTTTAGAATATATTGAATAAGGTCAACAAATGTATGTAACTCTTCAACAATTATACAATATGACTATTTCAGCACTATACCATCACCATCGATTACTTCTAAAGGGGACATGGCGTTATGTCAAAATAAATACCAAAAATATAACATGTCATATGAAACTAAATGTAAGAGTTTGATATATTTACTTTATGATATATTTATTATGCAAGCGCTAAAAGTCGAAAATTTGCACTTCAAAACTTATTTGTTATATAAAAAATAAGTACCATTTTGAATGATTATATTTTAAGCACAGAAGCAAAATATCAATATAAATTGTATTAATATTTCAAACTGAATTTAATACAAATAACTGTACGTTTCTTTTACTATAAAGAAACTAAAAATGGCTGTTAAATTAAAAGAAAAATATTTCCATAGCGAAGTCCTTTTAAGTGATGCGTTATCTGTACCCAGATGGAAATGTACCGTGCCAAGTAAGCCCCAGTATTGTTTTACAATAGCGCGTCTAGAAATCTGAATTAAAAAGATACTCTTACTTACATTATTATATTATTTGTCTTGTATTGAGGGGTTGAACAGCTACTACATACCGCTTAGCCAAGAAGATTTACGGCGTCGTTTTATACGTTGTGCTCTGCAAATAGTAGCTTTGTATTAGATCTATACTTGATAGCAAACTTTAATAGTTTGTATTGATTCTAATTTATCACATTCCAATCCAGTACTACCGTCAACTATCTTATCTTGTTATCTTAATACCTACTTAAAAGTTCGACGAATCGGCTCGGACTCGAGGCAAAAAAAACCTTTAATGCCGAAATTTCATTCATTGAAGAAATGCCGCTGCAGTAATCTAATGCAGCTGCACATTTTCAATATTTTAATATGATATTATTGTCTCTATCTAAAGCATTACATAAGTCGGAAAGGATTTAGTCAGGATCAGTTGATCAAATTTTGTTTGAAAAAAAGATTCAAAATTTGGAAGTTCATTAAGTGAAGAATTTTTACATGCGATCAAAAAAAGAATGAACGAACGCCGACATAAAATAATAATCACACTCGTGATATATCTACAAAGTGGAAATGTTCCCAGTTCTAATGAATATTTTCGATACTCAAATAAATATGAGGCCATTTCTTTAGCACAAAGTATTTTTAAGAGAATTCACCCAAATTTGTGATGTGAAATCTCCCAGGACTCTGATGTAGCACATGATGATAACACCTATCTCTTTACCGTCCATCGAAGTCAGATTATCATAGATAATAGTCATCACCTAATTGCAATTAAGATTAAGTTTACCCTTCCAGACACAGCTTCGTAAAGTTAAATAATTCACACATTGTACTTAACTTTTGGCTTAATTGTATTTTATTTAAAGAAAGTTATAAATTGAAAAAGCGACGGACGAATGAAAATGATCAATACTTAGTGAATACTTAGTAAGATAAACTATCATATTCCTTATATCTGAATAGTAAATTTAGTCCTTCCTACTTGGTTGCAAAGATAAACATTCATGTTCATAAATGAACACATGCATATACATAGGTTATACATAATTTTCATAATTGATTTGATTGATGATGGATGCCATAAGAAATCAGAGATAATTAAATTTTGCAAATATCTAAGGCTGTCAAAACTATACAAATTGAACCAACTATTAGACATTATATTTGTTACAAAGGTCGCGTTACGATAATACCTTTTGATTATTATCCTTACAATTATGATAAAGCCTTTCTAACAAGAGAAAATCGGGTATATTTTGAGACATTCTAACTCTAACTTTTAGATTAGATTTTCGGTGTATCCCTAATATATGTATTAAAAATCAGTTGAATATGTGATAATATAAATGGAATTCTTGTTCCCTTATTGAATCTTACCTTTCCATTGAAATGTCAACAGTGGTTTCATGTTACATTCAGTCAATTCAAATACTGCACCATTCTCTACTCGCATTTATTTAGTTCCTTAGCCCAGCTGGCATTTTAATTATATGAAATAACAACACATAATCGATAAAACTTACCCACTTCAAAATCTTAATCAGTATTGCTTTATTCAAAAACATTTTTAGTATATTTAGTATGTTATCTAACAGTTTATTTGACAGCATTACTACAATTTGCTTAATACAAATGACCAGTCAGTGGCTACTCCTATAACTTACATGGCCATACCTTTGATTTGAGCGAAGGATTTGAGTAAAAAAAATATATGTATCTTCTTATGTAATTTAAGATTTCGACTGAAGGTGCTTGGTGGAATTTCAATATTAAATTTGAATCATTCAAATTACGTACACTCCCACAGATTTTGTCACTAACGACCCGGGTTTCGCCTTTCGGCATCTTCAGGCGTTCAAGCGCACAGTCAGTTCAAGTTCATCCGTGCGCTTGAACGCCTGAAGATGCCGAAAGGCGAAACCCGGGTCGTTAGTGACAAAATCTGTGGAAGTGTACATAATTTGAATGATTCAAATTTATCTTCTTATCGTTATTTTACTTTAGCGTTGAGAAATATAAATTGACTTACTACTCTTTATCTTGTCAAGTTTTCCTCTTTGAAAGAGCCTTTAAAACATTCATGTCAATTGCCGTATCAATGAGGTTATGCTTACCTAACAATAATAAGTTGTCTAACGCTGGGCTTGCAGGATGTTCTCTCTAAATATTCACCCAAAGTCCATAATGATAAAATACATGAACAAAATGTTTTAATGCATAAACAAAATAAATACAATGAGTTGAAAAATGTGTCTCAATTCACTTAATCCTTCTAATCCTAAATGAATGACCATTTATTTGGCGAAATGATTACAAAATAATATTTTTTATGATTTACAAGCAGGTTGAAAACGTTTTGCTTAAAATTATACAGGTATAACAAATCATTTTATTATTTAAATCGTACAACTAGATTCACATGTATTGCTCAAAAGTTATTACATACATCTAAATTATTCAAAAAAATATTAGATATACGTGTGTGTGTGTTTAATTAACTTTTCCGGTTCTAAGCTCAAGAAATGCGACCCCAATACCCACATTTTCTTAAATATCTATTTTAATATGGGTGATACAATGTTTATAATTAAGGTATTCTTATATCATAGTTTTTTTGGACCTTTTGTAGTTTATATAAATACGATAAGATAAGAGATAAGCGCCCGCTTATCAGCGATCGTTGGTAAGATAACTAGACTGAATACCGCTTAGCAAAGCGCGCCAGTCGCACATTGACATTTGCATTGAAACGACGTATATTTTACGCGCAACTTAAAATATGATTATTTATTAAAAAAACACGGATTTTTATAAAAAAAAAAATGTATGAGGAATGATGCAGAGAGATATTTTAAAGCCCTCGGACTATTTATTTTTTTGAAATTCATAATAATAAGGCCAATAATGAGGAAACCACTGGGGTCCCTAAAAGACCCCCAGCGGCCGAGAAGTATTTTTCTAGTCTCCGAGCCGCGAGAGTTAATCTGTCTTGCTGTTTGTAACGTTTTCATATATTTACAAAGCTGCGAAGTTGTGAAAAAAGCTCTAACAACGTCTCCAACTCTGGAATTTACAAAAAAAATATGACTTCAACCTCGATTCAAACAAGATGTAAATTTAGTATTTTCGTATTTTGTTATATCTACTAAAATGCAAAACTCTTTAAATTTAAATTTAATAAAGAAAAAGAGTTGGAGTCACTTGTTTTTTTAGAATCCAACTGTCCATCTAAAACACTAGGACTAAAATCGTGAAATATTATTTTCCCTTTTCATTGAAACATAGTAATATTTTTTAGTTTTCGCATACGGTTGTATATTTCTCAACGCTGAATTGTGGTTCATATAATAAATAATACAGCAGAACTAGAAATATAATATTACCATTTTTCTGGAATAGCTACGTCGATACGATCTCGAATAGATGAATGAACTATGAGCATAAAATTCAGTGACTGGCATCAAAGTTATGCCTCAAACGCCAGGTATTAACTGATTGAAAAGCAACAAGTAACATTGAATCCGCGGTCCAGACGTCTGTTGGCTTCCATTGTGAGGCTTTCCACATCCGGTGAGCGGTTAGTCGGCGTCGCTTTACACCATCTTGTCGCAGACGACAGCGACGGTTTGGCGGGAATATTACACTCAGGCATCGCGGCCTAGTTAAAGACCAGTGAAAAAGCTCCGATAATCTTTATATTATCATCTATAAACTCTGCAAAATCACAATAAATTGTCGTTCCGAATACAAGTGTCGAATTGAGATAGAAAAAGTTTTAATTTCTTTACCAGCCAATTTATAACTGGTCATGATCGATTCCGTTTAAAAGATAGTCCAAATTATCTACAGGATTACATCACATGAAATTTTCATTTATTTAGGAAATATACGAGCTTTGCAAGTCAATCCAATCGTTCATTAATACGAACAACCGTTCACTTGTTGGCTTATACGTCAACTTAATGGAGATCATTGATCATGAAATGCGACGTCAAACATACATAAATTTTGACGAGTCAGTTTCTCCTGAAACTCTACAGATAAAAGAAAAGAATATAGGATGCGCTTAAAGTTTTCTACACTACTCGACGCTCCCTTATATATGAAAGCAGTAGTGGTTTGAGAAGGGGAATTCGGCCAAAAATATAATTGCGGTAATTTAAATCAGGATGCTGATCACGCTCTTTGGAAATTTCCAGATATCAACAACCAAAAAGATTTTTTATTCGTGTCGTTATTATCAGTTGGATCTTCCAGTAATATTTTCAATTTGTACATGTTTTCTCTCAATTTATCGAGTTGTCCATATCCGTCCCTGAAAGTGCAATAAGACCCAATTATAATTTTATAATCAAATTCATCTATCCTCTCTACGACTGATCAGCTCTCGTGGAGTCATCTGTGGACAGCAACCATTATTAGCGCCTCATTGATTGAGAATGGATTTTAATTCAATAAAAAAATGTCCATTTTTGTGTCCATCAATGGAATAAAAAAAGAAGCCATTACACTTCTAAAAAAATATTTTTGGAAGCATAATCTTATCTTACCAAAGATTCTACTAGTTTTCATCATCTTAATATACAAGCTACTCAATATTTTTTTTAAACAAATTAACATGTTTTAAAACGATAAAACTTGATACAGATTCAACGGTACACAACATAGTAGATACACCCATCTAATCCAGCTTCACAGGAAAAAGTACAGTATTTTTTTTAAAGATTTTCTGCAATAGTTTTATTTTTATAATTAACATCATGCCGTCAGCGTGGTCGAGTGGTCAACGTCGTTGGATTCGGTTACAGAACTCACGGGCTCGAATCCCAGAATCGACAGATTTATAAATTGATTTTTAAATCGATTTATGAATTTCTATTCGAAAGCATGGTTGAATTCCCCCCCACCCAACAATCCTAACCTAAAAAATAAAACTTAGTGAAAGTGATCAGCTAACCACTAATAATGCCATTAATCTAGCCCTAGTCTTCTATTCATTCTATACTAAAAAAAGAGGTTGAATAACTGAGTAACAAGCAGTCCTCATAGACACATTTGTGATAAAATCCAATATGAGTCCATATGTTCCACATTGAGAGCGGACATGGTAAAAAATATAACACCACGGTCACACAATAATCAAAAGAATAATAATAAAGAGGATGCCATTTTAAAAGATATGCTACCCACCATTTTGTCGAGTTTCCCGCCTCTGCGAATGCGACAGGTGGATGAGTCGACTTCCGGCGCGCGAAGACAAACTCTCAGGCAGGATTGCGCGGGAAATAATGTGCAACAGAAAACGTCACTCAGGTGAATAGCTCATATCTCGATTGTAACTTTGAAGCGATGGGACAATGGAGTGAATAGAGGCGGGTTTGGTTTAGTTTGTGTTTTGTTACTCTTGATCATATAGCATGCCGAGCCTATTGTAAATATTCTGTTATATATTATTCTTCTTATTTGTAACAAGATGTATGTACACACGATACCGTCAAAATTTGAGAGTGTTTGAACTTTTTTTTAGAACGTAAAATGATATAAAACTGTTAGCATAGTTTTAATACCTGTATGACTATTTTAAATTGAGCTTTATTTTGTCGAAAGCTCATTTATATCGAGTTATTATTATCAAAGTCGGGCAAATATAATATTTCATAATATTATAAATACTATGGTTACATCTATTAATCGGAAACTACATACATCTTTCCAAATGGCAAAATTACCTTCATAACCAACCCGCCTTCTCTTATTTAAAGGAGTATTGAAAAGTTTCTCTAGAAAATATGAAAAAACTTTCCAAGAAATTACACGTTCAAATTTGACAAAATGGATCAAGTGTTTAACATATAGCAGGTGCCTTTGTTAAATTTAACCAACAATGCTGTAAAATTAAACAATGTTACATCAAGTCCAACCCAGGGTCACATTATCCATACAAATATGCCTAAAATAAAAACCTTCGTTTTCCTCGGCTGTCTCTCAATTACAGAGGTGTTGATGCACTGCGACTAGACTAGTATATGACAACGATAGTTATTGGATATTCAGTCACTAATCATTGATAGAAAACAATGCTAGAAGAAGAAGACGCTAAACAATTAGTGTTTAAAAGCATTAAAAAAAATCAATGTTATACATTAATCAAAAGTTCTCGGCTGTTAACTCTTAGAAAGGAATCAAATGATAAAATTTGTGTCAAAATGTATGGGTGGCAGTTTGTTTGCATTCCTTCTTAATTTCTCCTTATGCGATCCTGTCGCTAAATAGTATTTTAAGATCTTCATTCTTGTATCATTTTCCTCTCTGAAATAAAATGTTAAAATACCGAATATGAGACATGTTTTCGTTACTAACCTTACAAAAAATATACAAATAACTTTGACGAAGTGTTTAGATATTAAATATTCTAAAACATTGTGTTTACTTCTAGGTGTGCTAAAACGCAATAAACAACATTGAGAACATTAACCTGTGGTGCAATGACACCTCATTTTGATTATATGCAAATAGACGGTCGTGATGCATTTATCTGTATGCAGCGACAGGCCTACGGTTTATGCAGATTGAATATAATTACAATATAAATATTAATCGCTTATTTTTCATATACTTTTTAAAAAGGTAACATATGAACAGAAACAAACAAAGCGTTTTGCATGACAGCAATTTTTAATGCGCAGGACAAGTTAAATTACCTAAAAAGTTACCACTTACCCTTGGAAACACAAGAATCATTTTTTGCAGAAAGGTTTTTTATGATGGTATATAATGGTGATTTATTAGTAGGATTCATTAATTTTATCGGAATCATTTTGCTATTATTTACTTCATTAATTATCTTATTAAATTTAACCAAAACTTGATATCATAAGACTAGATAAGATTCAGCAAAACCAATGAATTATATGACTTATTGAACGTTTACGGATAAATAAAGATATCGCTCGACATAAATCAGCCGATACCAGTATTTTTATATACGAATTTTGGCCGTTGGAATGCCTTGGAATTTACCCAAAATCAAGGTCAGAGCTGAGATCATGTTTCTACAGAACTGCATTTGCATGTTGAAGTGCAACGGAACACGACTGCAGGTAAAACAGATTATGCCGTCGAGGTTTTCCTTATATCAATCAGCATCTGTTCATGTCACAGTATATGACATAGGTATACATCCATTTTGAGTTTTTACGTCGTCGTTAAAAAAGCGAAATGAACATAAATGAATTACACATAATTTTATAAATAGTCAAAAATCATGTTTTTAATCATTCAACGTCAGATTACAACGTCAGGTTTGAAAATTAAACTCAATGAATTTTTTTCAAACTTAAAAGCTAAATTTAGATACTAATTCGGCATTTGCAGCATATATTTCTTTGACAGAGCGTGTATTAAGCTGTATACGTTATGATTATCGAAAAAAGATATTTTGAAAAAACTAAAAGTTACTTACTTTTACCTGACTACAGTCGACGTTATAACATAATATAATATAGTTCTGGGATTAAATAAACTACGTTTTACTTAAAAAAACAAATGCTCGCTTTTCTGAAACATTCAGCTTAGTTCCTTTGTTTAAGTATGGTAATAATGTACGCCGACATTTGTTTGCTTAAAGATATTATAGTTAGCATACTGATTAACTTTCGATTTCGATATTAACATTATACCTAACACGTGATAAACTACACAGCACACAAGTGCTCGTTATACTTTCAGATATTGTACGACTACATGTATATAATTACATGTTATATGTATAGATGTTTTTAAGTTAAAGATCGCTATTTTATTAGTCAGTATAGAAGAGATGTTTACCTACATATTCGTAAAAGCCAGACAGAAGCCTTCACCTCACTATCATCTTTGTTATTCTTCGATTACTTGGTGATCTTGATGATTGACTACATCTTATTCTGTCGTTATCAGCAATAATATGTCACTATCGATATAAAACAATTTCATGCGAACTCCCAGATTTCCCATCTGATTTTGTAAATATATTTTCTTTACAATGAGGGACTTATGCATCTTCTGTGTATCGCTAATTTTAAGAATGGTCGTAATAACAGCGTATAAGCCGATTTTCAATTCTGAGATAATCTCCGTCAAAGTTTTTACATATTGCGAACTAAATGTATTTGGCATTCGAAATTATCATTATTTTATTTAACATTTTTTTTTTCACGTAAAAAATATTGTAAATATGATGTCGATTTTTTTTAATTTATCAATAAGTAAATGTATGTTATAAACTGTCATTTCATGATGAAAACAAAGATATAACTGACATCATAAAGCAATAATAAAATGCATTTTACAGTAAATTAAAATGAATTTCAAGCAATAAAATAATATAAAAGTGTAACATCTAATCAAGTACTTGCCTTTTCTTATTATTCACTGAACTTCGTCATCATCATCATGAAAATGTTGACTGTCAAAATTGTTAACAACATTTTTAGAAGATAGAAGAAAGATGGATAGTCTTTGAATGTCATTATTTTTTTGCTGTCTCTATTACTTTAATTTTATATTTTTATAGGTATAATTCCTCTATTTTGGAAAGATTGTGATATCAGGCTAATTTCTCAGTACGGTTGGGGTGGGGTGAGTACGCTCTTAATGCACGCATGCCTTCAATAAATATAATGTAGCGAAAATTGACAAGAACTCGTACAATGTACACAGCTTGTTGCTGTACCTTCATCATTGATAAGTTCGATGTTACCATACAACACACTCAGTTTGAATGACCCAATGTTTTTTTAATCATAATTTCGTAATATTTATGTATATGCTCTTTAAATTCGGATCACATTTATTTATATTGTTACCATCGATGAAGTCACATGATTGAATTGCATTTCAGGTCATAAAAATATACATCGTCGTTGAGCACTTATCTGTTTTCCGCAAATTTGCATTTATGCACTGTATATTTGTTTCAATTTACGTTTTTTGTGCAACTTTTACCACCAATTAAATAGAATTTCATTAACAAACTACAAATGTGTTTTTTCACTGACGCGGTGTTGCATTTTAACCATACGTTAACGTTCAATCAAAGTAATTAGTTACATAACATAAACATATATTGAAAATGGCAACTGCATATATCACATATTATATTAATCACATTAAAACCAGCAGTATAAAGTGAAAACACTCGTCAGGAGGCAGTTTAAAGATACTAAAAAGAAAATCGATTTACTCAATTGAAGCGGCATTTATAACCTGTTATGTGGTACTTGTAATACGATATACGTGGGCCAAACAGTAAAGGTATTTCAACCTGATTCGTATAATATTCCATCAAAATAAACTTGTCATCATTTTATGAATTATTTAATTATATGTTTATGCTTTTCATCATATAATACAGATTGAAATTCAGAATCCGAAATTGTATATTGTATCAATAACATTTTGATCAAATACACAGAAGCAGTTCTAGACTTAACCCACGAATGACGGCGGGGGTGGCTGAAAAAATAAAATATAGTTGCGTAAAAAATTTCCAATAAGTACGCAAGATGGTGGTTACCACCTGATTATAAACAGGGGGAGTGCATGCGCCAAAGTGAAATCATTGAACTATTGTGTTGATATCACATTTTGGGAGCGAGGCTGGCAAAACCAACAAATTTGAGTGCATGGACGTAATTACCTGTTATCAATAAACCTTATTTGTTTACGTACACGTTTTTTTAATGTAGTCAAACACAACGAATATGCGTAGGTCGTCACGTCTACTCGAGTGGCGTGACGAAATATCTCGATTAAAAAACGCACGCACGTTTAATATTGCTTTTTATTATTTGCGAATTGGAGGCATCAGTGGGACGTTGCGACACCTCTGCGGGATTTTCCACTTGATATCGGTGCACACCAAAAACGTCACAGATAAGATGACACAGAAAAAATTTACAATACATATTTTTAATGTTCACTTCATAAATATATATATGTACAACAAAATATTTTTATAATTGGCGTTTTTTCTTTTAATAATCCGCGGACTCTAAATGTAGCATCTCTATAAAAATGATCATACTTAAAGAAAATTGATTGAAGTAAGCCGAAAATTTCAGTCGCTTCATTTCTCTTTTTGGTGCGAGTAAAGAGTATATTATAAGGATATATGTGTAACAACAAAGATTAAATATGCTTTACTACATAGTTTTTTACCCTTTTTGGTCCCGTGGCCCCTTTTCAGTCTCATATTTTTCCGTGGCTCACATACCCGTTTTTTTTATATGAGCATAGAAGTTTTTCGAGATAAGGTAAGAAGTTGAAAGATTCCGAAAAAAAATCAATTCTAGGAATTTTCGGATTTCCCAAAATGAATAGACGAGAGGCCTTTTTTTAACTCTTTCAGGATTTGCCCGTGGCCCCCCAAAACTATGCTCTGGCTCCTCTAAAACTATTTTTTCTCATTGGCCCCTGGTTGAGAAACCGTGCTTTACTACATGCTACTCTTTTTCTCCTCTAAAATTAACTAAATCCAGCAGAAAATAATACAATTCTTTCAAAACTTAAATTGCGAATACGAAAACATTAAACAAAAAAAACCCAACGTTGGTATCAAGGAAACCAATAATTCATTCAAATTATGAAATATTTTTACGAGAATACGTTGCCATATTTCAAATTTGCTCTGCTTTGTTAAAAAAAGCTCAATTTGAAATGTTTTGTTGGTTTTTTTATACTGATAATTATTATATATCGTATTTTGTGTAAGTTATAGATTTCCTTGGTTCCCCGCATATGATAATTTAACATATTCCTAGTTGGATTGCAATTAGCGGTATCAATTTGATTTTCAGGTAGAAACATAGTAGCGTGTTTTAAAGCATATTAACCCAACCAAATAATTAAAGGTGTCATATTAAAATGAGATTATAGCTTTTTGATAACAGCCTAAGCGACAAAAAAGTAAAAATAAGTATTTAATATCACCCCAAATAGACTCGAAATAATAGATCCATGTACAGTATTTCATACATTAAATTTCATATTGAACTTGACGAGACTTCAATCTAAACCTATCCAAATGCTAAGGTAAATGTTTTACTATTAGACAACTCAGGACGACGTTTAGATCTTGAAATGTTAAAGATATTCAGAATTCCGTTAAAAAACCATAAAACGACTAAAATTAGATTTATGAAAGATACGAGAATTTGAACACGTGTGCACTGCCCTTGAGAAGTGACTACACGACTACAGAACCGACGAGGAAAATATATTTAATAAATTCACACACGCAATGCGTAGTAATGTAGAGTTTTCGTTTTCAAGTTTATTAATTGAGAACAAATGTTAAATATAACCAGTAAAAGTTAAGTACATACAGCGTCAGTCGACAATCAATTAAATTTGCATAAAATATTGTATAGAGACGTTGCAAAAGGATTCGTTGACCCCTTAGAAAGTGTCAAAACAAGAGGCGTTCGCGCCCAAATATTTACATATTTATAACGGCCCCCCACTATTACGTAATTGTATTACTTTCATTCGTTTGGAACCGTTGGTTTTATGGTTATGTTTTTTCAATCTAAAAATTGTTTAAATTAATTAATACAAAGGAACAAAAACTCGGAAAGAATGGACGTGTTAGTTATGAATTTCGAATACAAATATTAGAAGTCCCACCGATAAACTATCGGTAAGATAGGGAAACAGATGTCGCCAAAGAGTTTCTTATGGATATTACATTTTAAGCGCAACTATGCGATTTATTTTCATATTCATAAATAAAAGTTATTATTATATTCAAAAAATATGCCACTCATTTGTACACTAATTCACCTTCATTTTATATGATCAGGACCAGTTTCTTTCATGACTAGCATTATCATCATTAGTTTATAATAATACTCATCATGAGCGAAAACAGTCCTGATCATATAAAATAAGATTGGAATTAGTATAAATCAGTGTTTTATTTTTTGAATATTTTATGTCACCTTGAAACTGATTATTATTGTACAACAAAAAAATCATTTTATTTTAATTAAAATCGAAAGAATTATAAAAATTGAATTGAATTTTAGCAATCAGTTCGTATTCTTCCCCTCGGTTATCTATGTCTTATCTGAACCACGTATGCCTAACATGTGGCGGCTCCAAATTTCTTTACTTCCCTATCCCTTATTTTCTCCCAGCAAATGCCTGAATACCTCTACGAATTTTACTGATTGTCCATAACAGGTGCTTATAACTTCATCAACTTTCTCTACCTATTCCTTATCCAGTAATATCGCAAAGTTTACGGCGCGAGGTTCAATAGTTGACGATCTCATTCAAAGGAGGTTGACAGTGTCTATGATCGATAGCTTTTTGGTAAACCTGACTGACGAACAGAGAATGATGTCATCTAACCATTCAGTATTTCCATTTTTTTTTTAATTTTGCAAAAATAATAATTTCGACACAATATTACCGATTCTAATTTATGCATTTTTACAAGACATTTAAACGTGAATAAAAGACACAGAAACAGGCTTAAAAAATTTAATTTCGACATTTATTTTTTATTTAACTGCCCACGTGTATTTATTTTTCATTCACGAAATCTGCGATCGGATAAAATAATGATGTCTACTCGTGATATATATTCTATAAAATAATTCAGTATATTTATTTGGATTTTATTTAATTATGTAATGGTGTTTTATTTTGACTGAAAAGTAAGGATGGAAACAACATATGGCTTATTGAAATATGTCTTGTAAACCGCTACACGCCTTTAATCAAACAAAATCAGGTAAAGTGAAAAACATTTGTAAAACACGAGAGTTATTCGAAAAGAATGTTATAAATAAAAAACATTTTTATTTCAAACAAAAAAACATATGTCACACCATATTTTTCATTAATTGGTATAGCAAAGTTATAAAAAATATTTTAAGATTAACATATTTACTATTATTGAAATTTAAAAAATCACACATTAATTAAATACTTTCTCCATTCCTTTTTTATGTTTTATTGCTCTTTTGATAGCAACAATTCGATGAATTAATAAATTTCTCTTATTTTTCTTAATTTTTTAAAATGTGTTTAACACACATCACACACAAAAGGACGAATGTGAATCTATGTTAAGTAAACCTCAAAATTTAATCTCTACTATGCGAATAAACTAATTTTACCTTACGTCCTTCTGGATACTCCAACTCAAATGTGCATATCATCATTTTTTTGATGATTAATTAAAAACAACGTACGCTGGATATTGACCTAGCATGTCTAGGAGAGAGATGCCTTTTAAAAAAACCAGTTACAAATAATACAACATTCTCAATTAACTTTATACAAAATAAACAAACATACTGCGCGAAAGTCAATGCAAATTTAATGTAAGAAAAACACATATAATTAGCCTGCACCTCTCAATATGTGTAACACTAAACTTGACACGTCGTGCTATGCAGTATTTTGTGTATGCATTAAGCTTGCCAGTTACTGGCTTGACAGGAGTTTTTTAAAGGTATTATTCAATGAATTAAGTGAAATTGCCTTTCTTTACATTTTAACATAGTTTACTTTTGCGTAGGTTCGCAGACCAATTGCTGAAACAGCTTTTGACGACATTCGTTGTAACATCATTGTTTCAATTTTCTCGATTTTTTCGATTATGAATTCTTACTAGCTGAGTGAAACTGGCCTGAATCTGAAAATTGAATGTATTACCATATATACATAAAGGTACTTGGTGGAATTTAAATATAAAAAAAATAATTGTTCAAATTATATACATTCACACAAGTTTTGTTACTAACGAACCCGGGTTTCGCTTTTTGGCAACTTCGTTTAAGTGCAAGGATGAACTTGAACCGACGCTCTGTAAATAAATGTATCGTGTTTATATAAGAAATAAATGTGTGACAAAACTTGTGTAAAATAAATAATTGTTTTTCACAAATGAAAGGTCACTTTTTCAGTACTTGGCTTAAAAATACGATGTACGTCATGTTAATAATTAAAAAAAATATTTTATTACGTTATATAAAATTGGTTTCTATGTGTTACTATATTTTTGTTTTACTCCCATCGTATTAAGTTATGCAGTGTCCAAATCTCTAAGCGAAGACCTTCATACAATAACCAGTTTTTAAAAAAAACAATCCTGATACTGAAAATTAGACTAGGTCTGAACGTAGACCACAAAGCCAGAAAGGACCTACAGACCTGCATGCGCTGCAACGCAAGCACGTGTGACACAGACATGCGTCTACCCACGCTGCCCAACGTTGTAGTGCTGACACAGATTCCTGCATAAATCACGCACGTTTCGACGTGTTCTCTTGACTTTGCCGCGAAAATCACTGAAAAATTATTCAAATTAGTACGAACTGATTTTTTTTTACGATACTTCTTATGTAGAAAGACTTAAAAAAATAACTGTGGGTTATTGTGTGTCATTAAGCTGTGGCACTCGCAGTCTGTTTAAACCAATTTCTTTTCAATCAATCAATAGTACACCTAGTCTTAGAAAGAAGGATTATCTACCTTTAGGCTAGAACTTTAAAAACACCATCTTTCTGTTTTTATCATATCTAGCGTGTGATCGCAACGACGGGCTCGAATACTAGTCCAACAATTTTATAAATTAGTTTTTCATGAAATTAAACAAAGGCATAATGCTTTACAGTTAACACTGGTTTAATATGTAAAAGTTGTGGAGTCGCGTGAAAAAAAGACGACTCCGTCTCCGACTCTAGCTTTAAAATAATTAACGACTCCGACTCCGAGGATTTTTTTCAATAATTTCATTTAAACTTATATATATATTACATCATTTTTAGTCAGCCAAGCATAAAATGTTAACATTTTTGACTATTTTGTTTAAATACACATCATTAAATATATTTTTCAAAAAAAATCGAGCCACTTATTTTTCACGACTCCGACTCCGACTCCACAGCCCTGATTAAAACAGTACGATTTTTACTAAGTACTTATAAATTTATTTTTTAAACTTTTTTCATTTTCTCTATGGTAATTTTAACTGCTGTAATTATACAATGTATACTACTTGTACAATGTATTTTCTCTGTTTTGAATGGTTTACGAACCACAGTTTGATATTCGCCGCTTTATGTCGCGAAACTGCACCCACTCTACTAAAAGTAGCGAAACAAAACTAGGGCGACCATATAAAAGAGATTGCATGGGATCGCGGGCCGGCAGTTACACATCATTTACGCGATAGATAATATCGAAAACTATCTTGAAGAGTGTGAACAAGACTATATTATTACAATGTGAGAAATTTAAGAAAAAAAATGCAGTGAAATCTTGATTCATCAGTGCTTTTAATTTAACATTAATACGACCACTTTTTCAGCATATTTTAATTTATTTTATTTTTTCAAAAAAAATACAGAAACATAAGTTGAAATGGTCACACAAATTGAATTGATACATTAGTTCAAAAAATAATTTTGTCTTCATTCAAATCTTATTTTGTTACGTATTCCATCGAATATGTTTTTCTTTTTCATTTAATAATTTCTCTGTTAAAATACAAAACAATATAAAAAAAAACATTTTTTTATCTATGTATATTGATTAACTAGCAGAACTACCTCGAGAATTATTTTATTTCTACCTTTTTTATGGGTAGTATATAAATTCATCAAGGATGGAACTTGCACTTAAAATAATATATGAAAATTTATTACCTTATTTAATGAAAAAAAATATTTTATATATTAAGAATTCTGATAGCTCTAAATATGTATTTATCTCTATAGTGATTTTATTCATATTAAAATCTATTAAGATTTTGCAAACCCAAATTCTCATTTATCCTATAATTAAAATTAAATATAATCAATAATTTTGATTACATTAATTGACTATGTACTTTTGTGCGATTCATTTTCTTTTAGGTCTTTCAAATTCAATTGTAAAATTGTAATTTATTTCTGATTCTACATACATTGTAATTTATTTTCAGATAAACAAGTGAAAGTGCTAAGAGTTTTTTTTTACATTTGACTACAATATAATATTGAGAATATTCAACGACAAAATAGATAAAGTACTCACTTTTATTATCATACAACGCTTTATCAATTCTTCGTACAACAGTTTTAATATAATTTAAAAATCATTTTAATCCAAATCTGTTGAATTCGTTTTCAATCGTAAACAGAGTGACGTTCGTCCGATACCAAAACAGTTTCCTTCAAAGCGGCCGGTGACGTTATTTTATTCCCTAAATTCAAATTTTCTGGAACTGTTTGAAATCTATTTCAAAATGGCTAACGCTCGATCATATGTTGTATCTATTCTGACAATATTTATGCTATGGATGTTTTTTCAAAAACACGTTTCGGGAAGCCCTGCTAGGATCAATGATTATGATGCAGTAGAGATTGGATGTAAGTAATTTAAGTCTTATATGTAAATATCATAACAATAAGAATGTCAATATACGTCGCAGACAATTTTGTATTAATCAGATATATTAAAATGTGTAAAAATATTTTTATTATAATATAATATTAATATTTCGATTAATTTTTGATTTACAGTTCTTTTTGGTACAAAAATATTTCAAGTAGATAATCTTTTGAGAAATATTTTTTTAAACTGTCACATTTCTAGAAACTGTCACATTGTATCTTTGGACGTCAAATTTAATTAAAGGGCCCTGAAAAAAATGACTATAGCCCAGTTCTGCATTCAATTGACGAAATAGAATACTAGTGGTATATACTATATATTTTAAAATTAAATATTACAAATGACTTACGCACTCTTATTAGCATTAAAGATTTTCAAAAGAAAGCTGCAAGTTTTGTATAAGAGTCATTTATAAATCAAATATATATTTCATCAAACTGTCTATAACGCGGTGTTGTATGCCGATCGACGATATACAAACGCTAAAAAAATAAAATGAATATCTATTATATATTACTCTGTTGATATAAAACAAAAAGTACGACGAATCGACTACTAAATGTCTACTAAGCCGCCATTTGTTGCATGTTTTATTTACTTAAAGTCGACTGTATTCAAAAAACAATTTACCCTCGGAGTCAAATATATCCTACCCACATTTTTTTTTTTTTTTTTTACCATGTCCGCTCCTAATGTGGAACATATGGACCCCTAATGGAGTTTATCTCAACAGAGGTGTTTATACGAGAACTGCTTGTTACTCAGTTGCTCAACCTCTCTTTTTCCAAAGAGTAGTTAGCTAACCGCTCTCGATACGCCCCGTTCATATGATAGGATGGGTGGGAGGGGGGAATTCAAGACATCACATACATCCATGCCTTTGAACAGAAATTCATAAATCGATTGAAAAATCAATTTATAAAACTGCCCGTACTGGGATTCGAACCCGTGACCTCCGTAGCGGTAGCCAACGACGTGTGTAGCCGCCTGTGTGGTCGAGTGGTCAACTACCCACATTAGCACAGAATATTGTAATAAAATAAAGCCGCTTTTACAATAACATGGGGTATAATTCACGTAATATATATTTTTTAATGTGCTTTAGTTGCTGCGCCTGACGATATCCCGGAGCCCGAGAATTCCCAGGATCCAAAGACCTTTTGCGCATTACCTCCGAAACGTGGACATTGCAGGGCACTTCTCTTGAGGTTTGCAATATTTTCGTACATTACAAATTATTAGTTAATTGCATTTGCAATGAGAAGAAAGATTAAAACATTGTAACGGAAAAAATTGAAAACATCAGAAAATGACAAGGAAGTCAGCCGATTAAGATCCAGTACTTTAATAGATAAAAAATAGTATGAGCATTTACTTTAGAGCAGGGTTTCACAACGATGGGCCATGTGGCTCCCCAGGGGGGTACAGAGATTTATTTTTGTTTTGGGGGGCCAAGGGTAAACTGAGGATTTCAAATTCCTCGGTGAACTAAAAAAAGGGTATGGGGGCCACAGAAAAATAAAGACACTCAAAAGGGGCCACGCTTCCAAAAAGGTTGAGAAACACTGCTTTAGAGAACTCTATTATAATAAGGTCAAATATAGCAATTTATGTACGTTTCGAAAACTCAGGATTCCGCCCAATTTAATGATCTCAAAATACCGGGATCTGCAACAATACTAACCCCGAAATATCGGGATTCAGGATAGCAAGTAAATATAGGTTTCAAAGTGTTGAAAAGTGTTGAAAGATGGTGACATCTTTTGTAGATTATTTTTAAATCTCTCAATTTCTGATGTTTTTCTCAGTGATCAAACCCGGGATCCTGAAAACCCACATCCCTAAATAGTTTTAAATCCCGAAATTCTCAAATAATTGTGACACGATTTTATGGTGAATGATCAATCCCAGAATCCGGATATCGGGATCCGAAAAAAATGTGAATCCCGAAATCCCGGGATCATAAAAGGGGTCCAGGATTGGATGCCCAAATTGTAGCCAACCGTCATACTAACAATCGGACTGTCTTGAGCAGTTGCGTTGTTAGGATATTGTCCATCCGTAGACGAATTACACATATGATGCCACTTTTTTTATTGTATACGATAAGTTACTGATTTTTATTTTTGTTCACTACAGATGGCGGTACAATCCATCGTCAAAGGAATGCGTGGAGTTTAAGTTTGGAGGTTGCGATGGAAACTCGAATAATTTCCACACTAAGAAGCAGTGCCTGAAAACGTGTGACGGTAAAACCAATAAATTTGTGGCTTAAATAAAAAAAATCTTCATTGCCTGTCGACAACAGTTGTGGTGGTGTTCTTGTCTAACATTTCACGTCTTATTTATGATGTGCTGGAAGTGTCTTGGTGTTGATGCTAGTTGCTCGAATACCATTAAAGAATATTTCGTTCATTGATTATTAATGGATATTCGTTTGAAGGTTCTGATGCCTTGAATTACTTTTCTCGCCAGTCATATTCTTCATATTCTTACATTATTTAAAAAAGATTTTGAAAATATCACTACAACTTTTGTTAAGATGTGCTTTATTTGGATTCTATAATTTGCTTCACTTTAAGAGAGGACTTTTTAAATTTACTTAATTAATATTCATATAGTTTGTATTTTCAATAAAGTAAACTACATTTTTGTATTTAGTAAGAGATTTGGTTTATTAGGGGGGATTGGCTATTCGCTTCAATGATAAATAATTGTTCATTTAAAAGTAAGTCCAGTCCGTGACGTCGTGGTTGGCTTCCGTGACAGATCTGATGGGTTCGAGTCCCAGCACGAACAGTATTTTTTCAATCGATTTATGTATTTCTGTTCAAAGGAATGGGTGTTTGCGATTTTAAGATTGTCCTCCTACCATATATCCAATTCTTAAAATTACGGAGCATAGCGAAAGCGATTGGCCAACCACTTGTTTTGTCCAAGACCTATTCTTCTATCCATTCTGTCTTTGAAAAAGTAAGGTTGAGCAGCTGAGAAACGAGCAGTTTTCTAAGTTCTGTTGTGATACCTCCATTAAAATGCTATCTACTCCACATTTAGAGTGGATATTTACTATCAATAAAAAAGTAAGATATAAACTCCATTTTAACAAGGTTAACTCACATTTTCTTTTTATTTCCAGGATTCTGATGATAGTTTTGCAGGTTTTCATCAAAGTAATATAACTGAATCTTTCGGTAGACCTATTAATAAAATAACGACTAAAATAAGGTGCATCGAAATTATTTCATCTTTGAATAATTTTAGCAGCATTCTACATAACCGATGATGTCCAAAGGCGAAAGATTCACACCGAGCAGTAAACATCAGTCACGAAAATAGTTTTATGTATTTAATTTAGTTTTATTCCACCTATCTCATATAGACGATAAGAACTGAATTATTTTTTTGCAGTAGTGTCCCAACTTGAATACAATGTAAGCTATTAAAGATTTTATTAAAATACATATTGCCGATCTAATGGCCGAGTGGTAACCCTATACGCCTTACATGATAGTTACAAAGTCGTTTTTTATTATTTACATCTTTGTAATTTTGTATTTTAAAGATATAATTTGGCTAACAATTTTCGCTTAACTCGTACGATTAAAAAATACCAAATATTTTACAGGAAGATTTTTACACTTTTTATAATGAAACTATTCCCGTAACCGAGTGGTAATGCTCTTGAAATTTGCTACAACTTAAAAGTGCGCTAATGAGAAATAAAACAATCAAAGCTCGAATATGATAATTGATTTTTCAGTTTATGGATTTGTGTATAAAGAAATGTGTCTCAGCGATGCTTTTATCCTTTCCAAGATAGATATCTAATTCTTAAGTGATGCGTAAAAAAATGATATAGCCCTATTCCAGCCATATCATTCTATCCTTACCCTGATTAATGATAACTAGTAAACAATCATTTCGTCATTTTAAGAAAATTTAGTCCATATATTATAATGCATATTAGATGCTTTCGTGGTCCAAAATTAAGCAAATAATTTATGTTTGTATATCTTAAATAAATTGCAATATTTGATTATAGTCTTTATCACGATGTTGTTCATTTCAATTGTTCCACTATTGCAAAACATTTTCCAGTTATGTATGTCGTAAATTGATATTTATTTTAAAATATTATGGGTAACATTATTACTTTAAGAATAATTGTATTATTGTTTTTAATAAATGTTTTTTTATAAATATTGGTTGTTTTTATTGTATTGTATTTAACCTTTTAACGCCCGTCGACTTTTTGCGAAATATTTGCATGACCCGTAGCTTTTATAAAAATAACTATATCTCTAAAACTAGTCAGCCTATGTGGGTAAAATAAAAAGCATTAGCAAGATAAAAGTGTTTTTATAGTTAAAAAAAAGCTTTATTTACAATTTTTCACATTTTTATATTATTAAACATTAAAACTTAAAAAATTTCAACCATAAAATTCCAAAAAAATAGAGAATTTTCTAGGTATGGAAAAAAATCTGTATCCTCATTGAAATATGTTGTATGGTGTTGATAAAGCTGATTTATTACGGTCCGCCTAACACAACGCATATTTCAAGAGTCGACCTTATAACGCAGATGTTTATATTACTCATTATGACAAAAATAATAAAAATATACATCGAAACTGAAAATAAAATTATGGATCGGTATCTCAAAGTCTGCCAAAGGCAAAGCAATATCATGAATATGTGAAACTCTTTGCATTTCAAAGACTTTTCCATTTCATTAACTACTATTGTTTTGTGTGAATTAGTTTAAGTGAATCTCGTATCGGATTATATTATATAAGGAGAAAAGAATAAGAAGTAAAGTCTACAATTGCTTAAAGTAAAAAATTGGAATGTCAATGTTTTTTTACTGACCAACTTCGTCATTATATATCCAATGTTAATGCATCAAAAATGCAACTGACTGCCTTTGCGATTGATTGCATTTTTATATTGGAATTTATGTATCACTATACAAAGAAAATATGTATGAAATCATAACTACAGGGTCTTTCGAGATTCAAAGATATATTTTTCATCCACTTTAATGTGGAACCTGCGAACCGGGCTCATATTTTACTGCCTATTTTCATTTCTAGATTAAGTACAGACCAAATTTGTATACACCCAATTGGCTTTTTGCGCGGTTTTTATTTATTCCATCTTTTTTCTACAAATCTCTTTTACATGAATCGTATACCCCGTTTAAAAGAAACTTTGGTGTTTTTCTTTTTCCTGCATGAATTTTATTAGATATATGTTCAGTCCGACTGGAGAATTTGTCAGATTGAAAGATCAGTTTCCAAAAAACTCTTTAAGAATACTGATTTTGGACAAAAATTGCTAAATTCTTTTCAATTAAGAATTGTTCGCTATGAGATTTTAAGCTTCAAAGACTTGTCCATTATATAAAGAGCAACTCGATTGCAAGCACATTTAACCGTACGCCAAAAGGTACCAGTTCTGTTCAGTGATCAGTAAATTTTGTATTTGATACTAAGCTACGATATTGCTAGCGAATTCGTTATGGTAAAATAAAATAAAATAGATTAATATATCTTTTAGAAAGAAAGCTTTTAGTAAAATCCAACACTGATTTACAGAAAGCAATCGAATATCCAACTTCTGTTCTGTCTTTGCCATATTCAACGCAATGAAAATGATACCCAAGAGCAAGATTACGCCATTTTATTAGATGAGCTGCAACGTTCAACACATTAAACAACGAGACTCAGTAGCAAAACAATGGAACCCCGATTCCTCGTTTTTTAACCGCTTGAATACCGCGCAAATAAATCATTAGATTATCATTAGAATCATTAGATTAGAGATACTGCGTGTTTTTGAAAAAAATATTTTTGCCTAATATACACTCAAATTCGATATTTTAAAAACCTATATTGACTCAGTATATATAGAACTACACATATTCATCAAAATATTGCTTATATTCTATTAGAATACCAAGTATTTGATATTTTAAATGTCTTGGAAATCCGTGTTCGCTTGCATATGTTCCGGACACCGGTGTCCGCTTGGTATTCAAGTGGTTGATGAACCCTCGAAAAGTATGAGAAATGTGTAAATATATCAAAACCAATGATAAAAATAACAATGAATGCGTGAACGATCAATTAGAGTTCCACTGTATAAGATATTTTTTGTACGTTCGTTATCTATTTCTAATTAAGACGAGCACTCAGTAAGTACAGTCAATATTTAGGTACGCATTAATTGAAAAATGGCCGCCTGAAATATTTTCCAGTTGCCCGGTGAAAATGTTCATGGCAGAGTCCAGACCGAGCTACTAACGCGTCATTAGTTCCGGCCACAGCAGATGGCGCTGCAATCGACGGAAATGTGAACGATAGAGGAGCGAGGTCCTCACATACACCCAAATTACAGTGTAATCCAAAACAGAATTTTAAAACGTTAGTTACACAGGTAAAAACTTTTAGTAAATGTGGTTATATGTTAAGGGAAACTATTTAAGTTAGTTTACTTTGAGATTCATAGCGGGAGCCATTAATTAGCTACTAACCGTCTTCACTTTATATCCTTACTAAACACTATCTTCAAAAGCAAATATTAAGATTCTCCATTGTAAGTTCATATTTCTTACATAATAGTGTTAATTATTCTCAGATTTTTCTGGTCTACCTTATTCTTGTTAATTATTTAATTAATGGTAATTAACAAAATGCCAGACATTTTGTTTATTTTTTGAATAACATTAGTTCAACTCGATGAGAATTTTTAGACACTTGGGACCAACTGAAGCAGAAAAGACATCGCAAAAGCACATGCCCAAGATCTCAAATATCCAATTTTGATAATAGACAAGGCATGATTCGAATCAAGAACACGATTTGACTGATGAATAAATTCTGCATTTATCTCTCCATGAAAAAATGGGAGTACAATCAACATTTTTTTACATGATTTTGAAATAACACGGTCCTCTAAAAAGAACAAATACTGTATTTTTGGACGATTTTTTTGTTCTAACACGATTATGTGAAACAAAAAAAAACTTAGTAGTGGATAACGGATTTACTATTAACAAAAAAATCAATAAGACACGACAGTAATAACACACAAAAGGTTTCATTAGATCCTAAAACATTTGACGTGTCAGACATTTCTAGCAATGAAAACGATTCATCTTCAGTACCTCATAAAAATCTCCGTATAAAGCAGTGATGAAATGTATTATTTTTTCATAATTAAAATACATATGAATCATATTTTATGCATGTAAAATTTACTTTTTGTACCTTCATTATTACCTTTTTTACACATTATCACGGCTGTTGTGAAATTTATCTACCGTGTGAAAAAAGAGTTAATTAAAGTTAAAATAAATGTTTTTGCACGTATGGCACAGTAAATAAACCTCTCGTTCATCCTGTACTTTGAAAAACAGGTAAAAAAAAGTGCAATCGATACGTCAAATGTGATTTATTTATCGCCGCTAAATGCCCTGGCTTTTGATAACCGACATATTTTTATCGTTTTTTAAACTTTTAACTGAAATAGTAGTAATGCAATTGACGTATTTATCGCTGGCTAGTTATCTGCTAGTATCAATTATTATAGTATGAAAACTTTAAAGCATCATATTTGCAATGTTGGTATTATTGATTAGGTGAATATTAAATCTTTATCTTGATTATGTATACTTTTGCAAATGTAAATAAACAATGATTCTGGAGCATTGTTAATCATTGATAAAGAGATCTTCTCTATTTGACGACGTATGGATATATGGACAAAAATACTTTTCGCCGTTTCTCAATTCTTAAGAATGTTTAACATTATGTTCCCGTATTTTTTTTGGGTATCGCAGACATGAACTGTAGAATCAGAATACACATGATGATACCACTTAAAAGAGCTTAAAGAATATTTAATAGTATTGCTTGGGGTGTTTATTTATTCCGTGTGGGCAGCGGTGGGCTGCCAATACGCTAACAAAGGGCTCGCTTAATCTCAAAGCAATTCTCGGTGTTCTCGGGAAAAAGTGAATTTTTTTATCACTCATGCAATTATATGCAATACTAAAGCAAGCAATCGATCGTTACTTAACATACTTATGATATATAAAAATATGCAATCTACTGTTAACTTATAAATGTTAATGTCTAAAAATGTACTACTGTGTATATTGAAGCTACCGTAGATAATATTTATGTCAGAAATTGCAGTTATGTACTAATTTGATCTGATAATATTGTTTTCTCTTAACTTAACAAGGGGCTCGCGCGACCCCTCCGAGCCCCCTCCAGCCCACCCCTGCGTGTGGGTGTGTATGAGTTCTGAAAAGTAGTATTCTTTATGTTTTGAAGTTGATATTTCTGAACATGTTTAACCATA
Organism: Himalopsyche anomala; assembly: GCA_031772345.1. Taxonomy (NCBI): domain Eukaryota; kingdom Metazoa; phylum Arthropoda; class Insecta; order Trichoptera; family Rhyacophilidae; genus Himalopsyche; species Himalopsyche anomala. The sequence continues at coordinate 11,128,623 of CM062833.1, read as the reverse complement.
ATTTTATCGTGAAAGTCATTATAATAGTTAAAGCCTGTATTATATTACATATAAAAAAAGTTATAAAAACAATTTCAATCATATATGCGGGTAAGGCAATTTAAGTTATAAATACATAATAATATATGTTGTCATCCTAAAAGAGGAAGAGACTGAATACATTTTCCATGGAAATTTACTTTTGGCAACCTACGAACATAATAGTTATCTGAAAAAAATGACCAACACAACATAATTAATTATACTCACAAATGTCAAAAAACTACATCAGAATAAAGAGGGCTTAATTCAAATGTTCAAACGGTTCTCTTAAACATAACTATTTGCCACTTAGTCACTTTCGCCTACCTGACGACAATATAATATAATACTCACCGTAAGTTTACCATATACTTATGTTTTCTTTTGCCATTTTAACAACACAAAAGCTGATCACATCTCCCATTGTGTGCAGTATGTTCAAAACACGCGTGCGGCCGATTTCAGATGACTGAGATATCGACAATTATAATACACAACAGGGAAGGCTTTTATTCTTGACAATGTGACAGGACATTTCTTTGGGTTTTTTTTTTATTTTTCGTAACATCTACAAAAACGATATTTCTTTTTTTAGTTGATTTTATCCATGCCCGCTCCTAACGCGGAACAAATGCCCTTCTAATGAAGGTATCTCAAAAGATTCTTTGTACAAGAACTGCTTGCAACTTTGGTGCTCAACATATTTTTTGTTTCGAAAAGAGTCCCTACTACTTTCGAAATGATTTCGAAAATGGGAAAGATAGGGATATGACAAGACCAACGTACCCTCTAAGCTGCGTGCGTGCGCGGCCGCGCAGCAGTTAGGAAGCCCCCGCGCACTCATTCCGGGTTGGCGCGTACTACAAGACATTTGGTCAATTAATATTTGATCGGTCCACGCAGCCTTTGAAATTTCCGCGCAGCTAACCTATTGCCTTAGAGGGAGCATTGGAAAAGACTAGTGGTTACTTAATCGCTGTCGCTACACCCTTTTATTTTAGGATTAAGAGGGTAGAAGGGAATTTCTAGACCACCCGTTGAACCCTTGAGATTCGTCATTGAAGCTTACGATATTAACCACTGCACCACGGACCCGATTAAAAAATCATCGTAACAAACATCAAATCAATTGTAACGCACAGCACAAAGCGGCATACACTTTGTGTCTGCGTGTTCATGGGTTCGAATTTCAGTACGGAGAGTTTCATTAATATTTTTTTCAAACGAATTCTCTCGCCCTTCTGATCCTACAAATTTGGTGAAATGGGAACGATAAGCTGCCTTATTCCTACCTTTTTACACTCACACCTTTCAAAAAATGATAAGTTGACCAACTGAAAACAAGCAGTTCTCGTAGCATAACTTCTGTTGAGATACGCTCTATTAGGATTCCATATTCCACAAAAAATAACTATAAAGAGACAGTGATGTAGTTTTAAAAATATTCAGATAACGTTTTAATCTATTCGTCAATAATACACAAAAAATCCGGGACTCAGCGCATTCGATAAACCAGGGCTGTGGAGTCGGATTCAGAGTCGTGAAAAATGGGTGACTCAATTTTTTGTGAAAAATATATTTAATGATGTGTATTTAAACAAAATATTCGATTGTATGCCTGGCTGACTAAAGATGATCTAATGGTATATGTACATATATAAATATATGTTAAAATGAAATTATTGAAAAATTTCCTCGGAGTAGGAGTCGTCTTTTTTTACTCGACTCCACAGCCCTGCGATAAACCAATCTGAATGTGACGAGAAGCTGATGATTATGACAGAATGAATCTGAAGTAAACTAAACATAATCGTGTTAGTATTTTTGTATAAACACACAATGTCTAGTTTCGTTTCAATCGGCTGCCATTATTTGTAAACCAACATGTCAAAAACAAAGCGAGATTCAGACACGGCCAAATGTCGGCATACGAACGCGGGAGTGTTAAATTTGAATGTGACGTAATATTGGCCACGACTCAATATCTCGAACACAATAAAAAATAAAACATTTTTTCCTACTAATTTGTTACCTTAAAACATGACATGAATAAAGTATGTTTTTAGACTTAGTAGCATGCAGTTTATTGACATTTTCAACACGTATTTGAGACAGTTTTCACTATATTATTATAGATTTATACACGAATAGTAACGTAACTTTGTTTGTATTTTTTGATTCTGTGATTAAAGAGCTTTTCAAGAAAATTATCATTCGTTCCGTTATCTTACAGTCTCTCAGAAACTGGTGTGCAATTAGCTATTCAGTTAATAATATTTATAAAAGCAATATTGAACAGATAACTTCAAACAACTCTTATTCTAATCGTAGTAATTGATATATTCAGTAAGAAATACAGAGAATAGTTAAGTATTTTTTTTTAATTTAAGATTGTAGTGCACGCAGATGACACTCTTCAATAATCATTTCGTAATAGTCCTACTATCGAGTGATCTATGCTTTCATACATTCTTTCTATTATATTGCTCACGCCATGAGTTTTAATCTTGAATCGAATGATACATAAATTGATTTTTCAATTTATGAATTTGTGTTCAAATGTATAATTACGTTTACATTACTTCCATCAATTTTCAAAATCTCGAGTAATGGCTACTGCTTTCAAATAAACTACTAGTTTCTAACCTCGTAACGATAAAAAAACGTTTTGTCTTAAAAAATATATCTGCTGATATGTTCCAGAATACATATTCTCCATATTGAGAGAAGACATTGTTGAAAAAAATGTTAAGTTAAGTACTTCACAAGTTTTGTCGTTTTTAAATCTACACCGTGTTGCATTCAATGAAATGAACCGCCATCAATAGTGATGAGTACACATTTATCTCAAATGTATATATATATTAAGTTACGTTGCCGATGTAGTTGTTGAATAATAGTGCAGTAAAATAAAAATAGCCAATGTTTTAAAGGTTTGTGGCAACTGACTAGTCGTTTTCCTCAGGAAACCATTAGCTGTGAAGTGAGGCGCGCACTGACAAATCATCCGTTGCCTAATCCGCCATTTTTTGTCGATTCCCGCGTTTTTTTCTGCTCCACCCCGATAACATGGAAAACAAAAGATGCACCATTTCAGTCATTCGTTGAAACCAAGAAAGAAAGTATATTTAAGTATAGCAAATAAATGTTATTTGCATAAATTGAGTGCAGTAGTCTAAGGCGACACCTATAATTTAAAAAAATAGTTAAGTCTCTTATTTACAAACATTCGTGTAATTGATAAAAGCTAGCTTAATAGTATTTTTAAAACATCCCAGATAAGTTAAGCATTCCTTATTATTCTGTTCCAATAACATGAATCTGTAAAAAATGAACAGAGAACCAGTGTCGTGCTTAAGCACTGACCTTTTATTTTTTCAATAAAAAAATTCATCTCAACCAAAACGCACTATTTATTTTTGAAAATTTTATAAATGTTGACAAAATCGAATACATTAATATTAACATAAACTTTTCTCTTTATTCTCATATCCGGGATAAACCGTTGTTGCCTCAATCAATTTTTTCCGCTTTACTACGCCAATTGCTAACCTCCAGTACTCGCAAGTCCTATGGCACCCAGTTTATCTAGCGAAGTCACGGTAATTATCCGGAGATGGAAAATGAAAATGAAAAACTACTTATGTTCTCGACCACCGATCGGACCGGCTGGAAAAGTTGACTTCGTGTCTATGAAAGTGATTTAATAAGAGAAAAAATCTTAACATACAAAATCTCTGTTTTACCAGACCTTTACAAGCAAAATTGAAATTTTTCTGAAGCTATGCTAGCTTAATATTCCCTGTTGTAATAAACGTTGTAACCACCACCCTCAAAGGCTTCACATTATTCTAACAGGGTGTATTTTGACTTGGTTGTAGGTATCTTAGTGTGCAGAATATTCTTTGAAAAAAACGCTCTTGTACTGCATAACACTGTGGTGGCGGGTATAACGTCAACTAGGAAGATAGAGATTCCTGGATTCGGGGGAGAGTGCCGTTCTTGTGACGAAATTTCAATAATAATTATAGTTAATATTATATTATAATACTGCCCGACTGATCAATTGCATAGAGAAGTGAACATGAATGAACGAGCTTTTTGTATTGTTTTTTTTTCAGTTAAGTCAGTTACGACATTGCATACTTGTCGAGTACAATGCCGTGTTTTGTTTTTTTTTTCATTTTTACAATGAACAATAATAATGAACAATGCGTCATCAATTTTGTCCTATCATTGATTTTTTCGTGGTACGTCTCTTCAATTTTAACTCAATAAAACACATCTTTTGTTTTATACTTGCAAGACTTTTGTTTTCTTATTTTTCTTTGATTTCCAGGAAAGGTTGTTGAAACCACAAGTTTGCTGGACCGGTAATAATGTTTTACGAACACACGTAAATGGAAATATATGTTTTATTTCTTTGTTTATCGATTCTGCGATTGTTTTGTATTTTTTACATACCTCAACTATCCATTCTTGACCCCTGGAATATTATTGTAACATAAATGAAGAAGAAATGATAAAAAAAATATGTTGTAATTATGGGTAAAGGAATGTTATAGTGCAAATTTTTATCCTCTATATATTCATTGTTAGACGTCAAACAGTTTTTACTACAATTTACAAAAAAAATCTCTTATTATTAGTTATACAGTGAAACCCCGATCTACCGTTCTCGCATTGTTCGTTTTCCCGCATGGATCGTTTATTTTTCATAGTCCCGGCCAAACACCCATAAGAACAATGTAAAAGAATCCCGCATTAATCGTTCCCCGATTTACCGTTTTCCTCGATCTATCGTTTAAATATTTTGGTCCCGTCACAAATATTATCCCGATTGACCGTTTTCGTTGAATATTTTTCATAAATAGTTTTGCCTCGCATTTCGTTTCGTGTTTTTTTCAGTGGAACCCTGATCTACCGTTCTAACTATCTTTGTTTTTTGCATGGATCGTTTATTTTTTACTTGACCAAGACCCCGTCATAACAATATTTAATAATTCCACGTTTATCATTCCCTGATTTACTGATTTCCTCGATCTATCATCCAAATATTATCGTCCCGTCCCAATTATTATCCCGATTGACCGTTTTTGTAGAATATTTTTTTTCGCTCAAATAGTTTTACATCACATTAAGTTACATAAATAAATAAGTTTTTTGAAAATTAAACATTTTTTTTAAATATTATTTGAAGATTTCCCGCATTATCGGTTTCCCGCATTATTTTTTCATGTATTACGATCCCTTGAAAAACGTAGAATCGAGGTTCCACTGTATAAATATGACGTAAAACAACTCTATATGATCAATGGTGTACTATAATATATTTTTATGTAGTTTTTTAATGGAAGGCTTACACGAGGATTAGTTGTGTAATGTGTCTTATCTTGAATAAATAAAAAAATATTTGATATTTTTAATGGATTCGGCGGTAACTTTGAGTAAATTCATTTTTAATTAAGATAACTTTGTAAATCTACTGCAGGGTTTCTCAATCGGGAGCCGTGTGGCCCCTGAGCCCCAGGGGGCCACAGCATGATCCAAGGGGGCCAAGGGCAAATTTCAGAAATTTGAAATCCGCAAATTCCTGAGAAGAGCAAAATTCATAAAAAAAATCTTCCAAAGAAGACAAAACAATGGTTAAGCGGCCACGGGCCCAAAAAGGTTGAGAAACACTGCTCTGCTGTATTAAGTCTGAAGATGTGTATCAGAATTTTTAACACAATCAGAGGAATAAATAAGTTTTCAAATTTAATTTTAAATTGAAAAAAAAGTTGTACGGTGTGAAATATTATTTTCTCGGCAGATTATTTAATATCCATTAACATGTAACACAGAATAATAAATAAAAGTACTCCATTTTCATAGAATAAGTATTTTTTTTACATGATTTGCGTTTTAATATTTTTTTTATCTGAATTTTTTTTATTATAGCTTTTCATTCCATGAACACTGATATCATTAAGTTATGGGTATAAATCTAGTAGATATTTCAATTCACAATTTCCTTTACTTCCTATTAAAATTAACGGCCGTTTTTAAGCCTGCATTAAAATAATAATACGTTTAAATGAATTGGCACTTACACGTTTAGAAAACACTTTACTCGTTGCCGTAATGGGTAATAATAATAATATGCGGTAGTGAATTGATATTGTAGGGTTAATATCAACGGGCTGCGCAGGTGTCTCCTCGAAAAGAGGGTCTTTGGGAAGGTCGCGATTCCTTTTAGTGCAAATTACAATGTGACAAAAAATTGCAAGTAGCGTGCAGGTAGAATCTGCACTACCCTTCACTACTAATATCCACATTTATTGTTAAACCCCATCCACGACAATACGAAGCATACTGTGGATTTCTTATAAGGTAAATATGCCCAACAGCCTTCTAGGCACTAGATAAATAAGTCCATCCGGCGGTGGACTGCCAATACGTTAACAAGGGCCTCGCTTAATCTCAAAGTAACTCTTGGTGTTCTGGGAAGGAGTGTTTTTTTATCACTCCTATGCCGCCTGTGTGGTCGAGTGGTCAAGATCGTTGGCCACCGCTACGGAGGGTACGGGCTCGAATCCCAGTACGGGCAGTTTTATAAATTGATTTTTCAATCGATTTATGAATTTCTGTTCAAAAGGCATGGATTTATGTGATGTCTTGAATACCCCCCTCCCACCCATCCTATCCTATGAACAGGGCGTATCGAGAGCGATTAGCTAATCACTAGTCCTGTCCTAGCCCTTTCCTTCTATTCCTACTCTCTTTGGAAAACAAGAGGTTGAGCAACTGAGTAACAAGCAGTTCTCGTAGAAACATTTCTGTTGAGATAAACTCCATTAGGAGTCCATATGCTCCATATTGGGAGCGGACATGATAAAAAAAAAATGCAATTATATGCAATGCGTAAATAAGCAATCGATGGTTACTTAATACACTTGTAATATGTAAAAATATGCAATTCATTGTAAGCTTATCAATCTAAATCAGTGCTTCCCAACTTGTGGGCCGCGAAATTCAGTAGAAATTACAAATATCCATATATTTAAGTCGTTCATATCGGTGCTTCCCATATCGGGGGCCGCGGAATTTATTTAGGGGCCGCCGCGGGGATGCGGGATTGAGAAATTTGGATTCCTGGGAAAAAGTATAGCAAATCGAGGACTTCATCGGTGTGCTAAAAAGAAAACGAGTTACGAAGATAATTGAGGAGGGCCGCGGATTATTTTTTTTAGATTTAGGGGGCCGTGGAACGAAAAAGGTTGGGAAGCACTGATCTAAATGGCTAAAAATGTACTACTGTGTATACTGAAGCTGTCGAAGTATATAAGAATATATAAGTCAGAAATTGAAGTTAAATACTAATTTTATCTGAAAATATTGTGTTCTCTTTAATTAATAATGTGTTCGCCTTATTAAAATTTAGCAAGACTAAAAACGAAACACACATTTATTACATATAAAAATATTAATTATAAATAATTCATTCTTTTAAGAATAAAAGCTTTAGTTTAAAACTCAGACAACGTTGGGCAAGAAACATGTTGACTTGAAATTTTTGTCCTATTTTATTGTACAGTCAAGAGTTTTAATCCATGAATGGACACTTTCGTGTATTCATTTTTTAATAAATTCCTTGATTTATCGGATCCGTGGTCGAGTGGTCAATTTCGCTGGCTTCACTCGCGGTAATCACGGGCTCGAGTACCAGTTCGAGTAGTTTCATTTTTGAATACATCAAAATATTTCTGTTCGAACGAATGGATGTTTGTAATTTCTACAATTCCCTCCCACTCTCACCCATCCGATGGCTAAAACGGGGCGAAGCAAGAGCCGTTAGCTAACCACTAGTCTTTTCCAATCCCAACACTTTTATATTTACTCTCTTTAAAAATTAAAAACTGAGTAAAAAAACTTATGTTGAGATAAAATTCATTAAGAGTTTATATGCTCCACATTAGGAGCAGACATGGTGGTTAACAAAAGTAGTAACCAAAAATAAAAATAAAATAATAATTGACTTTAATTGCTATCACTTTTAATTTGTTCATTGTAAATTTTTGGTGGAAAAACATTATATTTTAATAAAAAAACTAAAACACTTCTGTACTAATTGCACATAATTTATTTTATTATATATCAGTACTGATTTCGCTAATTTTTTAATATAATTTAATTCTTTTTCTATAGTTAAAGATATTAAATAGATATAGATATTAAATAATGTTTGATCTGCTGTCTAACAACCAGATTCTGCTTCAATTTCAAACACACTCTGTCAATATATTTCTTCATAATATTCTTCGCATTGTAAGTTGTCATAGTTTAAAAAAAATACAGATAAGTGATAAGTAAATTATATACACAATATTCGGTTGCAAATTAAAAAGTGTACACACACCTACAGATGAGAATTAGAGTGTATGAATTGAAGCATAGATACGATAGTCTATGGTTTTCTCAATTCCCAAAAGTTTAAGTAAAAAACAGCGCGCGGGAAAAACGTGTATTGTTTTGGAAAATGGCAACAATTTTAGATAAGGCAGGTACGCTGCTTTGAAATGAAAAAATCTGCTTCAACGTTGTTGTACATTCAAGAATATAAATTCGCCTATAATGATCTTTTCCCGACGTGTTGCACTTAATTTTCTGCTAGGAAAGCTGTACATTTTAAATAATATTGCAAATATCAAATATCTCTAGATATGGTGGATTTTTTGACATTTTTACACTGATTACTATATAGTCTGTTTTCAACTATGCTTATGTTGAAGTAATTTATGCATCTAATGTGTGTTCTACAAAAGTGAGAAAAAACATAAGTTTTCTTTCGGTTTTATTTTACCTTTTTAACAGTCGAATATATTTTGAATTATTGAGAAGAGGAAACATGCAACCAAGGAAAGCTTAAGTCATAAAAAGGGTTATTAGTTCTCAAATGGCATATAAGTGTTATATATTTACCGAAATAATACTGTAGAACAGCGTTTCCCAAATGATGGATTGCGACCCGGTACCGGGTCGCAGAAAGCAAAATGCCGGGTCACCATTTTCCTATAATATATCTGTATATTTACTATATAATTTCGTGATACGTCTCATTAATAAATTATTGGTACTTTTGATTTCTATGTAAGTTTACCAGAGTAAATTATTTTGTATTATAACATATAAACACTGTATGGACATAAATATACTGTTTTATTTTACCTATATGCCGATAGTATCGGCTATAACAAATTTAGTTGGTCACGAAGGGGAAATATTAAAATAACCGGGCCGCGGGGGAAAAAGTTTGGGAAATTGTGCTGTAGAAAATATAATAAAAACAATACACAGAATAAATTTAAAAAAATTACGCCTCGTCAGTTGTATTTGTTTTTAATCTATGTCCGCTCTCAATTTGGGCTCCTAATGGAGGTATCTCGACAGGTGTGTAGTAGGGATAGAAACAAGGGAGAGCTGGAGGGGGCGCGCGAGCCCATTGTTAAATTAAAAGAAAAAAATATTCTCAGATCAAAATAGTACATAACTGGAATTTCTGACTTACATATTATCTAAGATATGGTATAAAGATATGCTTAGAATAGGACTAGTGGTTAGCTAATAGCTCTCGCTTCGTTTCGTAATTTTAGGATTGGAAGGGTGAGAGGAAATTTTTAGACAGAAATCGATTAATCTATTGAAAAAAACTGTTCGTCCTGAGATTTGGACCCGTGAGATCCGTCATAGAAGCCAGAGCCGTTGACCAATGCGCTACGGCCTCGACAATATATAAATCGGTGTTGTTTGGGAAAATCCTGATTTTTTAATGCTGTTGCATACATACTTTCAAAGATAGATTGTATAATAAATGTTTCCACAATTTCTTAAAACTGACATGAATTCCATAAAAATAAGAATAATCGAAAATGTGATAATGATATTTTTGTTTTCGTTTGCTTTATACATTAATCAGCTGTTTTCAATACAGTTTTCAAGTTATGCCTAAACACCACCGATATATTATATATTTACTAAAATAGTACTATATAAAATGTAATAATTTGCCGCCTGTGTGGTCGAGTGGTCAACGTCGTTGGCTACCACTACGGAGGTCACGGGTTCGAATCCCAGCACGGGCAGTTTTATAAATTGATTTTTCAATCGATTTATGAATTTCTGTTTAAAGGCATGGATGTATGTGATGTCTTGAATTCCCTCTTCCCCACCCATCATATCCTATGAACGGGGCGTATCGAGAGCAATTAGCTAACCACTAGTCCTGTCCTAGCTCTTTCCTTCTATTCCTACTCTCTTTAGAAAAAGAGAGGTTGAGCGACTGAGTAACAAGCAGTTCTCGTAGAAACACTTATGTTGAGATAAACTCCATTAGGAGTCCATATGCTCCATATTAGGAGCGGACATGGTAAAAAAAAAATGTAATAAAACATAATACACAAAAAAAAAACTAAAATCACACCACTATAGTTCCAATATTATTTTCAGTCGAAATTATATTTCAAACAAAAAAATAATCTTACTAAAATCTATTTGCTATACCCCGCCATCCCAAGGAAGATAGAAAGATTTTGGAAATATCCAACAATTATATAATTTTACATAATTAATTAATTGTGTAATATTTTTTTTTTTAATTATTACAACGAATTTCCAATTAGAATATGTGAATTCAATCAACCAATAGGTAAATTCAATTCAACTATTACAGTACAAAGTCAGTGTTCTTGCTGACAATCAAACAGACGTAGTAACTCATTTAAAATCACCGATTTTTTTAATTGATATTATCGTTATCATCCCATTGTCTTCTTCCGTATTTGAACCCGGAACTTCAGCTTGGCAGTCCTGTTAACGTGCCAGTCCAAGGTCACGTATTTATTGATTGACAAGATGACAATGGCCTGTGTTTCTTTATCATTCATCTGTTCTGTATGCACAGACGTGTTCATATTGTGTTGGTGTTGTTTTGTAATGAACAATAGATGGCAAAACAATCAACGAAGTTATCCTTGTGTATATACGTTTATTATATGCATATTATAATATAATATACTTTGTTGGATCCGCGGCGCAGTGGTCAACGTCCGTGAAAGATTTCACATGTTCACGTCACAGTACGACCTACATTTTTTCTAAATATTTATCAATTTCCCGCCTTTCCAATCTTAAAATAACTTGTTGTAACGAGAGCAATTGATTTACTACTAGTCCTGTCCTAGCCCGCATTTCGACCACTACTCTCTTTGTAAAAGAGAGTTTTTTCTCTGGGGTTATTCATCGTTGTACCCACCACCACCCGCTACGGCTTCGCGCTCTTATTACAGGGTGTATACCGTAGCGTAACAACGTTAGTCGTGTTCAAAATTTTCCAGGAATGTCCCGAGAAGAAATTCCTCAAGACTTGGTTGCATGCACTTCAGTGTACAGAATATAGAAGTAAAAAATTAAGTGAAGTTGAATATAAAATCTTTTATCTATTGGATTCAATTATTTTTCCATGAGACGCGGTGAATTTCTTGAAGTCCTTATAATTTGCCTTAAATGCAACCAAGTCGGCATGACCGACAGGGCTGACAGATCCGATAGGTAGTCGTATGGTCTTGAGCAATTTTTCCCGTTCGTTATTCAAGTTTGGACATTCCCAACGGATGTGATCAGCATCCTGAATCATTTACATGTATGACTATTTAATAACCGGCCAAGCTGGAAGAGCTTGGCAGCGAAGTAGCCGTGGCCAGTTATGAATTGGCTGATCCAGAAATTAGAAGCCAAAACTTTGGTTATCTCTATTCGCCATTTTACATTCGGAAACAATTTAAAAGTTTGCCTGCCCTTTGGAGGAATTCTCCCATCGAGTTTCCCAAACTTTTATTGCAGCTTTTATCATCATAAGAGAGAGTTGTTGACCAACCGAGCAACGACAATTTCTAGTAAGGAAAAAACTTCTGTTGATGAAAAATAAGTATCCATATGCTATACTTATCCCGTAAGCAGCGGTGGGCTGCCAATATCTTAACAAGGGGCTCGGTAAATTTTATTCATTTTTTTTATCCATGTCCGCTCCCAATGTCGAGCACATGGCCTCCTAATAAAGGTATCTCAACAAAAAATATTTTTCTACGAGAACTGCTTGTTAATTAGTCGCTCAACCTCTCTTTTACAAAGAGGGTAGTAGGAATAAAATGATAAGGATAAGACAGGACTAGTGATTAATTAATAGTAGCGCCCAGTTGAATTGAAGGATCGGAAGAGTGGGAGGCAATATTTAGACATCACAAACACCCATGCCTTCGAACAGAAAATAGATAAATCGATCGAAAAAATGCTGTTTCGTACTGGGACTCGAGCCCGTGAGGTCCGACACGGAAGCCTACAACGCTGAATGAAAAAATGAAGGGACAACTAATTTTCAAATTTAACCATCTACAGAAATTGCAGTTATGTGATGATTTGATCTAAGAAGAATGATTTTCTTATCTTAACAAGGGGCTCGCCGGCCGCGCCGAAATTTAACAAGGGGCTCGCGCGAGCCCCCTCCAGCCCATCCCTGCCCGTAAGTGATCGCTCAAATTCTCAACAAAAAAAAAACGTGGGTGCGTGTATTTGGCACATTGTCTTAACTAATACATTATTGATTTTTGAAAATATTCCATTAAAAAATCTTAATTCCTCCCTGCCCACCCACTCATACACGTATATTCTGTTTTGACATAACGGTGGAGGGTTTTCGAGAATAAGAGAGTGAGGCATTGGGGTGATAATTGGCCCTTTTAATTAAAAAGCCCCCATCTGCGACGCTCTATTGTTGTTTTCAAAACAATAGCGTGACGATGATACTTGGGCAACAAGTAGTGGTGGTGGATTCTGCTGTGAGACACCACTGATTCTTAAAAAAAAAACACCACTCTTTTTTAATAATAAACATTGATGTGTAAAAAAATATGTGAAATCTTGATCTCAACACAAGCAACAATTGACTGATATTACTGTATAACTCCTGCTAGGCGATTCCCAAATCTATTACGACTTCTTAACTAATAAAGATTGTCTCATAATTACCCAAATTATACAAATTCATTAACGGTATCGTGTAATTATGAATATTTAAAAATAATACATAAACAAACACAATTTATTATCAAAAAAAAAAAAAATTCATTGTCTGCTGCGTAATATGTACTTTAATACGATTTTTTTTTTACCATGTTCGCTCCCAATATGGAGCATATGAACTCCTAATGGAGTTTATCTCAACAGAAGTGTTTCTACGAGAACTGATTGTTACTCAGTTGGTCAACCTCTCTTTTTTCAAAGAGAGTAGGAATAGAAGGAAAGGGCTAGGACAGGACTAGTGGTTAGATAATCGCTCTCAGTATGCCCCGTTCATAGGATAGGATGGGTGGGAGGGGGGAATTCAAGACATCACATACATCCATGCCTTTAAACAGAAATTCATAAATCGATTGAAAAATCAATTTATAAAACTGCCCGTACTGGGATTCGAACCCGTGCCCTCCGTAGCGGTAGCCATCAACGTTGACCACTCGACCACACAGGCGGCTTGATTTTATTATCGTGGTTAAATTTTTCCATTTTAAATAATTCTGACATGTTTCAAGATTTTAATAACTACTCGTGGCAAAGGATTTCAAGATAGTTTTTGGTAGGTTCTATTTTGTGGTAAAGTTTGAGAATCGTTTCTCTTAAGGGACATTAATTTTTGAAAAAATATATCTCCAGACCTATTATACAATACACATTTGCATTATTCGTTTTTTTTCTTACGCTGGCACTTTTTCTGCTCATTTTCTAATTAATTATTATTGTTCTAAAAGAAGCGCATGTCTCAACGCAGAAATCGTTCAAGTATTTTCTCAATTGTAAATGTTTTATTTTAAATTTGACAATGAAGTCAAAACAATTCACAAACAATATGTACCATCTTTTATAATGAATTATAGTAGCTGAAGCTAAATTTATTATTTTAATAACTTAATAAATATGTTCGTTTTATACATTTTCGATAATATGATATGCCTGAAATAATTTTCTTATTCGTTCAAATGATTAATATTTACAATGAGCGAGTTAAAAAAGAGTATTTTAGCTGGTAGACTTAGTGTTTTTAAATTGAAGTCGAGGAGTAGTGTTTTTTTGATTGAGTGAAGTACAAAAATAAATGCATATTATTTATTACTTACGTCTGATTTTTAGTTATACATTAAAATATATAATTATATTTGGATTCTAGCATCGCGTAATCCCGCTTTAATTTCCTGAATTCAACAGAAAAACAAGCAATAACATTCTTATCTCCCGCGCTTAAAGTGACACTTCCCGTTGGTCGCACGTAATGGCGGCCCGAACCGCCATCTCGCGACACCCCACGCCGGAACAGGAAACCGATGTCTTCCTTTTTGTTATTGCTTGTCACATTTTTGGGTTGCGAAAAGGCAGATAACACATTTGCATGCGGGATTCGTGTAAATATCGATATTTTAGACTGCGTTGCTTAAAAGCATTCACTATCACCGATACTTATAAAAATGTAATAAGTATTATTTATAATATTTAAGCATGTCAAATGTTCAAAATAAATGTAGGTCAAACCAGTTTATTAAGCATCTCGTGATTTACAATCTTTTCACGTAATATAAACCTCAATAATTGCTTTATTAACCATACTTAAATAATAAAAAATAAAGATTTTTAGTACTTTTTTCACATAAAATGTATTTGATCAGGACCGGTTTCGCTCATCGCGAGTATTATCAACTGATAAGAAAATTATATAAACAGTGCTATTTATACAAATTAAATTTAAATAAAAAGTGTAGGCAACTACTAACAATGAAAAGGATTTACAAATTACATTAAATTACACAAAATTAAAATGCTTAACACATATAACATACAATTAAAAAATCATCAATAAATATAAGTGGCAAATGATGTCAATTATAAACCATAATGATGATTTTTTAATTGTATGTTATAGGTGTTAAGCATTTTAATTTTGTGACTAAAAATGATCTGATGGTATACATATATATATAAGTTAAAATGAAATTATTGACAAATTTCCTCGGAGTCGGAGTCGTTAATTATTTTAAATCTGGAGTCGGAGTCGTCTTTTTTTTAAGCGAATCCACAGCCCTGGTACTTTTTTAAGTTGCGAGCGTTTGTGTTTGTTTGCGGTTTTCGGCGCACTTTTATCAGGCGTTCTGGCGGCGACCACGCCGTTTTATTCACAACACTTGCACGATCTGCACACGGTTCATATATTTTATAGCATCTTCCAAAAATATTACGACGATCTTCAATGCTTCTTTGAACTGCGAGTGATCTCACGAACCTAAATAAAACAGCGAATTATGTTTTATTGCTAAAACAACTAATTAATTAAAGATACTAAAATAAGGAAGAACTACGAAGTCAATTTGTGAATTTGTCGTCACTTCGCCTTGCTCTGTGATATAATGAAGTTATTTCAAGCATGATGGAAGGAAGAAACCCGTGTTGACAGTCAATGTTCCCGCGAAGGTGTGCGCGTGTGTGCGCGCGCACTCTTTCCGAAATGCGACCGCACACTTTTTTCCATTCCCTGCACAGGCCGCACTTAGAAATATTGAAAAAAGAAGTTTGTTTCACCAAATTTTATTTTTGCTTAAATACTTATACTACACCTACCGTCAGTGAGTACATACCTACATATTTGCGCACATTTTTTATTTTGTTGATAATTTACTGCTCACAGAAGTTGGTGCGCACACATAATAGAATCATCAGATCTGTCAAAGACTGTTTTGAGTAGAGATGCTTGCGTAAGATGTTGGGAGTGATTTTATTCTGTGAGGAACTCGGAGATTAAAAAGCGTGCCATGCAGCACGTGGTCCCCCTAAACTGTACTGTGAATCCCCTAAAAAAACTCTGTGGCCCCCTGTTGAGAAACCCTGATCTATAGAATGTACTCGCTTGAACTGAAGGACACTTGCATGGCACGGGAGGAAACAAATCAATTGACGGGTGACAGTCAATCACAGTGGCGGTTCCTGACCTAAAATCTTGGGTGGGCTAGAGAAAATCATAGCATTGTATACTATTTACGAAATTGTGCATGTTTTTACTTCACCTTATAAATTAATCTACAAGCAAATTAACAAATGCTACGACACTACTGCAATGCATAAATTATTATATAATAAAATCAATGCTAATGTAAGTAAGAAATATTAAAATAATCATACAGGACCTTAAATTCGTCTCTTTCAAAGTGAAATAACAAATACAAACAGCAATACAGAGCTGTTACTGAGAGTCAATACCTGTCACTTTCACACAATACAACGATATTGGTATTAGTGTTTCAATATATGAGCCCTCAACGAATAACAGAAGCTTGTTAATTTGAAACACAATCGTGTATGTTTGATGACGTTTCCGTACATACAAATACAAAAAAATCTAATCGTGCTTGATTGCGCCCCAGTGTAAAGAAATGTTGCATGATATTATCTGTGATTGCGGGCTTGAAATCTTTAGCCCCTAAGTCTTTAATACATAGGTGTTGCCAGACTGACGTCACATTGCCTGTTCTCTGTGAAGTATGTATAAAGTTATTGATTTTATTGTATGCCGGCTCGGCTTAAAATTGTAATACAAAACACAATCGAGAATATTACTGTACGTAGACATAGCATTATCTTATATTGGAAAATCAAAACAAAGATATTGTATTAATTTGGGAAAGGTTAGTTACGCTTATAAATGTATTTATTGTGTTCAGCGGCCGAATTGCTGTTCATTTTTATTCAGCCATCTAAAGTTTTGGGTGAAAATTGCAGGTCGGGCATAGCCCACCTAGCCCAGTACCTAGAACCGCCACTGATCTTATGTATTATTTACATTTGTCAAAAACCGCCTAAATAATAAATTTAATAAATTTAATTCTTGCTACGTCACTTAGCAATACCTCATATCAAGCATTATAGACATTTTCATGGTACATATATATAATTAACGCATTTTTTCAGTTACATATAAATGTTGCAACAGGTATTTGGGGAAGTAAATTAGATTGTCACTATCTGCTATGAAGATAAATAAATACTTATTGATTTTCGTCGATACCTAATAACAAATTGTTTTATATGAAAAACCCTATTACTGTCTAAATACCCAGTCGTGTGTTAGGTGGTATTGTTATTTTTGTAATGAAACAGAATAATGTTTTGCTTGTTTTGATACTGTAAAAATACGTATTGTGGTGGTTACTTATTTTAGTCAGTTTAATATTTATGCTGTAGGTCAAATTGAAGTTTTGCATTCCTACTGAGTCGTCTTAAGTTTGTGTATTTAAAGAATACTAGCTGTAAGCCCGTTGACCTCAACGGGGAAATTTTTGTTGCATTTTTAAGTAGTCAGAAAATTTACTGGCGTGAAAAATAAATTACAAACGTATTTATTGAATAAGCCAGAAATTCTAAAAGTAAAAGAAATATATCTCGGGGCATATATCGACAGCCCTGCCCTGCAGTATTTAAATTGTATATAACATAATTTTTAGAATAATTGAAATGTTTGCTAACAAATATATTTCGTAGAAGAAGAAATATACTTCGGGACATAGATCGACAGCCCTGCAGTATTTAAATTGTAAATAATACATTTTTTTTAATATAATATAATAATACAGTTATTTAATTTTTGGAATAATGTTTTAGTTTGCTAACAACTATTTTTCGTAGTAGCAGAAATAGACCTCGTAAATTACTTAATTTTTGAAAAATGTATAAGTTTGCTAACAATCATTTTTCGTAGTAGCAGAAATAGACTTCGTAAATTACTTAATTTTTGGAGGGTGAGGGTGTGGTTGTGGAGGTGAGGCTGGGGATGGTGAGGGGCAGGGGGAGGGGAAATCGAGGACAATCAGACAATCGTACGGAAGGAGAATCATGCGGACGGACATTATCGACTGTTAATATATAGTATGAAAAAATAATTTTAGTACTTAGATAATTTTTTTCACAGATAATCATTTGGAAAAAATTGGTTATTTTTAAATGCCAGTATTTAGTTGCAGTTTTGCATTTGAATGCATTATTAGCAGTTCCATATACTAATTCAAAAAATAAATCATGCTCGAAATGAACATGTATGTTAAAAAGCCTGTTTTTTTTATCTTGGTAACTATTAAAATTTGATTCGGTTCTCGATTATTTGTTATTTTTAAATGTTAAATAATGTGAATTCACTGAACTGCATGTCTGGCCAAGCTACGGCCTGATGTGTATTTTTGTTCAACCCATTCATATCATCACATATTTGATTATTACCGCTAGCTTGTCTGCATAGCTTGTCTGCATAGCTTGTCCGCTGTCGGCCTCTGTGTTCTAATACTGTTCTTCCCAAACTGAGGGCCGCAGATCCAGAGGGACACTTTTTTGTTCAAGAAGCCGAGGATTTTTTTGTTCATATTTAGGTTGCCGTCGCTTGAAAAAGTTTGGTAAGCACTGGTCTAGCAGGGAAGAGCTTTCCCTAGCGATTGGGCTGGTATGGGTTCAAGTCTCAGTCAGAAAATCTTTCATTTAGATTATTTAAGCTTGAGATTTTAGACATGGGTGTTTGTGATGACTCCTCTTCTCTAGTCAATCCCGAGTGACTTGAAAAAGATTGACCCTGTTTTTGATGAACATAAAAACATCAAAAAATTCTGTAGTGCTTTTTGTTTTTTACAATGCAACCCAACTCGTTATAGAAACCATAATTTTAAACTTGGTTTAAAAGAATTCTCTATATTTTATAAAATATTTGTACTAAGCCCTAAAAAGTGGCTTTGATTCAAACCAATTCTCAAAATGTCTATTTTTGCATGTATGTATTTCAAAAAATGGATTTATGAACAAAAACAGATTGCTTAGTGACAGAAGTTTTATTTTTAATATAATATGGTATTCAGGTTTTAAAAAAAGCACAATAAACAAGTATATTACATTAGGAGGTTGTTATTTTGGTAAAAGTTTCGATCATTTAATGGTATTTATTTTAGCATTGATGGAATATCTTTTTTCTTCACTGATTCCATTCTCCCAACGTTTTTCATGGGATAGATTTCTTGAAGATTGGTGTTGAAAATTTCAAGATATTGTTTGAATAAAATGATCTCGGTAAACAAAATCACCCGAAAGAATTAATATTATCCCACGAATAGGCAATGATGATGTCATTATTGTCTTGATTTTCAGTCATTGTTTGTAGATATGATATAGGGCCATCAGTGTCAATTTCACATCAGATTAAACTAAAAGAATTAATTCAGAATAAAAACAAACTTCTGATAAGTAACCTATTATAACACCGTTGAAGTGTGGAAGCCATACTTGTTATCCTTATTTTTTCCAAAGTCTGATGGGTTTCCACCAATTAATACATATTTGCGAGCTGCAAAACCTTCATCAATTTCTGGATTGTAGGTTAGGTAAGATAAGTATATGGTGTATGAATTAAAAAGTATTTCATAGAAGTAAGTGGTTTTGAACTAGGTTTCTTTGATTTGATCATAGTTTGGAAAATGAAAATCAAACTATATTTGATAAACATACATCTAAACCAGTGTCTGCCAAACTTTTTTACTTTACGGCACACTGATGAATGGAACTAGCACCGCGTCACACCAAGATGCCGCAGATTATCTCCGAAACTCCTTTTTTTCAGCTCACCGAAGAATTCGAAATCCTCGATTTCCTACCGTTTTGCTTCCGAAATCCTACATGACAAATATTTGTTTTTGAATAGGCATTATTTAAAATTGACATTTTTAAGGGTTCTTCCACCGCGGCACATCTGAGATTTCTTGCGGCACACAGTTTGGCAGACACTGATCTAAACTAAATCTTTTTATAAAATAGAAATGAGAAAAATTATGTTTTTTGTTTTTGGGAACAATTAAATAATGTTTCATATTCTATAGCTGCCTCAAAAACATTGAAAATCCAGCTAACTTATTGAAGTATTGAAGAGGTAATATATAATTATATATATTAACAGCCCCTCATGAGGGTTACATGATAAAACTACAATCAAAATGTACACATTCTCCAATATAATTTTTAACCTTTTCATACAAAACATCAGAAGACTAACCAAAATAGAAGAAATGAGGCGTCTAGTTACAAAAGTAATAAAAACGCATTTTGTTTAAATTGAGAAAAAAAATATGTGCGTATTCTAAACGCAACTATACACTAATTGTGAAAATTATTCGTACCAACATTTGACATAAGCCTACAAAAAAAAACATATTTCAATTTTTAATTAGCGATATATAATATGTATTCATGGATCGAAATATTTCAAGTCTGGTGCCTGGTATGTACAGTTTTATTTTGTTTATATTATAACCCGGCTCGTTCTAAAACTATTGAAACATGAACCATGAATGTAATTTAATAAATAAATATATATTTTTTTAATATTTTTAGAAATCAGACTCAAGCATGGCTTGATAACATACAAAATATCAAAGTAATGTAAAACTAAAAATGCTTTTAAAATGTATTTTGTTTTTTATAATAAAATTCAAGTTTCATTTTTTAACTATTTTGGAACGAGAAGCCGTGTTTGCAAATAATATCGTCAATTAATTTTATAGTTTATCGGCTGATAAAAACTGTTCTTTTTTTATTTAAAGTTAGAATACAATAGAAAAAAAACCTTTACTTATGACCAATAATTTGTGATTGAATAAAAATATTTTTTGCTGTTATTATTGAAATGTTGATAATATGTCCCTTTTTGCAACTAGACACTTTAAATAAGAAAAATTCAATTTATGAAATAATTCTGAGTATTTTTTTTTATCATATAACTTTATTACATGTAATTTCATTTTAACACCTCTTATGAGATGTAACAGATATCTTTGACACATTATCTAATCCTAATCATCTATTCCAAAATCATTAAGTTCTCCGGAATCGTAAAAACCGCAGCAAAAGCACTTTTGCGGGTCGCAGTCATATCTTGAGCAGCATATACCAAGACTGTCTCCGTACCATGAAACGGAACTAGAATGATAATAACTGAATATTACAACAATACCTTATAGCGAAATCGTAGCTTTAGTTTTTATGGTATGTGTTTACTTGGATTGCAAATGATTTCAATGTCTATTGGAGCATCTCATCAAAGTTGTTCTATAACAAATCGATTTCTGTTCAATCACTCGAACTGTCTTTTTCAAAAAAAGCAAGGATAGAGATATGGAGCTAGGAAAAGACAAATAGTTGGCAAATCATTCACTACTCTTGAGTATCAACCACTCGGCTAGAGAAGTCTTACCTGCCAACCGATAGTCCACGAGAAAATTTTAGCTGTCTTCAAAATTACTGTAACAATTGAATATCGACAATATATAGACTTATTTCAAGCACACAGCAGTAAATTACATTTTAACTAATAGTATGTTCTCAATTTTGAGTATATGTACTCTAATGGAGCTTATGTCAACATAGTTCTACAAGAACTGCTAATTAATCAGTTGTTTAACCTCTTTTATTCGAAGAGAGTAAGGGATGGAAAAATAGGGCTTAGACAAGACTAATAATTAACTAATCGCTCTCTCTACTGCCTATTTTTTAAATCGAATAGGTGGTTTTGAATTTTATATATCGTAGACATCTATTCCTTGGAACAGATATCCATAAATCGGTTATAAAATCAATTTATAAAAACTGTCCATATAACTAAATAAAATTGAGAATTCATATGGACACTTGACCATGTACCTGATGAAAACAAAATCTAAGGCAATTGGTGTTCTTAGAAAGTGTCTAGTGTGCTTGATTGCTAATCCAGAACAGTCTATTGTCAGTGAATATACACATATAAATCTGAGAATAGATCTCTCTGTAATTTTCAGGATACTGATAAATAAAACTTACTGGAGAACAGGCATTATTCTTATTTTTTCTGAACACGATGCAGCTGCAAGGATCGTCAATAGCATGAATAAAAACTTCATCTGAAACCATATGGAATGAGTATTGGGGTTCTTAGGATATTGTGTGCCAGAGACAAACTACACAGACGATGCTCCCCTTTTTTATTTTACAATTATCAAATACTTATTCAATTTTATGTCTTTCATTTTCTGTAGTTGATAAATTATTAACTAAATTAAATATTAAATTAAATTTGATAACTTTCTTACTCGACTTGTTGTGTTACGTATTGTCAAACATGTTTCGCCTTTTTAAGAAGTATCATGAGACAGAACATTGCAGCATGTGGAGTAATAATGTTATTCAATTTAATTTTATATTTAAAATGAGCTTCCACAGAGTTAACGCTGAAGTGATCGAAGATATTAAAATTATTGGCCATCCTTTTTTTTAACTCAATGGCTGCCACGGACGAGATATCTTGTAAATATTTTCTTGCTCAACACGCCAGAGACAAGTTATCTCGTCAATTACTAATTAAATTAATAGTTGCAAATTATAGCCGGCGAGCTAGGTGATTACTATTAATTATCTACGGCAGCTAAAAGGTTAAGGAGAAGCGTGGTAAGATAATGCTTGGAAAACACTATCCTAAGCCCATCAAAAAGTCCGATGATAATAGAATAAAAATTTTGGGTTAGTGAATACATTTCTACGAAATTTCAGGTAAATGATCTTTACAACAAAATACTAAGGTTTTGACATTTGTAATGTCAATACTGAGATAAAATATTGTAATGTAAAAACAAAACAATATAACAAACTGAACAATGATAAATTGTTTTTTTTTTTTTTTAATTCACAAGCCCAAAAATCCCATTTTGATTTTGCCAAGCACTTGAGAATATGGTGAACAGATTCTTTCGAACAAGAATCTTCTGAACACAGACACTTCCGTACATAGAATTCTCCGGACACAGAATATCCTGTACATTTTAATATTTTTCATATTAAAATTATTATTTTATTTTTTATTTATTACTATAGAATAAAATTTTATGAAATGTATTAATTTTACAGCACAAATTAGGCATAAAAATCGTTATTTTTGAATGAATCTCTTTCTGGAATCAATGCCAGTAAATACCACATGAACGCATGAAAGCGATTAAGATCTCCACACAAATTGAAAGTAAAAGCTTCTATAAAATTATTTAAAAGTTATAGCAAAATGTGTTCATTTATAAGTAAGTTGTCCTAAAACGAAAAAAAATGATTTTATATTTATGTATGCAGTAAAAGTAAAAATAATTAAAAAAAATAGTTTTACAAAAAATAAGTCGCCAGGTACTTACTGAAAGGTTAACAAAAATGTACAAAAAATTTGAAAAAATCAACACTACAAATTGACAGAGAAAGAACCATTTGATTGCTAAGCGAAGACCTTACCGTTATGCTTCGGAGACCAAACGCTAATGTCAAAGACTTTGTTACTTGAAACGACAATACTAATTAGATTTTCCTTTTGCGGAATACGCTAATATAAATATTTTCACTGTGAAATGTTGACGTTAGTGATTTGTTAGCTATTTTCAAACATTAATTTACTGAATCAAATTGATAATTTAACAAAATCGACTGGGCACGCTGCTGTAATCAATTATTTTATGAATAATTTCTGTTTCCCGTGAACTTAATAAAATCGCTAAGACCGTAACAAAGTAACTTCTTTTGTTACAGACCTGCACTATTGCAAAAATACGTTTAGTGCACTTTAGCGGACAATTAAAAAATGTATGTAATATATAATCTGTGGCACTAAATGACACAATAAGATGATAAATTTATTTAAGCTTGGTAAAAAAATATATTGTTTTAGTGATATAATTTCGCAGGTCAATTCCGCCTGATCGAGGTGTAGCCGTTAGTCTCGGTCTTGAATATGCCGATGATGCTAGCATATTCGATAAATCTGTTAAGGGCATCCAGGAGATTATCGACGGGTTGAGAACTAACCCAGGCCGCATTGGTCTATAAAATTAGACCAGTTAGACAAGTTAGACCAATGTGATTGTTACCAAACCTGCCATGACTCTGATATGACCTTGACCAGCGCGGGACAGATCATCAGGAGGGAGAACATCTTCATATCTCGGCATACATATTCCGGGAGACAGAATTTGTCTAGGAATGGCTGGACCAACATTTAACTCAACGTGGACAGTCTGGGATACACAGCTGTACACGATTAAAACCAAATGCCATTTTTTCAACGCTTGCATTCGACCAGTACTGCTTTACCGTAGCAAAACATAGCACCTGACGAAGATTCAGAAAAACTGTATACTGAGCTTCAAGAACAGATGTTTTTGTCGGATAATGGGAGGGAGGTGATTTGATTTTGTGAGGAATTCGGAGATTAGGGAACGTACAAGACAGCGCCCCGTCAAGTCAGTGGTTATGGAGAGACGTTGGAACTGGCTGGGTCACGTGCTGCGGATGCCTCTGGAAAGCCTTAATCCTGCCTGCCTCTTTCTTTCAACCGGTGGGATTCTGGCATCCCGGTATGTCATGGGAGGAAGCAAAGCAATTGGCGGGAGACAGGGAAACATGGAGGTGCCGTGTGGCAGCCATATGTTCCACATAGGGATCGAGTATGGTCAAAGAAGAAAGAATTTTAATTTTAATTTTTTCATCACCACAAGAGATAATTAATAGCTGAGTCTTAACTTGATTAATTATTTTGAGCATTTTCAATATCACATATTCCATAAATATGCGGAAATCTTCAGGCTCAAGTCAGAAAAGGGTTCATGCTCTTCATCAGTAGAATTTATTTTTCTATTCAAAAAAGTAAAGACAACCTTATTTTCACATCCAAACGTGGAATCAGATTATAAAAAAAATACATTTCAATACCATTTGCCATGCATGTCTAATAAAAACTGAAAAATTCAGTGGTATTAAACCTTTTTTTTGCTGTTGTTTAATATATTTTCAAAATTTATCATCCCTAAATAAAATTAGAATTCTTGAATCAACATGTTTTAAAAACGGAGTAAGTAATAGTGAGCTAGACTTTTAAATTACACAAATTCAAACAATCATTTGACAATTTTTCTCATTAATAGGTGTCACTGTATTGAATTTGGAGCTTCTTCACTTACCCTTATTACAACTTACTTTTCACGGTGCATCCTTACCTCGACATGAAGATTCTACAAGATCTGCTTGGTACTCTGTCACTCAACCTCTCTTTTTCAGGGAGAGGGAAGATATAAGTATAAGGCTACGATAGTACTAATGGTAAGCTGATCACTCATGATATGGTCTATTTTAAGAATCGGATAGGTGGGAGAGAATTAAGACATCACAAACATTCATACCTTTTGAGCACAAATCCATAAATCAATTTACGAAACTGTCAAACTGGGATTCGAGCCTGTGAACACCGGAACTGAAGCCAACTATGTAGACTAGTCAGCAACAAGACCAACCTGGCCTGAGTGTGTATAAAAACAGATATTAAATAAGTGTAACATTGAAGAAATTAAAACCTTTATTCATTTACAAAGTAGTGTTTTTTTAGCATGAATTAGTGATTTACAATAACAATATATACATAAAATTGCACCGATTTTGAAAATTAACCAATCAATTATTGGCAACCGACGAAGAAAACAATTCATTAAACCGCCGAGCGTCATCGGGAGACTTGGATCCCTCCATATTAACATCGTCCACCTGGCCGCTTTCGCTGTCCTCTGCGTCCGACCAGACCTTCACAAACTTCGAATCACCTTCAGGCAACAGATCTTCTGAATTATAATTATCTTCAACGAAACTATCGACTGTTTCGATAGTGACACCCCTCAACAGCACATTCTCATCTGAATTTATTTGCAAATCGTTAACGTTTAAAATTTTTTTGTCGCCATCTTTTGACATGACAATTAAACTGTTACCGTCGACAGATAATTGACCAATAATTTCTGTATCATTATCGATCACGAATCTTCCATCGTCTGACAAGAATATTGACTCCTGCGTATCATTCACGTAAACGTTATCTGCTGAATCTTCAAACATCATATTAATATCACTCAGTATCTCTTTATTACGCAGTGACCCTTTAGTTTTAGGGTTATTTGAATAATCAGAGTTTATTGTTTTGATTGCCATATTATTAGGCTTCTGCAATTTTAAAACTTGTTCGTTTTGTAGCATACTCTCGCCTTCTTCGTTGAATATGATTATTCCGGAGGGATCAACTCTTCCTTCGAGGCTCTCGATATTTTCAGCCTCCATGCTATTAAGGTTGATGTGGATCTCTTCTTGGTGATTTACGGTGAATTCATTCGGCATATTGTCAACCATTACTGGTGCCTGCCTATCAGACTCTGTAGGTTCTGAAATAATATTTTTTTGATTGATCAACACCTCAAGCTTGGATACCGTGTCCAGAACACGGATCATCTTTTACATTTAATCTGTTTTAGCCTGAGGGTTAGAATTCTTACAAACTGTGCACGATACATAAAAGTTTGCAACATAAGACCACCAATGTAAAGATTTGAGCATAAGTCTAACTTAATAACTAAACTTTACTTTTTCCTGAATTTATAGATTTGAATCTCAATTCATTATTTTTTGAGAATAATGAATACAGGAAAGTCTTAAAAAAACAATGTAAATAAAAATGACACCAACTTAAGAATGACAGATCAAGCTTTCATTGTTTATGTGAGTTTATTTGTAATATAAAATAACATCCTTATTCGATAATAAATTATATTTTGTGAATTAAAATCATTATAATTCATATATAATTTTGAGAGATTTTGTTTTTGAAAAAATGGCAGAGAAACATCACTGAAATATGAAATATGATATATCATTACCGAAATTAAAATAGCAGCCTATAATTTCAACAAAGCAGTTGGAATGACTGTGTTGGAATTATGTTGTGTCAATGTATTCAGATTTAAATGAATGACCGTGCATCATATAGCAACACTACTTGAGAATTTTCGTTTCTAGTTAGTATAAACAAAAAAAGTATATAATCACCAGATCCGTGCTTGTGCCTAATGTGTGTGTTAAGGTCCGCTCGAACCCTGAACGCTCTCGGACACAGGGAACATCTGTATCTTCTTTCTCCAGTGTGAATTAGGCGGTGATTCTTCATAGCGTAAGACCTACGGAAGGCCAGCCCGCATATGTCGCATGGATAAGGACGCTCTCCCGTGTGAATTCTGTAAAGATAATTATTACTCACCAGTCAACTCAATCTATCATCATTTATGTCAGCGTTTACCGTACTTGATATAGCCTCAAAAGCCTATACATTATCAGAAAAATATCGTAATTGATATAAGTAAATAATTTCAATACAATACTTTTCTGATCATATGGGATGCTTTTTCCATTACAAATTCATCAAATGTTTTTAAAATTATATCATCAGACTTGCCAAGTCAGTCTTTGACCTTTATTGTCTTAGAAACATCACTATCTCTTGAAATGAACTGACTCTTTATCTTTCTGTTAAATTTATAAACCAACTAGTAATAAATATGGTAAAAATTGGTGAAAAGCATATAACACTTATAAATGGAAAATAAAACAGGGCATTGTTTTCGCGACTGTCTCTAGAAGTGGTTTGTGATCAATATGCATAGCAAACAGAGCTAAAAAGTTAATGAACTTGTGGGCTTCACTGGTAAGGTTACATGATGTTGTTGAAGTAAAATTGCCTAATTAGAGGGAGCTGTCAAAGACTGTCGCTTGCTTGACATCAATAATATGGGAATAGCCACTTTGGAAGTGTCAGGTAAAGACTATTGAGAATTAATTAATTAAGAACACAAAACGAGTGTTTGTATATTTATATCAAGAAAACACACACGTTTCAAAAAATGACAGTATTTTGCACATCATTTCAAGATTACCTGAGATGCTCATTCCTCATTCCCTTGGTTCTGAAGGCATGTCCGCAGACATCACATTGGAAGGGGCGCTCGCCAGTGTGTCGCCTGAGATGACTCTGCAGATCGCATGCGCTGTAGAATGTTTTGCCACAGTTTGAGCAAGCAAAGTTTGTCTCTTTCATGTGGACTCTCCTACAATAACAACAAATTGCATACAATGCCTGTTATCAGGGCTTATATCAAGAGGTGTTTTTTTAAGAGAACTGCTTATTACTCAATGGCTTAATACACACTTAGATTTTAGCAATTTATTTCCTGAAGAATCCAAATGGGATTTAGAACTAATGCCGTGGGTTCCCATTCTAAATTCTATTGTGGCAGAGAGCGAAAGCGAATTCTATTAGAATAATTGCTAAATTGTTGTAAATCCTTACATTATATGTACGTCTGTGAAAGCATTTACAATTTTTTTAATTATGATCAGGGCCGGCCCGTGGATTCTTGCGCCTGTGTGCGAGGCGCTTTCGGCCGATGTTCGGCGCCTCAAAAAACCAAAAGCGATCCACCAATCTGCACCCCTCTGATTATTTTTAGAGCCGGCGCCTGTGTGCGCCGCACACTTCGCACACACTTAGGGCTAGCCCGGATTATGATTGAGTTGTTTTTTTTTAAATGCATATAACTTCGAAAATGGCATTATAGGTGGAAAAATTGCTTTCAAACAAGCAACCTCTTGATTCAGATTCTAAGCAGTTCACTCTTGCTCAATCGACCAACAGACACGGCTATGTTCTAGATTTAATTTATTATACCAGTTTTATAATCTTCAACTGTATTCAGAGAGCGATTCCTTTTTATTTGATGGCTTTTACGCATCATTTCCATTAATTTTATGATTTGATTAAAATCACCATTAATAAGTTTATTACAATTTAGAAGTTGGTGAGTCCCGTGAAAACACTGCGACAAACTTGGGATGTAAAAACTCTATATATATTTAATTCAAATTGGTGCCTTTAAATTGAATTCGTCAAATAATTTATTTACCTTCCATGTGTTGTCAGCCCTGTAGCATGTACGAACGTCTTGCCGCATTCTTGACATCGGTGAGGTCTTCCACCAGAGTCCGGCTCGTGATGACTCCTAAAAGTAAACAATATCTTTTAAATCTAAGAATTAGTCAAATTACAATAAAAAAAAATATAAACCATATAAACACATAATATGTGGGCAATTATTTTTAACGACAACAAATAGCGGGCAATAGAACAAGGTATCCTTGAATATTAACAAAAAGTTGTGTAAATTGGCATAGCTTCCGACTCACCACCATTATGGTAAAGATACTTCCATTACGTTAACATTTGATTAGTCCTTAAAACTGTAAAAAAAATCAAAACTCAAAACATGCCAGTAGGAAGAGAAATGTTTATATTTTATAATTCCGAAAACAGACTAAAGAGGCCAAGAGCAGTTCTGCTCGATGCCCCCCTCATAGATGTAAAATGAACAAAACTGCAAACATGCTCCATAGCATCATGAAAATGACTGTTCTCAGTTGACTTCTCTATGCATTGTATGTATGAATGCGCCAGTGGCGGCCAGTCAATGTGACATTGGATCAATGCACCCCTTATATATGCAGGGGCGGTTGTATTTCATGAAATAATATTCAAACATGACATTTATATCATTCACTTATTTTAAATTCTTCATGTATTTGTCGGTGATAAATAGATGAAGAATTTAAAACGATTGAATGGTATAAATGTTGTTAGAATATTATTTCATGAAATATATTATTGCATATGCAAGGGGTGCATTGATCCAATGCCAGATTGACCGGCCGCCACTGGAATGCGCATGTGTACGGATATGTATGGGTGAAGTATATGGAGAGTTAAATATGTGAACTGGCTTCACTTCTGAACCAATCACACCATTTTGCCGGCAACAATGGAAAAAGAATGCAAACAACCAATAAGATTGACAATGAAGTAGATCAAAGAACTTTGACACTAACTCCATTAATTTTATATCCAAAAAACAAAAACACTCTTGCCCACTTACTTCATGTGTCCCTTGAGGCCGACTTGTGTGATGTAGCGTTTTCCACACTCCAAGCAGGAGTAAAGACCTAGAATAAAATTGTAAAAATAAATACATATCAATTATACCCATAATGAAAATCAGCAATACAAAAATCTTTAATTGTAAAGCGCTCAGTGTAAATTCACTTGCGGTGTTCACGAATTTGAACAGTTTCATAACATGAATTTTCAATTGATTTATTCATTTGTGTTTTAAAGCATGGATGGCCTTGTCTTAGCCCTACCCTTACTCTCTCTGGGTAAAAATCAGTACAGCAATTGATTTTTTTCTTATGAGTCTATATGCTTCAAATTGGAAGAACTTGATTAAAAAAAAAAAAACTGATAACTAATCTGAAAAATTCTGTGCCAGTTTTTTCACAACAAGGATAGCAAAGTAGCAAATTGAAATTAACTGATTTAAGTTTAATCATAATTAATACCTTGTTTAGCATTAGTCTTGGAATTCACATTGGCCGCAGCATGACATGATCGCTTGTGCACCAAAAGTTGGGCTTTGTTCTTTACCACCACACCGCATTCCGCACAAGAATAGTTGAACCTTTAAAAAACCAAAAACAAATATTTATGAAATAACAAGTCTAAAACTAGTGACCTATTCTTAGGGTGTTTCCTGGGGGGTTCAGTGACTGTAAAAAAATAGGTTGCAAGAAATATAAACCACAAGTAACAACAGACACATTTGTGAATTCATTGGAGGAATCTACTAATATTAACTGGTTTTGGTGTACAATGTTTCTGAACTGAGCATTTTAAGTTATAAGTAACAAAAGAACACAATAATATGTTAAAAGGTGTCTTACTTTTCTATAGCAGGCATCGGTGTGCTTGTCTGCGCCGCTGAGCCGCTAGTTTGACCGTGAGCTTTCTTCCGATGATAAGCTATTCCCCAACTGAAAATATTATGTAACTATTGAAAGTTTGGTATTAATAAGTAAATAAGTTCCACATCAAAATCCCATCTCCCAATTCCAATTTTAGACAATGTAAATCTTAACTACCAACCTGTTTGGGAATTCGTCTCCGCATAACCTGCACTTGTACATGTGAACATTATCCGAATGCTTCTGTCTTCTGTGAACTTGAAGATAGGTCCAGTGCAAATATGATTTACCGCAAACCTAAATCAAATTGAATGACAAAAGTAATTAGCACAAATATTAGATTTACCGGTACCAATAGAGTTGGTTTACGGTCACTAATAGAGCTGGTCTTTCACGCATAACACCAACATAAGTAGCCTACAAGCGTATTTAGGTTGGCATGACATGAATTCGGCTATGTTCCTGTTGTTATAGTCGATCTGTCAATCGCCAACGATATTGATAGTTAACAGCAAAATGATCACACCCTTCCGTCGGCAATAATGGAAAAGGAATGCAAGCAACCAATAGTATCAGCGATAAAAGAGACTCGAAAAACTCTTACGCTCACACCCTAAGACTTAAAACTCTGAACAGTGAACATAGTCGCATTTATTAAATCTATGTTTATTAAGCCATTACGCTCACCGTGCAGGTGTTGAGGAATACAACTCGGTTCTCTTAGTGTCAAAAACAAATAAATTTGAAAAAAGCCACACTAGTACTAGTACTAGAACAATTTAAATGTCACCCCTTTAAGCTTACACATTGCAATTTCCGGGTGCCTACAAACTACATTTGTACCAAATTTTTTTAGATTTTTTTGCTCATTCACTATCTCAATGCCTTGTTTTTAGTATTGAATGGTTGGGAGGGAATTTCAATGTCACAGGCATCCATACATTAGAATACAAATCCATAAACAAATTGAAAAATGCACGAAAGAGTACATTATGGTTTCGAGCCAAATGTGCAAGAGTTTTAACCATACAACTACGGCTCAACTCCAGTACAGACAGGTGGTACTTATTTAAGGGCACTAAGGTAATAGAAATAGTTAACAGCTGTCACTCTTCTGATGATATGGTTCAGACATTACGCACAAACTATACATCAAACGAGTGAAAGATAAATGACTCAAACATTGTCGATGAGGAGTATAATTTAAGATTTCGACTGAAGGTGCTTGGTGGAATTTCAATATTAAATTTGAATCATTCAAATTATGTACACTCCCACAGATTTTGTCACTAACGACCCGGGTTTCGCCCTTCGGCATCTTCAGGCGTTCAAGCGCACGGATGAACTTGAACTGACGCTTAGTAAATGGATGTTTCGTGTTTATATATTAAATAAATGTATCACTGAGTCTAAAGCCATCGCTGGCGAAAAAGGGTAAGCTCATGGGAATTCCCAAAGATTTGAGTAGTGAGTGGTTTTTAGAATTATATTTATTTGTTTGTCGGCAAAGGTTTTATGATATTATTTATGATATTATTTATATAGGGTATAGAAGTGGAGACCCAGGAAGGTTTAATATCTCGTTCAAAATCGGAAGACTATGTAACTGTGCCCTATTAATTTCTAAAATTTCCTGGAAAAAGAGCTTATGACTGTCCGTATTTGGGTGTAACATTTTTATCCCCTGTTCCTGATTGAACACGTGTCCTTCCGAAATTAAGTGATTAGCAAAAGTAGACGTGTCCTTTTTCAGTCTAAAGGCTGCCATATGCTCTAATACCCTGATTTTTAAAGTCCTCTCTGTTTTGCCGATATAAAATTTATTACAACAAGAGCATTGTAATCTATAAATTCCAGATTTATTTAGGTAATGTATTTTATCTTTATTGTTAACTAATAATTTGCCTAAAGAGCTTTTACAGTAAAAGGCTGGTCTAACACTATCAGCTAGTTGTTTTTTAATTTTAAGACTAGTATTTCCTAAATAAATGATTCTACGCCAATACCTAGTATGATCTATGTCCTTTGACAATGTACCTTGAAATAACATTTTTTCTGCAAGTTTAGTTTGTTTTTTTGATAAAAGATTGTCTATAAGAGACATATCGTATCCATTGTTGATGGCGATTTGTTTGATGATTTTTAATTCGATATTAAAGTTCTTTTCATTCAAAGGAACACTCACAAGTCTATGAATTTCTGAATGAAAAGCGGCTAGTTTATAAGAAAATGGGTGCATTGAATCCTTATGTATCACGGTATCCGAAAACGTAGGCTTCCGAAATATTTTAAATTCGTGAGAACCGTTTTCAATATTAATATTTAGGTCAAGAAAGTTAATATTCTTGCCTCCGACTTCTAACGTGAATTTAATATTTTTATCTAATGAATTTATAAAGTTATGAAAGTTAGTTATTTGTCTATCCGTTCCATT
This sequence comes from Himalopsyche anomala, assembly GCA_031772345.1. Classification (NCBI taxonomy): domain Eukaryota; kingdom Metazoa; phylum Arthropoda; class Insecta; order Trichoptera; family Rhyacophilidae; genus Himalopsyche; species Himalopsyche anomala. The sequence goes on along the minus strand of CM062833.1, from coordinate 11,095,361 downwards.
AAACAAGCAAATAATATCGTCTACATATCGGAACCAATAGACTATAGGTTTGGCTTCTGTTTTGTTTCTAAAAATTTTATCTTCTAAATAGTTCATATAAAATTCAGCTAACAACGGCGACAGACAGTTCCCCATCGCAAGGCCTTCTGTTTGTTTATAAATTTTATTGTTAAATTGGAAATAATTCTGGCCAACGCAAACATCTAATATATTTAGTAACTCTTTTGTTACTATTGGGTTGCACGTAGAGCACGTAATGCACGTAGACAAACAAATAAATATAATTCTAAAAACCACTCACTACTCAAATCTTTGGGAATTCCCATGAGCTTACCCTTTTTCGCCAGCGATGGCTTTAGACTCAGTGATACATTTATTTAATATATAAACACGAAACATCCATTTACTAAGCGTCAGTTCAAGTTCATCCGTGCGCTTGAACGCCTGAAGATGCCGAAGGGCGAAACCCGGGTCGTTAGTGACAAAATCTGTGGGAGTGTACATAATTTGAATGATTCAAATTTGATGAGGAGTATTTTTGAAGTTTTAATAACATATATATCAAAAAGAAAATACAAACCTCGCAGAGAAAATGTTTAACAACAGGAAATTGATCATGATTTGAGGTTGTGACTAGCGATCCTTCACTACGCCTTGAAGACTTGTTTCTATAATACCCATGGGTTGTTTTATGAGTGGTACACCTGAAATAAAAATAACATTCCTCGATCTAAATTCACAACAAGGTATTCTAGCTCGGTCACTATATATAATATCTATAACATTTTCTTATTCACAGCATCCCAAACATGCATCAAATTTTTTTCACGATTATGGAATAACAATGTTTATTATGATGTTTAACGTCAGATTCTTTAGTAACACTTACCTCGAGTAAGTGGAGAAAGTAGCGCTGCATATGTGACAGATGAAAGGATTTTTCAAACCCTCGTGGCAGGATCGATGAACATTCAATGCATCTTGAGCACTGTAAACCCTGAAAATTGTATGTGCTGTAATCTTGCGGTCGTAAAATTATGACAACTGAGTTTGTGAGATACAAGTTAGATATTAATATAATCAGCAGTGAAGTGCTAAATTAAAACCAGTGAGGAAAAAAATAATTGAGTAAATTCTTTTCAAGTAGGAACAATTTCACACTGGTTTGCTACTTTGTCCTCCGTTTTTGTTTCTCATTCTGTAAATGGTATAAAATTAAATTAAAACTTACTTTTCACAATACTCGCATCTGTAAACTTTATCAATCTTCACTGCGGTCATTCTCTTCTTGGCAATGTCTGATAGTCCGTCAAGCAAGGAAGAATCTGGGGTTTCCAAATGATCACCGCCCTCTTGTGACAAATCTGCAGCTTTATTCTTATCCATGGTGAGATTACTTCTAGGTTTCATACTATCAACATTTTCGATAGTATTTATGGTATCATCATTTGATGGCACCGTTGTTTTTGGAAGAGAACTCGGACTGTCAGGGTTTTGTATTTCAGTAGATTCACAGCACTGGCCCAGCTCATTAAGATGTGCCTGAAATATTAAATCAACATCATCATCAACACGTCAATGGCAATACCAACAGTACTTCTACCTGGGATACGCTAAATCAGGGTCTCCGAGCTTCTTTTCGATCAACACTATTTTCAAATACCTAATATATTATTAGCATATACAGTGGAACCTCGATTCTACGTTTTTCAAGGGACCGTAATAAATGAACGAATAATGCGGGAAACCGATAATGCGGGAAATCTTCAAATAACACCAAAAAAATGTTTAATTTTCAAAAAACTCATTTATTTATTAATTAATGAACAAATAAATGTATTTTTAACTTGTTTAATACAAACTAAGTAGCCTGTTTGCAGTTTGGCACTTAAATTTCAACAAACACTCTTCAAAATCGCGTACATTTCTAAGTCAACTAACTCCTTTTTGCTATGTCGACTCGTTTTTCTCCTGATTTTTTTCCAATGTCTTTAATTGAGGAGCAAACATTCAAAAAGTGTTTTGTCACAAATTTAAAAAAATTCTGTTTAATATCAGTTCTGATAGTCAATCGTAAAATCTATGAATGAAAATCACAATAAACGTTCAAAAAAAGTTTTTTCCTATTAAAAATAAATCATAAAGTTGACACGTTCATGCAAAACGTGTTTTCTCCAACACCCAAATTCAATCAAAAGATGTTTTGTCCTCTCGACCAATCACAGCGTAGAAGCCGTCATATTGAATTTGGACAAAACGCATTTTGCATGAAAATTGGAACTAGTATACTTTCTTTACTGACTTTATTTGTTAACAGTTATTATTAAATACCAAATTTATTATTAAAATATATACGATGCAAGAAGATAGTGAAGAGTAAATTGGACAAGCCAATATTGGCTCTAGAAAAGAAAAATTCACGGGCGGCAAACGATCTGAACCCAAAAAGAAAATATATTCTACATTTAGTGGATGCAACGTTTTTACACCTTATTACAATATATTCCCAGCCTGTCAAACTGAGACAATATACTACCATTGCTTCCTCAATACAAACAGTGCCTATAAAGAGACGACCATGACAACCCATTTTTTATAATTTCTGCATTGTTGTTCCTGATGCCACAAAACCGTGTCTCTATAACTGGCCAGAAGAAAAAGCTGAGAAAGGAAGCCAAAAAATGCATCATCCTTGCTACACCATTTAAAGAATGTACAAGGAAAAACAGTCTTCGACTGTTGTGTGATAGATGTGTTTCACAAAATGTAAAAGATATTATTGCCCAAACAATAATGCATTTCATATTCACGGCTGAAAGAATAATAAAAAAGTTGAACTGTATTCCCCTGTACACTGTCATAGCTATTTACTAGCAGTCCATGTTTTTAGCTCAGCAGATAGAGTGCGATGTGAAAAACAACCCATTTTGATTCCGGAAGAATATTAAGAAGTTTATAAGCAAATTGGCCAGGTCGATTTGATGGGCGAAGATTGGGAAATAATGGATACTAAGTCCCTGAATAAATTATATAAAGACTTCTAATTCTTAAGTGATGTAAAACGAACATCATGAAAATAGAAATATCACTACTCGGCAAAAATGTGTATTGTTAAATACAGTTGCTAAGTAAAAAAAGGCATATTGTATTCCCATTTGCAATGATTCCAACCAAACAAGCTGCTATTATCTCATTTAATATCACAAAAAAGAAAAAAATATGCCAGTACATTGCTAAAAATAATGTTTGACGATTGGCAGGAACATGAAAATAGAGGACTTGTAGCGTGGTACAAAAAAACAGTATATAAGAAGATACCCTATGTGATGATGGAGCCAGAACTTTAAACTATATAACAATATGCAGTGCTCTTTTAAAAAAAAACTGCCGGAACTCAATTTTTGTGAAGCTTTTTTTTATAATTCATCTCCGTTCTCAATTTGGACTAAATGGTTTCCTAATAAAGGTATCTCAAGATTTTTTTTACGATAACTGCTTGTTAGTCAGTTGCTTAACTTTTATTTTAAAAAGAGGGCTGATAGAATTATGGATCTAGTACCGGACTAATGGTTAAATAATCGCTCTCGCTTTGCCTAGTTAATTTTAGGATTGGTAGAGTGAGAGGTATAGATATCACACAAATACTATCTTAGTTATAACAATTCTTTGTTTACCATTTTTACGTTTTTTGTGAAAATACGATTAAAAAAAATATTTTCAAACGTCTTTCGATAGAAAAATTTAAAAAATTTCAAAGGAAAATAAAAATTGATTGGAAACATTAAAAATATCGAGAAAAAACGTGCCGGAACGCCGTTCCACCGCATCATATGGGGAAAAAGCATTGATGATATGTATATAATTGTATTCCCAACCTTTTTTGGGAGGAGACCCCTTTTTATAAAAGCCATGTGACCCGCGGCCCCGATGCAATTGAAAAGGGCTTTTTTTTAACAAGGTAATTTTAGATTAGAACTATTTTTATTATGTACGTTTCCATTATAATTTTGGCCGAACACGTCCCGGGTTTCGCCTCTCGGCATCTACCGGTGCTATCCAGTGCGCGAATGCACTCGAACTGACAGGTAGCGGAAGTTGTGTTTGTATATAGACAATACAAAACTTCCGCTACCTGTCAGTTCGAGTGCATTCGCGCACTGGATAGCACCGGAAGATGCCGAGAGGCGAAACCCGGGTCATGTTCGGCCAAAATTATAATGGAAACGTACTTAATGAAAATAGTTCTAATCTAAAGAAAAACTTCCATCAAGCACCTTCAGTCGAGGTTCTAAAAAGGTAATTTTAGTTGACTGTAGTTTTAGTTTTGTTGTTCAAATACAAAATCGAAACAAGTTGGCGACTACAGAAAACCCATCGCGACCCTCTTGGGGGTCGCGACCCATAGGTTGGGAACCCGTGCTCTATAATATTAATAAAATATAATAATATTAATAACGATATAACTAAAAACTCTTAATTTTCATTCAAATAGTGTTTTGTCCACAAGTTTCATGCAAAAAGTGTTTTGTCCAAATTTCAAACCAAAAAATTAGCTAATCCAAGATTTCTAGATTATACAAAATACGTAGATTGAAATTCATTCCGTTAACAGTTTACTTTTAATAACATTTTTTTAAGAACTTGGGCTACGTTATCAAATGACACGTTTTTCATCATTTCCCAAGTTCAGCATTTGTGTGACAAAACACTTTTTGAATGTTTGCTCCTCAATTATTTTCAGTTTCTCAAATAGAGTTCTAGTTTTCTTCATTTAGGTATTTTAGTTTTGACTTTTCAGTTAGAAAAATTTACACAACCAGATGAAATGTAAGATTATTTATGAGCGAAAAAAATATTCTACAAAAATGGTCAATCGGGATAGATAGTAACTGGGACGGGACGATAATATTTAGATGATAGATCGAAGAAATCGGTAAATCGAGAAATGATTAACGTGGAATTACTAAACATTGCTATTATGGGGTGGGGTCTTGGTCAAGTAAAAAATAAATGATCCACGCATAAAGACGAAGATAGTGAAAACGGAAGATCGGGGTTTCACTGAAAAGAACGCGAAACGAAATGCGAGGTAAGATTATTTATGAGAAATATTCAACGAAAACGGTCAATCGGGATAATATTTTTGACGGGACCAAAATATTTGAACGATAGATCGAGGAAAACGGTAAATCAGGGAACGGTTAATGCGGGATTATTTTACATTGTTCTTATGGGTGTTTGGCTGGGACTATGAAAAATAGACGAACCATGCGGGAAAACGAACAATGCGAGAACGGTAGATCGGGGTTCCACTGTACCTATAATTCAAAGCAAATAATAAGGCAAGACAAAGCAGTTTTAAAATAATAATAATTTAACAATGGTAGAATAAATGTCATTCACAAGTGAACTGCACAATCAAGCTGAATTTTTTTGCGGTTTAAATATTTAATAAATACCAAAATGCTCCTTACAAGATTCTGAGCGATAATTATAAAACTATTTGAAAAATGCCATAATGTAAGTATACAAAAACTATACTTATAAAAGAGACTGCCAAATCTACACATTCTAATATATTGATCAAACTGGAATGCTGTACCTCTGCTTGTTCGGTGTCCTTGAACGCCATGTCGCAGTTTCCACAAGTGATAACCATGGCACCAATCGGCTCTGACTCGTGAGTCAACAAATGCATTCGAAGACGTGACTTCCTATTTAAGAACTTCAGACAGATGTGGCACTGGAATGGCTTTACCTGTCGGATAATAAATTCATACATATTAAAGTGACTAAATCATCAATTTCGTAGTCATCAAATCATTGTCATTAACACAAAGGAACACTTCTTGTTTGTTAACGAATAACACATATCGTTGTTAAGATATGTTAATCTTGCATCTCAAAATGCTGAAAGTAAACTTTGTATCTGAAAGAGTTAATAAAGCATCTTCTAAAAAACTTTTGTCACATTATTACGGAAAATTTTAAGTAAAACAGTTTTTTCATCAAATTGAGATACAAGGTTTAAATATATTATCATTTTTTCTGATTCAATTCTAATTGCAATGGTTATAGAAACGCAGATAGATATGTTTATATCTCTTATTATTACAAAATTTGAGTTTTCTTATAAATACATTGTTTTTTCACAAAAAAAAAAATGTTTGAAAATATATTTGGCATTACAACTAATACCAATGGACCAAATATTTTAAAGTTTAAAGATCATACGAGATAATTTGGATGAGAACATTTTTTATAGGTCACTCGAGATTTACTTGAGGAGAATAATTGGCATGAAAAGTCTAGATTTGGCATTGACCTTACCGGGAATCGAAACCCAGACCCACCTGATCAGTAGAGCAAGCTTTAACCAACTAGACCACAGTGGTCAGTCGACTTAACATAAGCTAACACAATAAAAGTAATAAATCTATAAATCATGAGCTGTAAGCCAGTTGCCATCAACGGGGAAAATTTTTTGAATAATAAAAAAAAGGAATTTTTTCGTATGGGGATACTGCAACCGAAAAGTTTAAGCGCTCTAGAACAGTGTTCCCCAACCGGTGGTCTGCGGCTCGGTGCTGGGCCGCAGAGACTTTCCGCCAGGCCGCAAACAGTATGAGAAATTTCAAGAAATTCGTCATGTAAAAATATTGAACACAGGATTTTTTATCGCCTGTACGTTTACTTGTATTTTTAGTTATTGTTAAATAAGAAGACATCAATAATGCGGCTCCGTATTTTGTTTCTTGGCCATTTTCGTGCGGTTACATATTACTCACACTTCTAAAATCCGCCTTCAAATTTGTAAAGTTTAGTTTATTGCGGATACTTATTCTGTTGTATTATTATTTTTTGTGTGTGACACGATGGTCGCTGCTTTTTTCAGAATCGACAGTCATAAATATTTGCTCTTCGATAGTGAACCCAGATGCAAAACCCTACCTAAATATACCAATAATTTCATAATACATAATTGTTTTCACTTTTAGGGTGTTCGCTGTGAATACTCTGTAGAAAGGCATTATATTAATATGGATATTTATTTTTTTTTACCATGTCCGCTCCCAATATGGAGCATATACACTCCTAATGGAGTTTATCTAAACAGAAATGTTTCTACGAGAACTGCTTGAACAGTTGCTCAACCTCTCTTTTTCCAAAGAGAGTAGGAATAGAAGGAAAGGGCTAGGGCAGGACTAGTGGTTAGCTAATCGCTCTCGATACGCCCCGTTTATAGGATAGGATGGGTGGGAGGGGGGAATTCAAGACATCAAATACATTCATGCCTTTGAACAGAAATTCATAAATCAATTGAAAAATCAATTTATAAATCTGCCCGTACTGGGATTCGAACCCGTGCCCTCCGTAGCGGTAGCCAACAATGTTGACCACTCGACCACACAGGCGGCATTACCCATGGCTTTATCCAACTGACTTTCTCTTAGGCATGCTTAACTTCAATAGTTTGAACGTTCGAAGAGAAATGTATCTGGTCATATATTTCTTTCGACTTATACGAGGCCAAAATGAGAATTCTACCATTCTTGAGAATGTGAATCTAAAAGTTACTGATTATTTTTTGAGAAATCGTGGACATGAATTGTTTGTTCTCCCAAGGTGTAGAACCAGCCTGCCGATGGGGATGCTACTGGGGAGAGCTTTAACGGTGTTCAACAATATTGCTTCGGATGTCGACATATTCCACGTAGACTTGGGTTAGTTCCGACGAATACTATTTTTTATGTATTAAAGTAGAGTTCGTCGAAGCTTACTCAGTTGACTTCCTTGTCATTTTTTTTTCTACTGCTTTTAATATTAAATTGTACTATTTTTTTTCTTCATTGTAAAAGTTTTAAATTTATAATTTGTCAACCAAATAAATAAATAAATAAATAAAAAAACAATATTCCTTTGTACTTTACTCCACTTTATTTAAAAGGTCAGGACCGGTTTCGCTCATTGCGAGCATTGTCAACTGAAAACAGTTGTACAGTTATGTCCATTTGTAACAATATAAGATTAAAAAAATATTACATCAAAACCATTTTTATTTCATTATTAGTGGTCGTCGGATTTTTTTTTCCTTTTTTTAACGGTCCGCATGTGTTAAAAGGTTGGGGAACACTGCTCTAGAACATGGGTGGCCAAACTTTTGACCTCTCCGGACGACCTAATATTGAAATTAGGGGTAGCGGTCTATTAACACCGTACAAGTGCTAAGTTGTAATAAGAGCAGAAATTTATTGCTCAAAATAATTTCTAAGAAAGGGAAAATAAATGGGTAGATAACAAAGGACACACTCAATTTTTGTTACAAAGCATCAGGCGGGCGACTAGGAATGGCTGTGAATCGGCCACCATCGGTCTGGGAAAGGCTTCTAGGAAATTTATCAGCAAAAGTTTAACCTTGAGATGTGTGACGCTGTGTTCCCCCAATGTCTGCCTATCGAAGAACTGCTTTCCACACACTTCACATCGGTGGGTTCGCTCTCCAGCGTGAGATCTGATGTGGTTATTTAACGTTGCCCTGAAAATAACAAGATGTGCAATGAATCCAATGAATGCAATTTGAGCCGATAACAGTTGTTTGAAGCAGATTTGATATATGAAAGTACACTTTATTCAAATCTTTAATACACAGTAGTTATGTATCGGTTAATCAATAAAACATATCATCATCGTGCTGGCAGATGGCAGATTCGTATTAAATTGACAAAAATACGGTTATGAGATTATTGAGTATCGATTCTTCGCCTGGGATATTTTTTTTATACAGTAGGTTTATACATTTATATTAGTTAAAAAGAATAAATTATTTAATACGAATATTTCATTCACCTTGTCACTTATACATAGGTTTTGTTTATTAAAGTCTGGAATAAACTATAACGTAGATAATAACTAACTTGAGATGAAACGCCTTTCCGCAGCCTTCTTCAGGGCACAGATGCCTTCGAGTTCGAGGATGTGCAAAATGAATGTGATCATACAGAGTTGCCTCGCTTTCAAACATCTTCTTAGGACACAATGAACATCGCAGAGATTGGGTACCCGCTGCAAGCGTGCTTGATTCCCCTTCATCGGTGTTTGCACTCGATAAATGAAAATGACGCCTGAAACCGAAACATCGACAAATAGATCACTAAGCTTCTTCAATCAATTCCCCTGGAATACAGCTAGAGGTTTATACAAATAATGCATCTCATGATTTTCTTTTCATGAATCAGTCTCCAGCCATCTTACAGTGATTTCGGAGTAGTTCCGAAGCCAAAAATTTGACTGTGATTAGCAATAACATATGAACATCTGTAAAAGGTGATGTCTTATAATCCCGTAGCGAGCATTACCAGGCAGCCAGTAATTAAATTATGTTTCTTTTGAGAGTATGTACTCACATATTTAAATAATACTTTTTTCTGTATAGTTAGGACGTATCTTGGGATTGCAATTTCACATTAATTACCAGTATTGCAAATATCAACACCAGTATTATAGAATTCAATTGGGATAGCAATACCGCGCAAGTTAATCAATATCGGAATTTCAACATGTAATATAAAATATATCACAATCATAAGGAATAATATTCATAAATAACTCACAGGTTCAATAATAATACATCTTTGAAAGGCTCATCAATTCTAGAACCTGTCCATGTTGGTCTAAGCAGCCAGACAACTATTATCAGATTAAATGTATCAATTCATCATAAACAATTTTATAAAAATATGTTGTTTTCTATAGATTAAAAAAAAAATCGTTTATTTTTTACACAGCAATACCAGTATTTTTGCATTTTTTACACCAGTATATTGGTTTGAAAAAAAAACGAGGAATACTAGGATTCCGATTCTGTTACAACCGGTATTGCAATCCATACACCAATTGCTATGACCGAACAGTAAACTTTGTGTGATTTTAAACTGTTAATTTTTTTTTTTTATAAACCTTTCCTCAAATTTGAAACATTCCATTAAAAGCAAACAAAAATCACAAATCTATCACATCACAGAATAAAAGCTGCATTGAACAAATACTAGACTTACGTATGAAACTGCAGTCTGATCTTAGTGTGAAATGTAGAATCACAAAATGGGCAATGATGACTGCCATTTTCTCCCGCCATTTTGTTGCTAGATTCAAAATGACCATTGTCACTATCCAATTTGAAATGACAAACATGTCGGGCCATTCTTTCAGCAGTGGTATACCGTTTTCTGAAAAGAAATTTAAGATAAATTTAGGTTTTAACAAATAAAATTTACTATACTTATAGAATTTTATTTTAGAAGAATAACAGCTTATAACAACTGCTATAGAATTTTAAAAAAAAAGTCATCAGTAAAAATATTGTGAAGATTTAACTGGTACTTTTCAAAACCTCAACATGGACTCAGGCATTTACAAATGGTCTGACTCCAACACTTTATTTAATTTTAAAAAAAGGAGTCAGAGTGACTCATACTCCACTCAAAACACCATGACATGAATTAGTCCACAGCCCTAAACAATACTCGATCACAGTGTTTCCCAAACTTTTCCCCCCACGACCCGGTTATTTTAATATTTCTCCTTCGTGACCCACTAAATTTGTTATGACCTTATACTATCGGCCTATAGGTAAAATAAAACAGTATATTTATGTCCATACAGTCTTTATATGTTATAAAACAAAATAATTTAGTCTGATGAACCTATATAGAAATCAAATGTACCAATAATTTATTAATGAGAGGTTTGAAAAAATTATATAGTAAATATACATAAATTGGCGACCCGGGGTCACAACCTATCGTTTGGGAAACGCTGCTCTATCGTATTCGAATACAAATTAAAAAAATCATTTGTTACATTAGATTTGCTCGCTATACTCCCACTAGAAATATACTATCCAAACAGAAATAAAACAATATTTTTCATTATATTGTTTATTTTACTGCCTCAATAGACAAGAATTCAACCAGAGTGGCATATGTGAAGATACAGAATCGGAAAAAAAGACAAATATGGTATATCTTCATTGAAATATACACAGAATTTTTACTGAACTGTGTTTAATTACAACCTAAGGGTTTTATTATCCTAACTTGCAATCTCGGCACTGATGCATTCTTGGAGCAATCATAACGCTCTGCAATTCTTCTTGGACAACTTCTGGATCTTCGACTGACGGATTCTGATCGCTGTCAAGCGGCACCTCCACATCTTGACCCTCGAGCCATACGTCACCGGATTGAACAATCCATACTCCGCTGTCTGAATCAGAGTCAGACGCGTTTCCGTCATCATTTTGATTTTCAAAATATGCATGATCCTATAAAAAATTTAAGAAACATGAAATTTTTGAAATATTCAACTACACATACGTTTACTCTAGATTGGGAACAAAGAGTTCATTCGGCATTTCTTTTCCCAATTAAAATAATATGTATTCATGAATATACTTACAAGCAGTTTATTTGATAAAGAACTTTCATAGCTTTCATTGGGACTGATGTATTCACCTAAAAATAGGAATTACAATTATTATTATGCAATTAATGACCTTATTCATTGAGAACTGTTGAATTCAGTGAGAAAAACAGTGTCAAATTAATTGTGAAATGTGATGACAGACGACGTTCATAGTCACTTTGAAAAAATTCAAGAAACAATGAGTAAATCGCATGAAAAAGGAATAGTGTTTGTTTTTTTCAAAATTACAAAATACGTTTTCTTTTTTAGAAAATTGGCAAAATCACCTTCTTCAATGTCAAATTCTTCTTTCTCGACTACTCTCAAAATGTTAACCATGAGTCCAGTATCTTCATCCAGCCACTCCACTTCTGCCATTTCTAAGCTACCATCATCTTTTGGAGGGACCTCAATAACCTCGACGACTGAAAAATCCTCAAAAGTACAGTAATACCCCGCTTAGCGCGACCCCGTTAAGCGCGGTTTCACTATAACGCGAATTTCAAATTTCGCGCTCAAATGCCTTGCATTACGCGAAAGAGTGCGTATAAACATATTTAGTCATTAACTAGTAGAAGTAGAAGAACAAGTAGAAGAGGAAGTTTTATCTTCAAGGGAAATACAAAATGCACTTTCAAAAATTTATTCAGGTTTGGACATATTGCAGAGTATAGACAATAATGATGACCGTGTCTTGACCGTGTGTTAAACAATTAAAAACAGTGTCGGGTGTTATGAACGTATTTTACAAGAACGTAAACAAAACGCTACCCAAAAGACAATAGATGTATTTTTCCGTAAAAAATAAGAGTATGTATTGCATAAAGTGTTCTTAGAATTAAAGTGATTGATTAAAATGATTTGTATTTTTTTGTATTAAATTTTGACTGTTTAATCATAAACCTCGATATACGCGAATTTCAGTTAACGCGATTTTTTTCGGAACGTATCCCTCGCGTAAAGCGGGGTATTACTGTATATATGTACTATATATGATATAAATTAGAATTTTATGTGTTCATAAAACAGTGAAACACATTTGACATAAAATCATGAGGAATTTGACTTCACCAAGTAAAAAAGTGTTCACATGTCACGATTCACGACATTTCATCCAATTTAAGAATAAATTGTAATTTAAAAAAAATATATTTCCCTGCCAAAGATCTCCAGGCTAGTGGCACCTTTGTTGTGTTTTTTATTGTAAGATGTCAGCCTAGTCATAAACATCAAACATTATTGGTATCAACAACGGTGACAAGCAGGTTTTTTGGTTCATGATGAAATTATATAGCAATTTGTCAGGGCGAAAATATTATTTCATGTGAAACAAGTTCCACTTCATATCAGATTTTTTTAGCACATGAAATTGTTTTTTAATATGTAAATAAAAACATTATTTACAAGATTTTTTATGTGTCAATCAGATAGTCGAATAGTTTACAAAATTGTTTTTTTTTTTGATTATGAATCGTTTAACTTTATCTGCCTCACAGATACAATGCTAGTGAATCGAGAGATTGCTGTCTGTATTCAGTATGCAATATTACAAATCAAACATCAACGCGAACACAATAGGCTGCATAAATATAATACATTACTTACATTTTGATATATTTCGACCTTTATTTTTCACTGATATATCTGAGATTCTTTCACTCTTTGTTTTCCTATGTGCGATAGCATTTAATTTAGGTGTCTTTTTGGCATTTTGTTGCACCATTCTTTGCTTCATTAATGAGTGTTCGGATTGCATGTGATGCCGTAGCTCCTGAAATTGGGAATAACCTGGAAGCAAAATTATAATACATCGGTCTACAATGAAATCGTTATACTTGTCAAAAACGGTAGCATAATGTTATTTACGATATTTTAAAAATAATACCCAACCAGTGGCGGATTAAGCCCATGAGAGGCCCAAGGCGCAATAAAATTTAGAGGCCGTTTTTCGGATAACATAAAGTCAAAAAATTTCATGTAAAATAATAAAAATATATCTGAAAAAAAAGTATATGGGTTATTAAATATAAGCCATTTTTGAGGCCCCTAAGATTTGTAAGTTCCAAGTGCGCTCCTCATTCACTGAAAGGGTAATACCGCCACCGTATCCAACCTTGTAGAAAACATTTAATTAAAAACTATACTTGCCACTTTTTGTACATAATATGCATGAGAAGACTGCAGGTTTTTTTATTTCCGTCATATGAGTCACTGAATGAGGTATGGCTAAGCGAAGCTCTTTTAGATCCAGTCCACAAATTCTGAAAAAATAGGACTATGAAAATATTGTGAATTTGTGAGATAACTCTTTTTCAATACCACATACGTTAAAATGCCTTTATTTGTATTTTTTTAGAACTTGGAAGGTAACACCGTGGGGCTTTTTCTGTCTGAATCTAGGTACTGCTATAAATTCAAGTGTAAATAGTATACTGAAGTTCAGCGATCATAAACATAAAATAAAAATAGATTATGCAATTTTGTGATGAGTTTTCAGCAGTAAATAGCATATTTATTTCCATTCTAAATGTGGAGCATACAAACTCATAACAGATGTCAATTAGTGACAACTGCTTTTTATTTACTTAATAAATGTAAGAGAGATTTAAGTTAAAAAGATGGTGCTGAGAAAAATTTACCAGCTGTTTGGTCTTGTTAATATTATTTTTAGGATAGATATATCCGTGTGATTTAATTTTAGACTATTATTTCTTCGAACACAGATCCATAGATTAACCCTCCAGGGACGATAACTTTTAACACAATGTCGTTGTATAGAAACCCCGCATGACTATATGGTCATGCTCATCCTTATAGGCTTCGTGTAATATTCCTTAAGGACAGTAGTAGGGATGAGCGGGACCATATGGTCACACAAACATTCGAGGTTTAAATATAGCTAAACGTGAAATTTTAAAAAATGTCTACAATTTGACCTCTATAGATCAACATAATTTCAACAAAAATATATATGGGAAAGTAGTGTAAATAATTTAAAGTTTTGATAAAATAATAACTTACAATTTTAAAAAGTTGACTAAAAATAAATGGAAATTCAAAAAATCGCATATGCTTTTGGTATTGTTTCTGTCACCGCGACTGATGACTAGCTAAAGTTTGTATCCTTTTTAACCAAAATCGAATGAAGGCAACGATAATCAGGTAGAAAAAACGATAAAGAGTGGGATCAATAGACAACAGTGTTTACTGTTACAATATGGTCACGCCCGTCTTTGGAGGGTTAATTTGAGTGTGTTCATACTGGTATCTGAGGCCACTTGGGTTCAAGTGTTTTAATTTATAAGTTCTAGTAACTAGTATATCGTACTATATTTCAGTAATTACCTGCAAACATAGCCTACGTTCAGACACTCTTTCTTTGGAATTCTGATATCACTAATGATAATGATCGGTGGATTTTTTGTTACACCATTAAAAGAATCAATTGAATCCTTTTCATTCACAGCACCACCTGTTGTGTACAATCGCTTGTCTTTTGCAATATTCTTTTCATGAGATCCTCCAGCTTTTTTCTTATAAACCTTTTGCAGCTTATTCTGCATGACCAAAAAATCATTGGTGTTCAACTTTTTAGGTAAGCGATCATAAACTTCATAATCGCTTTTCAAGCAGTACAAACAAATCAACTTGGGAATCGTGATTTCAATTTTATTAAAAATTTTATTCAACTGTGTGTCATCACTATCGAAAATGTATGACTTACTAAATTCATTTGTTATTTTTCTTTTACAAAACGTGCAAAAGCTTTGAGAGTTTTCTTGAACATTTGCAACTATCTTTGGTGTAGCCACATTACTGTTATGTTGCAAAAGTGTTTGACTGTTAATTGATATATTATTATTAATGTTTTGTTTATGGATAGTTAGAGTTGTCGGTGTTGCATCTGTTTTATTTGTTTGCACTATCTCAAATTCAATATTATCCGCACAAGAGTCCTTAATTATTCCAGCTAATTGCTTATTATTTAAAGTTTTGACTGCAGATGGATCGGATAATGCAGCATTTTTTGATTCATTGATTCTTACATTAAAATCTATAATAGAATTCTTATTTATCGGCTTTAAAATACTCATTTCATTCAACAATGGTTCAAATGTATTCTCCAATTCAACAATCGTAGCATCTTCCGGTGTCGTATTGATCACTTCATCGCCTAAAATATACATACACTCGTCTTGCTGTTCGCTTTCATACACTATATAAGAAACGGAATCATCCCCAATATTGTTCCTTAAAAAGAATTCAGAACTAGTCCCTGGAGCAAAACTATCAACAAATCCAAGACGGGAAGTATTTTCTTTTGTGTTGTCGTCTAATATGTAAATAATATCTTCCTGCATATCGTCATCGAGTAAACCAGATTCTTCCTGCGTCGGTAACTCTATTTCCCCTGCGGCGATTAGTTCTGACGAGGATTCCTTTATCTCTTGCTCTTGCAGATTTAATTTAGCTTTTATAAGGAACTGGTAAACGTTGTCATTAAGTAAGACCTGCTCGGTACCGGTGATACTTGATATATCAACATCATATCCGAGGATCGATCTGAAATAAAAGTCATGTAACGTTCATATAGCAGTTTTGATTCTGACTATGGTGGCTATTTTAGAAACGAATGTCAAATATAAAGCTTGGGTAATTGATCTCCAAATCAATTCAACAACAATTTCAAATCCAATTATTCAAAGTACAGTGAAATTTTAATACAAAATAATAAATGTTAACATTGTAATTCCATAATGTTTTCATATTGTTTTAACTGAACTGTATGGCATTTTGTACCTTTTTACGCCTGTTATGATATTTTTCTGCAATGGATTTTATCTATTATAGAAATAAATATATTTTGTAAGTGTATTTTGTAAGAATAAGATATGCTTGTTTTATGATGTTTTATTCCGGTATTTTCATGACTACAATTTGCAATACTACATAATAAATTTAAAGGCATGTCATTGGATTAATATTGATTAATTTTAGACTAAGTGACTTTGAGTTTATGCAAAATGAGAAAAAATGACGTTGTTTGATGTAACTCCATTTTGACCAATGACTTCTTGCAGAAAACTGGCGATATATATTAATATAATCATAAAGTGTACACATACTTAGCATTTTGTAAAAATACTTGAAAAGTGTCTTCCGGTTGAACTGCAATAGAAGTACTTTTCCCATAGTTATCTTCCAAATAAAGTGTGAGCGTCATTATTATTTCTTTATGGAATCTGAGAATCCAATGCGTTGCCAAGACTGGGTTTTATATCTCGTGCCAGATATTTAAAAGTATGCTATAAAACATTAAATAAAAAATGTAAATCAATGATACAAGTAATTTATAATGCCAAATTATCATACAAAGGAATCCAGTGGCAGTTCATGACCTGAAATTTTGGGTGGGCTAAAAAAGTTAACAATTCTCAATTCATTCAGTTATTTAATTTCCTATAAATTTTATTGGAATATAAGGAATGCTTAACTCAGCTGGGATGTTTTGAAAATCATATTAAGCTAGATTCTATCAACTAAACCAGGCACAGGCAAACCGTGGCCCGCATATTTTTCTGCAGCCTGCGAGCAATATTATATTTTTGAAAAAGATTCACGTTTTTATCTTTTAATGCCTTTTCAAAAAAGATTGAAAATAAATATAATAATCGTTATTTTTGGATCAACCTACATATATATGTAAACAAACATTTTCAATCATGAACCTCAATAAAAACTCTTTACGATAAATTATCACCAATGAACAAGTAGTTTTAAGAGTCTCAAGTACAAAATTAGCACCAGAATTTTAAAAAATGTTAAAAGACGTAAAACAGTTACATTCTTCTCATTAGATTGTTTTCTTTCATGATATTAAATAATGTACATACAAAAATGCCATTTTATTTGCAGCCCGCCGATCATTTTGAATTCCTGAATTTGGCCCTTCATCTGAAAAGTTTGCCCCCCCCTGAACTAAATAAATGTTTGTAAATAAGTCACTTAATAATATGTCTAAATAAGAGGTGTCGGTCTAGACAGCTTCACTCACCCTCAAAAAATCACAATAATTATTTTCAAAAATATAATAATAACAAAAACATGAATAATTATATTCCAATGAAAAAAGATTTAAAGTTGAAATAAAATATTCAGGGGAAAACGATTAAAATAGATTAAATTCTATTTATATTTATTACCAGCGTGTAATAAATAAATAGGTGCATACAAAGGAAACATTACAAATTATATTAAAAAAAAAATAGCACAGTCCATTGCAGTAGAAAAAATCTAAAAAGAAAGTAAAATTTATGTCAATGCAAGTTATGTAGGTATTTCATAATAGTTTATCAATATTTTATGTTTACTGTGACAAATTGTATGTGTATACTATCTAGGGTTGTCAGACGTCCCGATTAATCAGGACTATCACTGATTTTGAGTCTCGTGTCCCGGTGTCCCGAACAAACATTTGGGACACCCAAAGTTCCCGGTTTACAAAAAAATATAGATTTGTATCACATATGCGAATATATTTTATCTATACCAGGACACAATGATAATGTGAAGAGAATTTTCGCTTATGGAGATTCAGTGGACGGATGAGAGAAACAGACTTTCAGTGAATACTGTTGAAAGTATTCTACAGTGCATAGAAAATTATGATCTCAACCGTTGCCAAATGTATGATTATCTACACTAGAGGTCTGCGCGGGCCAAAATTTTACTACCCGGTCCGAGCCCGAAAAACTCACGCCCGACCCGGCCCGGGCCCGAGTCAAATACCGCACTTGTTACCCAAACCCGACCCGAAACTCTTTATTTTAGCTCACCGAGAAATTTGAAATCCTCGATTTGCTATACTTTTTCCCAGATAATCTACGGAAGTCCTTTTTTTTTTTTTAGCTCACCGACGAATTTGAAGTCCTCGATTTGCTATATTTTTCCCCAGATTATGTCCCAAATTCCAAAGCCCGACTCTCAATTGCGCTAACCCGCCCGGGTCGGGTAAGAGCCCGCGGGCCAGGCCCGGGCCCGTGCAGACCTCTAATCTACACACAAATAAAGAACTCTTGAAAAAGGCCAAATCTAGTTAGAATTATAAAAATAAATAACTGTAACCTATTAATTATAATGAAAAACCAGCACATATTAATATATTATTTTTTATTATTTAAATATGTTTATGTACAATTTATATTGTATTATATTTTGTATCTATTGTATTTTTTATATGTTTATAACTGGTTTTATTCCAATTAATAAATGATAAATATTACAATTTAATGTAAATCAAAAAGAAAATCGGGGGGGGTTTCTGACAACCCTAATATGATCATACATGTCCAAGAAAGAAGTATCTTAAAATTCAATTGGAAGTAAAATACTTAAAAATTATCATAACCGAATTCAACAAACTTTTTCACACATTATTCTAGTACATAAGCAGAAAAAAAAACTATGAAAGCTGATGATCTACTGGCATAAGAATGGCAGTGCTTTAATAAAGATATATGTAAAACTATACTTCATAAGAACGCCTTAAATGGAAAATGTATTATAGCCCTAAAATATAATTAAAACTATTCTACGATTATATAAAATGACAGATTACCATTAATTGTAATATAGTTTATAGAAGTCTAATCGTTTTATGTATAATAAATATGTAACTATTCAAATTTGAAATACCGTTCTAGCAAAAAGATTTAGCCGGAAAATTTGTTAGCGGCCTGTTCCACCGGAATCGAGATTTTTTACCAGCCGATAAAAATATAAACGTCAACATGGCCGCGGATTTTGCTGGCCTTTGCGTAGGAAAGGACAGCCAAATAAATTCAAACTGCGCAATGAATACTCGACTATTTGAAAAAGGAAATACACATTTATGAATCAATGACAAACCTCAGAATTAATCCATGTCTACTGAGCGGTTTATTAATTATTATAAATAACTTATTGCACCCATTTTCTCGGTCTATGACACTAGATTTTCGTACAATAAAATTCTCACCTATCGGCTAAAAATCAGTCACGGAATTCACTTTGGTATAAGGCATAAATACCCTGAGCATGCGCCTTGTAAAAATTGTATTTATGCCTTGTAAAAGAATGAACAATAACGATTTCATTTATTGACTACACGTGACTTTGTGTTCTTTTTCATTTGCTTAATACAAGAGTGAAAGAGAAAGACAAAGTACAACTGTCAAATTTTCACTCGCGAGTTGCCGTATAAACGTCAAAACTAAGCATCTTCAGCGCTTGTTTTGTAAAGAACAATAATTTCGTCATAATAATTAAATAAACATGGATGTAATATAGTATTGACGTCGCATTTCTATATCATTGTGTGTAGCTGACACGTGAAGTGAATTATCGCAAAAATGGTTGACCTAGGCGGCGGACAGGACGGCCCTTTGGAACATGGATTTTCAAATAGTGTATTCATAATTCCCGGCATTATTGTCGTCGGCTTATCAGGTGAGTAATGCTTCCTTTTTTTAAACAAATGTCTTATCTTTTAAATGCCAGACGTTATGATTTATGAACATATCGATATATGTTTTATTACGTGTCATAATTCTACCGATACAACATCGGTAGCAGCTGCTGTAAAAACAAAAACATTGTAAACCGTTATTTATTTTTCATCAGCATATTGACTGGTGTAAATTATTTTTAGTAACAAAACTTATTTATATTGTATATCTCTTCGTTACAGTGTATCACTAACATTAAGCTCAATATATTATGTAGAACTAAGATGTGTATGTATTAACTATTAGGGTGTTCGTAAAAAATAAATTCCCGGTATAATGGTATACATAGTTTATGGGGTTTATAAAATATGTATGTTATTATGCCAAAGAAAATTGTCTTCCAGTTTTTACTAAGCTTGAGTATATTATCAATCTATTTGCACAGGAGATGGCTTGTTGGTCTTAAAACTGGTAACGATACAGCAAAAATTATCCAAATTAATCTGGAAACAAGTATTTTGGACTTATATTATTTTGGAATATATTATTTTTCATGTCATGTGCATGCAAGAAAGAGAGAAGGTGTCAAGCAACGAGAAAATCTGCAAGCCTATTTCTCGCTCATCGTTAAAATGTAGATACGTCATTTGTACTTAACAGATGTAAATCTAAAACATATTATGCATTAAGTTTATGTAAAAACATTCATTCGAATCTACGCAAGAAACATTAAAATTTCCATGGTCATATGATCCTCCACCCAAACCTCTTATCCTAAATTGTCCACCTTTTGTAATTGTATGCACGAAACCAAATCATATGCACCTTTTAGGTATACCTCCAAACTAGGGCTTCCAAACCGGTTTAAACCGAAACCGGTTAACCGGTTTATCGCATGTTTTGAAAAAAACCGAAAACCGGTTTATTTCACGCGGTTAACTGCGTTTTATCAACAATAATCTTTTATTATTTTTCATTTTATTTTTCAAAAAAAAAAATCTTTTATAATGAATTTACTGCGTATAAGCGGAAACCATTTACATAACACAAGAAACATGCATATGAATTTTATAAAAAAATCTAATTATTTCTCAAAGTTGTCCATGTTGTGAACAGAAATGACTTTTTCAAATAGTTTAATATTTTTTTCGTAATTATTGACAATTATTTATCAAAAGACGGAATGATTCTTACATGCACGTCACTCAATAACCTTTATTGTAAATTTGACAAATCATATAAATCTTGAAAAACTATTAATAAGGATACTATATATAACTATGTACCACTTTAAAACGTATACAATTTAATTAATGAGTAATAATATACATCTCCTTACCCACTGTTATTTTTTTGTGTGCTTGTTAGTAGATATATTCTTCCTTTGCATGATTATTGCATTGTAATTATTCTAAGTTTACTTGATTTTGTCTTTAAATCAACAATGCAAAAGATCGCTGCTTTAAATATGATGTTTTAAATTATTGTACGAACCTTTTATTCTGCATCATAATGCAATATGTGAAAACTAATACACAAGAGTTAATTGTAAAGTTTTACCTAACGGGGGGTCAAAATTATTCCAAGAACTTTGTCCCATGTCACTTTTACTGTATTGTTCAATTATATGGTTGGTTTTTGTCAACTTCAAACGTTTCCGTTTGCAAAACGTTCACAAAAGATGCAGTAGTATTTTTATAACCTAAGTAGGTACTCATCCTTTCTCAGTTGTCATTAAATTAATACCAGATGTGGCTAGAATTTTACAGTCTCACAAGGTCGAGGAAGTAAGTTAAATAATCAACAATAGAACGGACAAACCTAGTAGATGTTTTATGACCCAGTAGAGTTTAATCCCAATACATTTACTTAAGTATTTTTTAATGCGGAAAAAATGTTTCTTTTTAATAAAACAATATGATATTATTGATAGTTTCTCAGTAATATACAAATTGCTTATACGCAGCGATTATGAGGTTATAGGAAATTAAGAAGTCATTGATATTTTTCAGGTAAATAGCACAATATATATCTTAACTAGAACAATATAAAAAATATATTCAAATACAGCTTTGCTTGGTGCCTATTTTTGATTGATACAATTTTTGAATTCAAATTTGTAGTTTTGTGAAATATAACATTTTCGATGCATTCTTTTTTTACGAATTATTTTCTTGAGCAATAGATAAACAAACACACTGTGAACTATGATTTTTTAAATATAATATTATGTAAGTAATTTTGAACGTGATACGTAAATGAAAATTTTAGTATCGTATAATACCTATATGTATAAATAAATAATTGTTCAGAAAATAACATATACCCAATAAATAATTGATGTTATCATAAAATATAATTATTATTGTGCTTGTTATCCTCAATTATAATTTAAGTATTATGGTCTTATCATGATGAACATGATAACGCCGAGTCCACGGGCGAGTGGTCAACGTCGTTTCTTTGGGTTGCGGACCAAACGAGCTTGAGTCCCAGTACAGACGGATTTTTGCAATCAGTTCATAGATTTCTTTTCTATGGCATGGATGTCTGTGATGCCTAATATTCTATTCCACTATCCCTTAAATTACTATGATTTAGTGAGAATGTACAGCCACCCATGTTCTAGCCATAACTTTCAATCTCTTCTCTCTTCGAAAAAAGAGGGAGTTGAGCAACTGAGTAACAAGCAGTTCTCGTTAAAAAATAATAGTTTGAGTCTATATGCTTCAAAGTGGGAGTGGAGACATATAAGCTAATATTATTCTATTCAACTATATTTTTGTCTAAGCATTGGATGTCCTATCTAGTCGATATGCTTAAAAAAATAAATGCATTTATTTGAAGATCTTTCTTTTGATGAGTTTTATTATCAAGTTCTATTTTTTTATTTGACATATTTTATCATAAAATATTTTTTCAGATTTGATTGTCATTGTTGTATATATATATATGTATATATAAAATGCCTTCTGTGTTCCATCTACATATAAGATAAATATCGATTTTTCGTTATAATTGGAGCATTTATGACAAATATTTTTAAAAAATCCAGAAAAAAAAAATTTTTGCATACCTACCTAATTAAAATACGTTATATTTCGGTTTAAACCGGTTAACCGGTTTTATTGCCAGAAATAAACCGAAAACCGGTTAGTTGGAAAGTCCGGTTAATTGGAAGCCCTACCTCCAACTCTACTTACTCTGTATATCGGACAAGCAAAAAAAAAACAGGGATCAGGTCTTCCAGTTCATCATGAATCTTCCAGTTCATTTTCTAAAATCTTCTGAGTGTAAATAAAAGTTATAAATAAAAAAAATAGTTTACATGTAACGTATTTAAAAGGTTGGCTAGGCTACCACAAACTATAATTACTAATTAGCATACAGTAATAGATTAACAATGATTGATTAGTATTGGCAATGAGATTATAGCTTATAATACTGTTAAAATCTACAATCTAACTGTTTTTTTTAAAAAAAAAACAATATAAATAGATAACTAAAATAAAATATAAGGTTCAGATAACTCATTTTTTTATCATTATCACCTTTTTATACGAAAAGATGATGTGCCACGCATTGCCACATTTAATGTTTTATCTCAGAGCCGGTCAACAAATCAATCGAAGAGCCATTGGTGGCAAATCACAACCGTGAACTTAGTGAATAATATAAATATATATTATAAAAGTTTCGTTGTGGAAACACATTATAGATAAAATGAAAAAGAATGTTACCTTTTTGCGCAATCTTTTCATTCAGTTCAAGTTCATCCGTGCACTTGAACGCCTGAAGATGCCGAAAGGCTAAACCCGGGTCGTGACAAAATCTGTGAGAATGTACATAGTTTGAACGATTCAAATTTAAAATTACGCATTAAATTCTCCGAGAAATATAAACTTTTTTTACTGTGTAGGTTCCTAAAGTACAAATTTTACAAAAAAAATCAATCAAATATTGCAAATACTTGCAGGAGATACCTTTTTGGGGGAAATTTTGATTTTGTTTCATTCAATAAAAACCATTATTAAACAAATATTTTTTTTAATAAGTAGAGTTTTTAAGATTTTTAAGAAATTCGCCACCACTTCTGAATTGAAAACAAGTTGACCATCCCTGTTTTATACTATAAGATAAGTATGACCCTCATAGACTGACAAACAAAATCAATTATCTTACATTTTTTGCTGAAATATAATTCAGTTTTTTTAAATGGTAATATACCTAATAACAATTAATATTATTATTAAATAATTGTTTCGGTTAGTATCATTGATTTCGTTATATAACTCGATCCAATTGTCCAAAAACTTTAATACATACTAAATGCCAATTGAAATAAAATAGAACGCCGCTGTATGTTTTGGAATAGTTGTCAACGAAATCTGGCAATGGTTTTATTACTAACATTATTCGCCATTTATAAACCATAGAATGATATGAAAATATTTGGCACTAGAGAGAATTGTTTTGGATCGTTTAAAGATAAATATAAAGGTAAGTTACTCGAGAACAAGCACACATCACAAAAATCTTAAAAAAGTAACGGTGCCGTCCAAAAAAATCTCGTTAAATCAAATGATTGGGTGTATGTAAATCATTATTTTTCAACATTTTTACCTTCTGCGGCACGCAAAAGATTAGAAAATTGGTAAAATGGCCCTTCGTTTAAAAAAGCTTGTGCACCACTGCTATAAAGAGTCTCAATTAGGGTATCCAATCCCGGAGCCTTTTTCCAATCCCGGGATTTCGGGATTGATAAATTTTCAATCCCGGGATCCCGGGATTGAGATAAATTTACCGAGGAATTTGAAATCTCCGATTTGGTATACTTTTTCCCCGTATTCTCACGAAACCTCGTTTTTTTTTTTTTTTAGCTCACCGAGGAATTTGAAATCCTCAATTTGGTATACTTTTTCCCCAAATTCTCACGAAACCTCGTTTTTTTTTTTTTAGCTCACCGAGGAATTTGAAATCCTCAATTTGGTATACTTTTTCCCCAAATTCTCACGAAACCTTGTTTTTTTTTTTAGCTCACCGAGGAATTTGAATCGACAATTTGCCAATTTCATCTCGCTTTTCGAGATTTACTACAAATTTCTCAATCCCGAAATCCCGGGATCGCGACCATGTCAATCCCGGGATTTCGGGATCAGAAAATTGAACGGGATCCCGGGATTACGGGATCCCGGATCCCGGGATTGGATGCCCTAGTCTCAATGTGATAAATGTCCTTATCGATTGACTATTAATTTTTATCACTTATACCGGCGTCACCTCAACGTGTCAAATATGATTTCCTAATCGAGTTGTCAAACTAAAAAATATTACTTTATCTTTCAACGATAAAATTAAATTCATAAATCGCGTCGGCAAGTAGGGTTCGCTCACGTTCCGTATTCTATCCAGGTTAACAATCTGTTTTCTTATTGTATCGTTATTCCTATATGTTAAATATCCGTCAAATCGGCATCCAATAGCCGTGAAAGTGTGTTTGTGTGTTTTATTAAATAAATAGTTGAATGAATACATATTACTTGTGACTAAAATGAATAGCTAAATTTTAATTTTAGTCAATCCAAGTAAACACCTGAGTTTTATATTCAAGTGACTTATACTTGCTTTAGTCACTCGTCAGTTATTTGTATACCGGTCTTCAATTATTTTAATTACATATACTTACATTAGCTACCTATGTATTGTAATTATAAGTTGGTATAATCTAAAATTTAACCTTAGTTAACCCTGCGATAACCGAGTGTTAAATTTGAACTCTTGCGATATACATATACATATTTTAAAAACATATTTTTGTGTACTATTTTTGTAATTGTTTACTGTAAATTACTCTAGCTAAATAACTCTCCTTAAACGGTGTAGCATCAATTTTCTCCAATAAATTACTTCCACATAAGCGCCATATTTTATTAATTAACTGTATAAAAAAGTATTTCGTCACAATTATTATGTATTATTTTTCAATGCTCGATTTAACAGCTCTATTGCTCTTTCGAAAATTATTCAGCTCGGAATATTTCTCACTAAAACAAATGACGTATAAATGAAAATCATTTAGATTTTTATTTTAACCCTCCTAGGATGAGCGTGACCATATGGTCACAGTAAACACCGTTGTCTATTGATCCCACTATTCATCCCTTTTATATCTGAATATCGTTGCTTTCACTCATATTTGGTTAAGAAGGGTACAGACTTCAGTAAGTCATCAGCCGCGGGGACAGAAACGGCCACCAAAAGCACATGCGATTTTTTGAATTTCCGTTATTTTTAATGGATTTTTTTTAAACTGTTTTTTTATCAAAACATCAAATTATTTACAGTTCTTTTGCTAATATATTTGCATTGAAAGTATGTTGATCTAAAGAGGTAAAATTGTAAATATTTTTTAAAATTTCACGTTTCAACCCCGAATGATTGCGTGCCCATACTGTCACTCTCGTCCTGACTATTTTCCGTACACAATATTACACGGTAATAAAAGGATGAGCATGCCCATATAGTCATGCAGGGTTTCTATACAACGACTTTGCGTTTTTTTTTTCTTTAAAATTTTGTTAGGAATTAATGTTACCCGTGACGAAAAATATTTTTTTATCGAAAAAAGCTCTCGTCTCTGGGAGTTAATAAACTTATGGTTTGACTGTTTTAAAATCTTTCAAAACGCTTCCGGTAATCACCATTTTATTATTGAAACTCAATTAAAAACACGCGAAAACGTTTTACTGTTTTTTTTTAAATTCACGCCAAGGCGTTAAAAGAATAAAACACTTACTAAATCCTCATCATTCATTAAATATCAGGACCGATTACGAGCATCATCAACTAGTGAAAATATAAATCATGACAGGGTTGTGCATTGGCGGATCCAAGGGGGTGGCCATGGGGGCCATGGCCCCCTCCTGATGAGATTTTTTTTCCATTCTTTCCAGGATTTATTAAAACTTAATTGTGAAATGGCCTCTTTAATTGTTTAAATTACTATGTTTTATAGAATACATACTGAATTATTTATTGACTATTTTTATATAGATATATTATTTTTTAATCATCTATTTTTTAATGTTTTATTTATGTATCATGTTTATTTTCAAATTGAATGGCCCCCTCCTTGGACAATTTTTGGATCCGCCAATGGGGTTGTGTATACAAAACTAATTAAGACTACTTACAAGTCTAACAAACAATTGATAAAATAAATACGAAAAATTGTATAAATTTAAAAATAATTCTTTTCTACCAAGAATTGACAATGAGCACTCTAAAAATGATAAATTTTCACAATTAAATTATTATACTTAACACTGCTTTTATTTGATGTAATTTTTGAGTTATCTGCGTACTATATACACAATGAAGCGCAAAATTTTGCTTACATCTGCATATCAAACTCTAACTTCACTTTGTTTGAGTTGTCAGGCCAAAAGAGTAAAAAAGTACCGTCTTCTAAAATTTCAATCTCAAAACCTCACTGTAAACATTCGTTGAGTTTGAGTTTGAAATTTTGTTTCGAAAGACACATATATCTTCATAAACTGAAGTCGAATATTTTTTATAACATTCTTTTAAATCAACTTGTATGTCAACAGAGTAATAACATGGTCAGCATAGGGTTAACATATGTACTCATATGATGAAACATGCACATCGTTACATATTACTTACTTTTCAAACATGTTTGTCATTTTATCGCATATTTAATGTATCTAGTCGTTTTGGGCTAACAAATAAATGCAAAATTATTTCAAAGTATTTAAGCGAAATTATTTTTAGTACTAACTCGCGCGGTTTCACTTCATTTGTTTCGATTCTTTTTTTAACACGGTAGTGTTTTGTTTTCTTTCTCTGTTCGAAATCCAAATTTTGATTTTGTTCTTTGATCAACAAAAATCGGCAATTCTAAATCAATATTTTTTGTTTATCGATATCGGGCTGTCGGAAAACTGCCAATCATTTTTTTATAAATATATTTTTTAATGAATAATTATTTGAAAGGTGTTAACTGTCATTTCTTTATATTATTGAAAAGAAATCTAATTTCTTACTCCACAGATTAATAATGTTGCAAAGATCGGTTTCGGTCTCGCTGTAGTTTAATATGCATTTATATAAATGACAACCGCGCATTTTCAACTGATTATAATTTAAGCTGGACGGGGGGGGCATCGTATACTTCTTTTTGCCATTTTTTGAATAGTTCTTTGCACCTTAGACCTACGACATTTCGGGTCATATATGAATAAAATTCATAATTTAGGGGGTTACGATGTATGTAGCTATATCCAATTAAAATATGTAGTTTATAACATCAAATGTGTTTAAAAAGATAGTTGTGTGTACTAAAATAATTAATCAACGAAAAAACATAACATCTGTCACACTACGTAACACAGTAGAGTAAATATAATAAAATTGCTCGACGCTAATTTTGGGACATTAAACTGGTTTTTAATGTACTTGTTTGAAACAGGACTTCGTGTTACTAATGTAAATTTCTATTTAATGCGAATTATTTCATTATTTTTAGTTTCTTTTATTTCGTTACTTTATCGAATCAGATTGCAAGACTGTTATACTTGGTAAAAAAAACAATTCACTGTGTTTGATAAGAAAAATAGGTTTCATACTGACGTGTTCGATAATGTTATTTACATTTGAATTCACTTAAATAATCTCAATGGAAAATTGAATTGTAAAGTACCTGTGCATATTCAATCGAAAGAAATTCGATGCAAATAGTGATTGTAACAAGGTTTTTAATGAACTAGAATATCTATCGATTGTTATGTGATTATATTATCAGCTACATATTATATTATATAATAGTAAAATGACTAATTACACTAGCTATTCTGTTGTGTGTAAGCACAGTTGATATCATAATCAATTGTTTATGTAAAAAGTAGCTAAACAGTTAACCAAAATTCGTAGTAACTATGCACAGGTACTTTTAGACCAAAACAGTTTCACTTGCCATATTGTGCTTACAACTTGTTTTATAGACTGCGTAAAAACGTCATCTGTGTGCTATTTTATATCTTAATGGCTACTTTTTCGTAGTGTTTGCTTTATTCTTTTGCGCACTGTTAAATTGTTTCCTACATAATTTTAAATTAATTAAAAATACCAAGAATTGTCGGGTACAATAACTGTGATAAACATGTCATTCTGTCTTAACGCATCTTATCTTTGAGGTAAATAGTCGGCACATTGTCATAATCGGCAGTTTATTTATTGAAATTTTGCTATTCAAAAATGGTATTTTTTTTCTCAGTACACCTTTCTTAAATTGGAGAATCGTTATAATAAACATTCCAACTGTCAGGGTCTGGGTATTTGTAGGGGTTTATTTCATTTTTCATCCCGAACAACGCCTTCAATCGGAAGATTTTTTTAGTTAGACTTAGTTTAGCCGTAATAGAAGTAGTGCGTGAAAAATATAATATAACGAGCAAATGTGCTCCTATCATAATAATACATTCACCAACGTACTGCGAGTTCGCATCGCAGGTCATACTTACTTTATGTACTCGTATGTTGTATCAAAACGTATATGAGTTTTTAAAATAATGATTTCACAGGGCGTAACAATACAATTTAGTGAACAAAAATAATATTCAAATAAGTGCCGGAATAATCTTCTAAGTGACAATATAAACTTCCAAGTGCCGAACTCGTAAAAAATGGCTGACATGGATGAGGTTACGCAAAACATTATCGGAGAAGCGGCGGCAGGTATGGAGGATATGCCAGCTGGATCTGACCAGCCTTTCAAGATGCCGTCGAAGGAAGAGCTCCTGGCGATGTTGGACACGATGGGATTGGGGGACGAAGAAAAAGAAGAATTGAGACAGGCTCTTATGAGTGACACGCCGCTTTTCCAAACCCCTGAACAGCCGTGGACGTCGCACGCCATGATTCTGATCGTATTCCTGCTATTCATTGCTATGATTTTCGGTAATAATTTATTATTAATGGTTGATTAAACAGCAGTTAATTATCTGCTGATCACTGTCGATTAGTGGCTTTATGTTTTTGTATAGTTACAAAGCCCTGTTTGTTAGTAACTAACAAACAGGAAACAGGAAGGTGTTTAGACACACACAATTTGATTTGGGAAAATAGGTTGATGTGTGCAGTGATGGCGCCAAAACATGACAGCTTTCGCACTCAAAAGTCATAACTAGAGCTGGCGTCACCATACAGGTGAAATAGGCAACCGCCTAGGGCGCAAACCATTAGGGGGCGCGTAAATGGAGTATTTAAATTATTTTTATGTACTCTAATAAAAAGTTTTATTTTTATTTTGACGTTTGTATTTGTTCTTTGTCATTATGTATCGTATTCTTTAATATATAATTCGAAAAAGAGAGGTTGAGCGACTTCATAACGAACGGTTCATAAAATAAAATATTTGCATGACCCGTAGCTTTTATAGAAATAATTATATCTCTAAAACTAGTCAGCCTATGTGGGTAAAATAAAAAGAATTAGCAAAATAAAAGATTGTTTATAATTAACGAAAGCTTTATTTACAATTTTTCACATTTGTATATTATTATACATTAAAGTTAAAGAATTAAAACGATAAAAAATAGACAAAACTATAAAAATTTGAACCATAAAATTACAAAAAAAAATAGAGAATTTTCTGGTTATGGAAAAAATCTGTATCCCCATTGAAGTATGTTGTATGGTGTGGATAAAGCTGATTTATTACGGTCCGCCTAACACAACGCATATTCCAAGAGTCGACCTTGTTACGCAGATTTTTATACTACTCAATATGACAAAAATATTGAAAATAAACATCGAAACTGAAAATAAAATTATGGATCGGTATCTCAAAATCATCATTAATGTAAGCTAATATTCATATGTTGAATACTATTATCATAAATCAGTATAATCCGATAGCGAAATGTACCATAATCGCTGGTCCTGTACGGGCCGTTTAAAGGTTAAGGCAGAATTGGTCAACATTCTCTCAAAGTTCTAATAAGTTATGATTGAACTTCTAAGACAGTATCGTGAACATTTTACTGCGGGAGATAAATATTGGAATATTTGAGGTGTTCTGTCGTGTTCTACAGTCTACGTCTACACCACATAAAGAGGCTATATCAGTGGCGGATCCAGAAATAGTCCCAGGAGGGGGCCATTCAATTTGAAAATAAACATGATACATAAATAATACATTAAAAAATAGATGAAAGAAAGATTGAAATTACGCGATTTTTTTGGACGGCACCGTAAAAAAATATTTTTTTCGCAAATTTGAAGAACAAATTTTTTTTTTATACATTTTTGGTACTTTTTTATGCGATATTTTGATTTTTGGAACCGATTTATCAAATCATATAAAAGTAAGGTTTTTTTACGCATCACTTTCCTCCAATGTATCGCGTAAAAAAAGATTGGGTGTATATAAAAATAGTCAACACATAATTAAGTAAGTAGGTATTCTATAAAACAGTTAACTAAACAATTAAAGAGCCCATTTCAAAATAAAGTTTTAATAAATTAGAAAAATGGAAAATAAATTCTTCCAAGGAGGGGGCCATGCCCCCCCCCCCCCTTGGATCCGCCAATGGGCTATATATCCGCGGCTAAATATAATTGGGAAACACTGTTCTGTTTTTTGCACCAGAATGGCGATGCTACTAGATTGTTTCATTGATATATCGTTATGTTCTGCTGTCATGTTTTCGTATTTTATATTAAAATATTTTTGTTCAACTTATCAATAATTAACGAGGCTCTGATTTTTTCAAGGCCATACAATTATGCACCGGATCAAAGTTCCCCCACGGTAATAAACCAAGTTTTGTTTATCAAATACAAGATAAAAACAATTAGATATGCACATTATATTTATTATAATTATATTTTAAGTAAATCATATAAAAGATAATATATCATATTCTCCGATAATTTAAAACGAAATGTGTGACATTTTCTTTGCTTTGCTGCTTTATGTCATTCTTCTATAAAAAAAATTCTTGAAATCATTTGTAATGGTCTCACTACCACGGTTCACAGAAACCTGATCGAATGACATTGGCCACGTGGAAACAACTAATCGCGGGGAAAACTTATCGCAAGAAAACACGTCGACTAATCCACATATTATATTGAACTGATTACATGGAGCTTTAGTACTGACGACTCCTTCATCTATACACGCCTGATCAACGGGAAAATACTCCGATCCTTATTATTTTCTTTTACGTTTATTGATTATCAAATTATTATAAACATACATCCTATCAATAGATAAAGATGTTTTTTTATGGCGGAACACGTGTCATAATTAGTTATACCAAAGTTGGATTAAAAACGTAGTAAATTTGTATCGAAAATTTATTTCAATAAAGTATCCATGAAGAAATTTTAGAAGAGAATGTAGTAGGTAGGCTTCTTAAATAAACGACTTGGCAAAGAATATTTTATTGATTCTTATAAATACATATTATGTAATCATTATCATATTAAATCGGTCGTTGAGATAAGATATAATTATATCGAAAACCAAGATAAAAGTAATACATATCTGTTATATAGATTTTTCAAATCAGTTCCGAATTATTGGTCGCGTAATTAAAATTGTCTGTAGTTCGTTGGATTCCAAATTTGAAATAATGTAATCCCTTTATTTCGGCGTTTTTTTTTAAATTGTTATAGTGTTGTTGGTTGTTCAATGACATTGTCGTCTGATTTTTCGATCTAAAATAAATACATTGATTTTAACAGCATTTTTAATTCTGTACTAAATAATATTAAAATAAGTTTAGTGTAGGCAAAAATGAGAACTCAATTGGCATGAATTTAGGGTTCTTTTATTTATCTAATTTTTTTCATCAGTAATTTTATTAGGCAATTTATTTATATATATATTCTATTCCTACCCAGGGCATGGCACATTACATAATATAATATTTTTTTTTATGTTTTGTTGGGATGTCTTAAATATATATATATTTTGACTTTTTTCTAGTAATTCTAGAAGATCGCTAAAATCAAATTTTATGTGAGGTATTGATAATAATTGTTGTCCCCAAATCAAGGTGAAATTTCATAACAGGACAAAATATGCCGTGTATCTGTTTTATAGAACTAAGCAGTTATGCATTGTCAAGTGTATATTATATTCTTTCTTTTTTTATCATGCGGCAAAATGGTATGATATACTGAAAACATCTCAATTACCCATCCCGTGAATTGTATATTTATTGTAAAAGTCATTCCAGTGCCAATTATAATTTTTAATTTGTGTCAATTGAGTTATTCTACCTAAAAATAATTCTTAATCCGTTCCCATAGCACAGTTCTCTGACAAAACATTAGCACAATATGGCGGGAAATCTGAACGTGGAGGCTCTGTCGGATATCATAAATGAACTTGGAACTGAAGGAGATCGGATAAAAAATGTTATGGACAGTGTAAATGCACAAGACAGGTCCAAATTCAGTCCCACCCAGGCACTAGAAGCATTACAGCCGCTTATTGAAAAGCTAGGAGGACTGGGCAAGCTATCAGAGCTGTCAGCAAAGCTCAACAAAATGGCCGACTCTTACAAAGACCTCAGCCCTCAAGATAAATTGGAGTTTGACCAAAAAGCCAAGTCTCAAATCACTGATAAACTTGAGAAGGTTAAACAGTTAACAGAAAGTCTCGGTGGTGGGAATATTCTGGGTGGCAATTCTGGATCAGCTTCAAGCGCTTTGGATCAATATGGAACAGCAACAATTTTACTGTGCATTGTAATAGTGCTAGCTGTTTTTGGTTAGCATTAATTTGAGAATTATATTGAAACTAGTATTATAAATATACCAAGTGTCACTGTCAACATTCATGTAATGCGTAGGGAGAGAGAGTGCTTGTGATTGATGTTGTGCTGTGCACCACACAATCCGTAGACAGTGATAGAGAGTGTGTATGTATTTACGTCTCTTACAAACAGACATACATACACATAGAGACAAATTGTATTTACATAAAAAAGGGTGTTTAGACAAGGCCACGTTTTCAAGTCGGTACTAAATAGTTATAATTTATATATGCATTTCGCAGAGCCAAGAAAATAACGGGTATGTTTTTGAAATTAGTTGGAAGAGTGTAACTTTTATTGCAAACTTGGAAAAATACTGATAAAGATTCAAAATTCAGGTTCAAATGCATTTCACTCTTTTATTTTCATACTTCAAAATTTTGTATGACAATCTGTCTTTGATTTGATCTCTAAATCTAGTTTCGTTATCATGGACTATATAAAGAAAGAAATACATAATATTTTGATGATTCCGAAATTTTTACGTTTCATTAAAATTCGTTTTGTTTAATTAAAACACTAAGCCACCAAAGAAAAATGAATCTTGCATCATAATCAATATGCTTTTCCGTTTACTAGTTAATGGTGGTTGGTAACCCTTTGTCCGACTCAATTGTATGGACAAGGATTTCAATCCCTGAATGAACATTAATACATACATCCAATCAAATCAAATTGTAGATTTTTATCCAAAGCTGGAGATCTCTGTTGTTTTTATCCGATACACCCAAATATATATGATTGTCAAAATAGGGAATTGAGAATGTTATTATAATAGCTTACTACTAATCTACAACATTTGTAACTTCAAACCTCTACCGTTAATCTTACTGAAATGAAAGATATATAAAGCAATGATTCTTTTGATAAGCTATATTATTCTTTACACTCTATATTTGAACACATTTGTAATTTAATTTATAAAATTATTGAAACATCAACGTTGTACATTTGACAATACAACCGATAAGTACTACAGCCAAATAATGTTGAATGTTTAGCTACGACATCACATATACTCGCAATAAGTTCTTTGTTTTTGCAATAGCTTAATTCTTTTATTTGTAAAAATGTGTAATTTTTATCCTTTTTTTTTTGTTTTTGTCAACTATCGAAAGGAACTTAAAATAATTATATAATATACAATTCTTGTAATTATCAAAATGTACTTATTATTTTTTCTCTTCCTTTCAGCATTCTTCGGCTACAAACTCTACAAATCCCTGAAGGATAGAGAAGTCAAAAGAGAAGAGAAGAAAAAACAAAAGCAGCTGAGAAAAAAGAAGTAGACGCCATCTTGAAAATAATTTATTATAAACTTAACATCATCTTTTTCAAATGACCCATGACTCCTTCGATTAATTATTATCACAATGGCCTCGCAATTGTTTCTGTGAGGATGTTAGTCCCTCTTACGAATTCCTGCTCTCATCTTTTTTAAAAGTCTTGTAATGGTTTTTTTTTTAATTATTATTTTACCAAGTGTGTCTGTTGACTGAAAGATTATTCTTACTGCATTTTATCAACTTCCATTACAACCATTTTTTTCTTTTTATAAATGGGTTATTATTTGATACATTGCCCACAAAAAATCCTGTATAGATTACATTGTTAAATGCTAAAAAATCCAAAGATAATGCACTTAACCGAGTCTGGAAAAAGTGAATTCTATTGTAGAAATGTATACTTGTGCCAAACACTTTTTTAATGTAATGAAAGAGAAACAATCCTAGAAACAAAAAATATATTATCGGATAATGTAACAATCCATTAATTTTCTTATGAGAATATTCCACCTCTGATGTATGTAAAACATAATTATCACAGAACATTCCAATTCATGTAAAATGCAATTGTATTAGATCCACTTACATATAAATAATAGTCACTGCTGTTTATATGTAGGTATTCTATATTTAATATTTTTATAATTGTGCACTGTGAACCATGAAAAAATTGTTATTTTTCATATTTATTGACTGTTTTAATATAATAAAGTATATTCAATATTTTAATTTATGTTTATTTAATTGCCTCTGTGTATTTTTTCCTATTTTCCATAGATTCGGTGGGTGATATCTTTGTTATACAATTGTTAAAATTCATATTTAATGATTGAGCAATCAGTGTAATTACAAGGTTATCAAATTTAATTTTTAATTATCTATTTTTTGCTTTTCAAATTGATGTTCAATCATCAGTTGAAAAAGTGGTTTTTTATTATTTTACACTGGCAAAATACACAATTATTTTTAAATGACAAGCTTCAATAATTTAGACAGAACTATCGACCCCTAAACATAATTGACAGTGAAGGAGTCGTTGCCAGACATGGTTTGTCCGATTTTTTACTATGCCGTTGATATACAAATTACAGCAACTGTGTCTAAGATGGTAATAGAAATACAGAAAACCTCCAAAAAAATGCTGTAGATAGGCTAATTTTATTCAGTGCCCTGCATTCAAGAAAGAGTACTTTATTGACATATCTATTCAGCGGTAAAAAACCATCTCAAAGTCGAGTCTTCAATTATCAAGAGTATATGGACTGAACACAATATTACAAATGCTGTCTTCGAAAATAGCAATATAAGTTATTGAGCCTCAACCGTTTGCTTACCAAGAGATTTGCGAAAAATACCAAGAGGTTTTTTTATTAATTTCTAATGTGTCAAGAGAAAGATCAAATCTTCTTAAACGTAGTTATTATGTTAACTTTATATATTATAGGACATTTGTGGATAAATATTAAAAAAAATATATGGTTTTAACTTATATTTTCATTAGAAAATAAAAAAGACGAAAAAACCTTTTTTGACAATTTCTAATGTGTCAAAGGGAAGATCATATAAATTCCTTTTTTAGAGCTGAGTCAAAAAATAAATTGTTGCCAAATAAAAATAGTATACACTATGAGATAAAAAGAGTAAGTACTAAAGATAGATATTTTTCATTGGTTGGACTACGTGTTGTTATTGAATTATTGTTATTTCTTCAGATATGGATACTACACACATCTTTCAGTGATTTTTATTATTTATTGCGAATTCACATATAATATTGAGCTCAAACTTTCAATTCAGGTTGATTACATTCCTGGAATCATTGTCAT
This sequence comes from Himalopsyche anomala, assembly GCA_031772345.1. Taxonomy (NCBI): domain Eukaryota; kingdom Metazoa; phylum Arthropoda; class Insecta; order Trichoptera; family Rhyacophilidae; genus Himalopsyche; species Himalopsyche anomala. The sequence goes on along the minus strand of CM062833.1, from coordinate 11,058,447 downwards.
TAGAACGCCACATGTTCACAGATGAAAGAAAAAAAAAGATCTAGAAGAGAGTTATTGCAAAGTAATTATCTATTATTTACTTTACACTTTTAACTATGCGTCTTAAAATTCAAAAAAAATATTTATCTTAACAGCTTAATGACCGTGGACGCATTTTTGAGTCTTTGAAAAACAAAGGTTGCTGGCTGGCAGACGCGTATAGGCGAAGTATCTGAAAGCTAAGAAAATTAAATTTTGTAAAGATATCTCAATTTGCTTACAAATTATAGTGAATTTAGTAAAATTACAATTTTTGCGAATTTTTCGCAAAATTTTATTTCACCAGGTGGAATTTTATAAAAAAACGCGCGGTCATTAAGCTGTTAAAATGATAAGTAATATTCTTCCCAAATTGATACGTCACCAAAAAAAAAGTTTTTATATTTACAAATATTCAAAATATACGAAAAACCCTAATTTAGTAAAACATAACTCTCTACTCTAGCTTGAGATATGATAGATTTTGACACATCATCCATCATTAAATCACAACTGTGAATTAGATTTGAGATATCAGGTTTGGCTGATATATTTATTTATTTATTTATTTAATTAACATTGCAAAAGGTTGAAAAATTATAAATTTAAAACTTTTACAATGGAGAAAAAAATAGTACAATTTAATATTAAAATCAGTAGAAAAAAAAATGGCAAAGAAGTCAACTGAGTAAGCTCCGACGAACTCTACTTTAATACATAAAAAATTGTATTCGTCGGAACTCACCCACGTCTACGTGGAATATGTCGACTTCCGAAGCAATATTGTTGAACACCGTTAAAGCTCTCCCCAGTGGCATCCCCATTGGCAGGCTGGTCACCACACCTTGGGAGAACAAACAATTCATGTCCACGATTTCTCAAAAAATAATCAGGAACATTTAGATTCACATTCTCAAGAATGGTGGAATTCTCATTTTGGCCACGTATAAGTCGAAAGAAATATATGGCCAGATACATTTCTCTTTGAACATTCAAACTATTGAAGTTAAGCATGCCTAAGAGAAAGTCAGTTGGATAAAGCCATGGGTAATATCCATACACCCTCATATAGAGAATCATATCCATCTATTGTCACAGATATAGATTTATTTATCTTAGTAAAATATATGGTATGAATGTAATGTTTAATTCTAAGAAAAATTAATGTTTACCTTGCATTATTTATTTTTCTGACGTTGGTATACAAAATAAAAATAAAATTTGAAAGTTTATTTTCTATGTGGTGTATTGTTGCTAAGTAATAATTTATCCAAAAAGAGAGATGTTATTTTTGTTATTTACTTATTGTAAAATAAATTCTGTTTAATACAAACTTGCTTGTTTTATTATATTCAATGTCATAAACTAGCACCTGCGTAAATATGCATTTAATGGAATATATACATTGAAAATTTTACCACAGAGGGCATATTTTTATGGCAAGGTTTAATAACGTCTTTTTACCATATACACTCCCTATGCAACGTTCCCTCTAATTTTTCTATTGTATGTGCGGACCATCAACTTCTGTGAGCAGTAAATTTTCAGCAAAATAAAAAGTGTGCGTAAATATAAAAATTTGCTGATACAAACTTATTTTTACAATATTTCTGTGTGCAGCCTTGCGCGGGGATGGAAAAATGTGTGCGGGCACATTTTGAGAGATGTGCGCGCGCACACCTTAGCGGGAACATTGTCCCTATGTAGACCATATGATCTCCAGGTGGCACCTTTTAGATTCCCTGTCTCCCACCAATTGCTTTGCTTTCTCTTGCGCCATTTCAGCAACTTCTATTTTCGCCAAGAACACCCTATGGAAAGTACCTGACAGTCGTCCAAGACACTGTATTCCCACTGGTCGCTAAAATGAGGCAAACAGGGTGAGATTCTCCTGAAACATAAGCAGCATGTGACACAATGGGGCACTGACTGGTCTGTTCCTAGTATCCAACGTATACAGTTATTCTCAGTCTTCACCATATTCAACGATTCACTAATAACAGTGAAATAAAAATCCGAGAACACAACGTGTTTCATCTGGCACATAACATCGGTAACATTCAACAGTTATTTCCAGAAAGACTAATTTAAGATAATTTTTGCTGTGCTATGTTGCAGAAGTCAGATAATAAAACTATTCCTTTTATTTTCTAAAACTCATCATTCATTTTCTTACCTTAATTTACACAATACTTCATGGTATCTACCCTGTCAATCAAGTGTATATTCATTCAGATTTTATGACACAAGTATTAAATAATTGTATTCATTTTATAAGACAAAAATTGATAAGAAAGTTTAAAAGCAAGCGAAAGAAGGAGACGAAACTGGTAATGAAAATATACGAGTGTTTTAATATTTATTTATTTTCTTGCACACATATTGTTTAATTCAAAACAAAGCGACTGATCACAATATGGATAATATCATTCTTAAATATCTTTGTTGTTAATAATACATGCATTTATAAATTTTTATTTTTTCATGCGCGCAATGTTAGACCTTTGTAATTTGAAGATGCATTATCAATAAAAATGGACACATCAACACAATAAAGTTATTATTTCGAAATAACATTGTGTTACGTCTTTGGATGGAAAATATATTATCATGTCATACACTGCACGCGCAAATATTAATTATTATTCTAAACCAAAATAGTTATACATAAATATTTTCTCTTTATATGGTCTTACTATTTATTACATATTTTTAGACATATTGATACAATGTGTTCTGTGTATAATATATAATATAGATATTTTTGCTTAGTCATAATAATTTTGTATTGAATACAATTTAGTAAAATCCCTATTTAAGTGTGTGTCTATTGTATTATACATAAAATGATTGACAACCGGAAAAGAAACAAAATCAGTAACGCTTATAATGGCTTCAAACACCTGCAAACTATTAACAGGTTTCTGAAATGAAATGTTTTATTTTACTTCTCACTGACTGCTTACTACTTCAGCTACCTGCGAGAAGAAGAGAGCCTCGACTATTAATCAAGATGAGAATTGGGATTAAGAAAATGAAACATTTCTTTCGAAATTGAGTCTTAACACGTTCACCGCGTACAAACATCTCAAATCTTCGAAATCCTAAAACTTAACTAATGATTAAAACTGTCATTAGTTTGTTTTTGTTCACTAGCTTGCACTATCGATATCACAAAAGATATATGTACACTGCAATGATTTTCTTTGTGTTCCTACTGGATATCCAGCTTTTGTACTTTGATATCAAAGTACAAAAGCTGAAGGTCTTACTGTGTAAATCACAGCTCCCACGACCACTGCATCACTACATTTTTTTTATCGAGTAATGTTTGCTACCACCGACATGGTATTCTTGGGCAACTGATCGAGAAAAATTAGATACTTCATCATTATATCCATGTCTACCGAGTCAAATCCTGGACAATAAACTAACTAAATAAAAGAAACTGAAAGGTTTCAAGATCTTGCTGTGTTGGCTTACAATGCAAATGCCCAAGGGTAACATTCCAAATAATGAGGTTTTGTGTCAAGCCTTGAGAACTTATAGTGTCGTCAAACTTATGAAAACTGCATACTTCGGTTACATTTCCTGCAATGATACATACAAATTAATTCAAATCATTCAAGGTTAAATAATATATTCAAAAAATAAAACACTCATTTGTACTACTTAATTCCACTTTTTATATGATAAGGATAAAGCTTGTCATGAGCGAAATCGGTCCTGATCATATAAAATAAAAGTGGAATTAGTGCAAATGAGTATTTTATTTTTTTAATATAACACCTTTCCACCAAGTATTTGACAGTGAATATTTTTAAAAAGATTAAATAATATATTGTAATCATACAAAAGAAAGTGACAAAGTGCATTTTTCATGGGAATGATAACAAATGTCAAAAAGCTGTATCAGAATTTTAAATGCAAAATTAGGAGTTTTTAGATTGATTACAAATGTTCAAATAGTTCTCTTCAATATTTTAGAGTTTTGCGGTTGGTCACTTTCTCCTGGGTGAAAATGGTATAAGGCAGGTAAAGAAGTTAAATAACTCCATTACCAAGCTGATCTTTTTAATACAGTGAGTCCAGGATGGGAGATAAACTGTTATTTGGTCACTATACATCCGTAGAAGAAAATAATATATTCTTTATGAGAATACAGTTGCATTGTCAAAATGGTGTTAACAAATAGAGATAATGAGCCAGCTTGAAGATTTTTAAGAAGTTCTCGAAACCATTGTTATGTCACAGCATATAATACAATCAGATCAGGGTTCAAAGAGTTTTCCTTTCAATACTAGTTATTCTACCACAGCATTCTTTTTTACTGTCTTAATCTTACAGCATGGTGAAATCAATATGTTGACATAGGTAGGAGCCAATTCGGAATATTAACAATTCTAGAAAATCAATGGTTCCAAACAAATCACTAATTCCTTGTATTTTTTCCTTTGCAGGATACCTACATCTAGCTAGAACTACAGCTATATGCTAGAAGACATCATATTCACTTAATTTGTTTCATTTGTGGCAATTCTTATTTAAAATATATTTTGAAACCATTATATTTGAAATTTAACTGAAATGATTTTTTCATTCTGAAATAAAATTATTGAATTCGCTAAAAAAAACAATCTTACGAAGTCGACTGATGCATCATTGAATACAATTGACGATAATACTTGAATTGACATGAAGTTATTACATACAGTAAACCCTCGATAATTTGGATTAATGAGGGGGATAACATTCAAATCATTGAAGCGTACAGAAGCCCCAGAGGCAAAGGTATCATACTCAAAATTAAGGAAAAATTATTGATAATATTGTTATACGATCATGTAAGATTTTTCTAACCTACGGCAGTGGCGGATCCAGATATTGTCCCAGGAGAGGGCCATTCAATTTTAAAAATAAACATGATACATAACTAATACATTAAAAAATAATACATCGATATAAAAATAGTCAATACATAATTAAGTATGTATTCTATAAATCAGCGGCAACCTTTTTGAACTCACTGACCACTAGATGTATTAAAATGTCAAAATTTTGATCCGGCGAACCACCAAACGGACTTTTGTGTTAAATATTATATATTTAAATAAAAGTGGATAAAGCGAAGAATATAAAATAAGGTGAGAGAGTGAGAGAGAACATGCATCTGCTGACCACCAGTTGCCGACGGCTGCTATAAATCATAGTAATCTTAACAATTAAAGAGCCCATTTCACAATAAAGTTTTAATAAATTAGAAAAATGGAAAAAAAATTCTCCTAAGGGGGGGCTATGGCCTCCCCCTTGGATCCCCCAATGCCATCAATGACCTGACATGCACACAAGATAAAAAAAAATCGTTTAGGACCTGTCTATTGTGCAATTTTCATGTGCACGATGTGTCATGGAGCCACCCCATACATATAATTGGGCCCTTAAGATTACAGGGTATATCTACGGAAAGTAGTCTTAAGTCCACTAAGGCATAACAGGATTTACCTTTGTGCTAATTTTGAGTCTAACTATAAACACGCATTTTTGTAGTCCTCTGTGATCCTAAGCCCCAATAATATTACTTATACATCAGATCAGGCAAACGTTAGATAGTTTCCGGCCTATGTTCCTCATTTCAAACGCTTATGTTGCAATTTTAAATCTAGATTATCTGATATCCGGATTAGCGAGAGTTTATTAGCTGTATAAGAAAATTGCAAAAATAATTCTGATATAAATAATCACCATATTTTTGAGAACCTCTAACTACATTCAAAAGAAAATTCATCTACCGTTTTACTACTACAATATATTCACAGAGAGAAGTGATTCTGTGGTGGGTATATAAAAAATTGATTTATTATAAAATCATGTTCCCAAATAGATACACACAATAGACAATTATTACAAATAAAACTTACTTACATAGTTAAAAGGCAATTGCCACAACTGTTAATCACAAACATGCTGCTATGTCTAACCTATCCTAAAAAACTAGTCATCTAGTAAAATATATAACTCTTTATAAAAAAATATAGATCTTATATCTTATTGCCGATAAAATATTGATTTTTTCGTGTTTTATTTACTATCACTCCTTGAATTTTTGTCAAATCATGGTATCGAATCTCGGTTAGAAGTCATGCGGTTTGATTATAATAAACACAAATATCTTCATTATCTATCAAAACGACATTTACTGGAATTCATGTCAGGACTGCCTTTGAATATAATCAATGATTTAAGAATGACATGTATAAACTATTCATTTAAATCATTGTAGAACAGAAAATTTTAAAATCAATAATAACACCATTACCTAACCTATAATACTGAATAGGTATATTATTATATGATCCATGAGGTTAGGTTAGGTAAATGATTTCAGCTAGTGTGTATTAAAAGTACCAGTGTTGGTCAGAATTATTATAATGGGATGGGCATATAAATTAATTGCATGCTAGGCAATCCTGTGAATATGAAAGAAGATACAATTTTACTGTACAGCTGTTAAAAATAGTTTAATTGATATAGCAAATATATTCACATATGGATTATACATTACTGGGTGAATACTGTCATTAAAAACAGCAAAATGTCGAATTGGTTTCTTTCCAAATATTTTTTAAATATTAACATGTACTCAGAGATCAAATTAGTGATAAATGGTGTTAAATGTTTCTTCTTCAACCGAGACTGTCACTTTATGTTCCAATATGTTTTGGACCAGGAATATTCCAATGCATAATACAGCATGAACTTTTCAATTGTGCAGTTATCATTTTGCCAAGAGTTATGATGTTAACAGTTTAACGACCGCGGACACGTATTTGAGTCTTTGAAAAACAAAGGTTGCTGGCCGGCAGACTCATATATGCGTATAGGTGAAGTATCTGGAAGCTAAGAAAATTAAATTTGGTAAAGATATCTAAACTGGTGTACAAATTATAGTGATTTTGGTAAAATTACAATTTTTGCGAATTTTTCGCAAAATTGCCCAGCCGCCAGTTGAAATTCTATAACAAAAACGTGCGGTCGTTAAGCTGTTAAAATGATAAGTAATATTCATCCACGGCCTGATTGATGTGTCCTCTTTCAATATTTGCCCACTGTATCGTGTTACACATTCGATACTATATAATAGTTTCCGGAATAGATTTTGAAATAGAAATATATGTGAGAAAAAGCAGACTTCAGGAGATTTTATGTAAAATGGTCTAGCTTAATTCCAAATTATTTTCACAATATTTACGAAGATTAATATTGTTTCTCTTTCATTGAAAAGTTATTTCAACAAATGTTTATTATATTGTTTCCAAAGCTTCATAGGTAAATAGTATGTATCTTCAATGTTTTTAGATTTCTTCATATCTCGAGTCACGGATTAGATTTCCAAATTCGATTATCTAACATTAATTCATTTTATATCTATTGGTCATCGCATTACTGACAAATATGGAGGAGAAAAAGTACATAAAAAAGGGAAGATACCAATTATGAATTTCAAAGTTTGCATATATCTTGTAACAAATACGAATTTAACACCTAATGAGAAAATTTAAAAATTACCAATATTTTTTCGAAATGTAATTTGACTTGAGGACACTCAAAGAGTCGATTCTTTTTCACTCTTATTATCGGTGGAAGTCAAAACTAGATTCAACCTACATCACTTCACTTTCGTGGTGAATAGATCGTGCTAGATCTAAATTGAATAGAAGTGAATTCATCATCATTAATTTCAACAACCAGTACTTTCTTCGGAACTTTTTTTACTTACTATTACTGCAATTATTTTGAACTGAGCACTAATGATGTCATGAAATTTTCTATATAAATTTTAAACATTCTTTTATTTATCTCTGAAGATTTTGTATTCATGGATAATCAACTAAAAAGCTAACAAAATAAAGGAAAATAAAAAATAAATGAAAAAGAACAAATAAAATCATAATATATTTTTATTTTTCATGGTTATTGCTACCTTTATAATATGTATTTATTAAAAAATACTCCATTCGGCATATTTATATTTTTTTCACATCAACGTCTGTTTTCATATAATATATATTCATTTCGAAAAACAATATGTGCATATTGAAAATAAAATACTATATACATATATATTGTATGAATAATTAAACATGAAAAAAGACAATAAAGACTTGTATCTAAAAAATGTTCACAAAATTAAAGGATGCTGGAGACCGAATTAAAATTCCATGAAATCGGGAAAAAGATATTTTATATGAGAACACTTACGATCTTACTTTCACAGAGTCACCGTAAGAAAATAATATGTAACAATGTTTTTATAAAAATAAATGGGTAACTATGGATTTAATCAGGAAGAATTCTTTTTATAGAATCCTGCATTACTTTAAAAGCAAGACAATATTTGGATAGAAAGAAAATCATCAAATTAAAAAAAAAACATAAGGATAAGGAATAGAAAAATGGTGAATAGTAAAAAAAATGTATGAAAACAATATTGAATGTTTTTCTTTCATTATAATAACAGCCTCCGCTGAAACATGGATTGTTTTAAAAATTGATTGATTGGAAGAACGGGTTAATTTCCTATACATTAGCACTTTTCACATACTGAAAAGAATTTGAGGTTGGGTTAACTGTCATTTTTTTGTTTAGATAAAAAGAAAAACATTCAAATTGTGGAATAGAAAACAAAAAAAAAGTGGAAGAACATTAAAATGATACAAATCAACAAATAAAAAGAAAAAAACTATTTACAAACAATATTTATTATACTAAAACGACAAAATTAAATAATCAATAATATATCGTAGGTTATAATGGTAAAATATGTTAATACGAAAAACGTTATCATCGAAAGCTGTACCCGTAAGAGTCCAACGTTGTCAATTTATTAAAAAAAAACAATAATAATAATGACATCAAAAAAGACAAAACGCCAAAAATGTTACAACGATTATCCGTGAATATAATCTATGCATTTTTAAAATGCGTTTGAGATGTTAGAATATTTTCTTCATATCAATTTCAACAGCCAAGATTTTGCCGCACATACATATAACGCAGTACAAAATCCTGCAAACATGGGAATATAAGATATAGAAACACACATCAATGCGTCCTTGAGACATATTCGAATTATATAATGTAACTCGCTACACACTGAACCGTCTAATTTTATTTTCTATTTTTACCATTCCTTCTGTAGTCGTGTATCTCCAACATCTACTATTATAATAATTAATTAATGTTGGTCGTTGTGCAGACATGTTAAGGAAGATATTATTGTTATCAAGTTGGTCGCTTGCAAGTAAATTTAAAATACTCATTTTTTGGCTGTTCAATTAGAATAGAATGAGACAGTAAGCTGCCGACGCGTGAACAAATCATCAATGATTTTTACTGATGAACAATGTTGCTATCAGGGTCATTTTAAATAAAATGTAACAAATCTATGGAATTATAAACTGAAGTCGTAAACAATCGATTGAATGACGATTCCAATTATTACACTTCATTCTAGCTAAACAATATTCTCCTATTTTTCAACTGACAAAAATTATGTTTTGTAACACAACCTAACCCAACATTTGACCCACATTAAGAGTGGAAAGTAAGGTTGGGTTAAAAAATAATGGTGGATTCTTAATATTGCAAACACTCAAAGGAAAAATAAATTAAATCATTAAATAGGATGCAACATTTTGATGAAGTAAAATTTTGTCCCTTGATACACACAAATGTATACAATTAAACATTTTATCAACAGAGCAAAAACGACAACGTCATTGTCAACTTCCTGCTTCACCTATATTTGGTATATAGTAATAATTGAGTTCAAACATGACAACCCTAGGGGAATACATGTAAAATTGCTAGCAATTCTACATGCATTGTTTTGATGTCGATTTGTATTAGTAAACAAAAGCTTGCATAGATGCAGACTGTCTCACATACTCTCGCTCTTTGTGTAGTGCAGTAGCTATTAGATTGTTATAAGTAAGAGTTGATTAATTACAGTGTGTAATTACAGTTTTCGCTGTAAATACTGTACGATATTAAAATATAATTGAAGTAGGAAACGGGCAATGAAGTCAACGTATTGCTCTGCTAAAAAAATGATTTATTGAAATACGTTTGTCTGTTTTTCAATGGGAACTTTGCAATTGGTAAGCGATCGAAATACTGATTTAGCTAGTTCGAAGAGTAGATTCCATTTTACGATTCATCTTGGTGAATATTTCGGATTCTCAGGGCCGTAAGTAAAACTCCTCAGCTCGTAAGACAGTTCCTTGTTGACGACATTACATGCACCGATGGTAGAGCACCTCTTTCTGTCGTCGCAAGTCTCGTTGTTGTTCAAGACGACACCCCTAGTGGGGACAGGGGGACTCGCTTTTGAGTCGTTGCGTGTAATTGTTACGTTGTTGCAAATATCAATACTGCGTTTCATAACAATTTCACCGCACCCCCCAAATATTCTAACCGGCGATTCTGAATTCTTTCTCGTTCTCCGTTGGAAGGTTCCCGTCTCGATGTTGTTGTGACACCTTCCGTTGCTTAAGTATATCTTATTGCCGTCGGTGGTCTTTTGATTACTTAGGACCGGCGACTGTGCGAGCGGGTCAATGTTTTCTTCTTCTTCTTTTTGGATTTGCCGGCTGATAGCTAACGCCGGATTCAGGGAATGAGCAGCGGCCGTGTCGAGGTCTGCCTTGCGGGATACAATGATACGTATATCGGTGTGCAAGTAGACTTTGCCAGATTTCGATGTAAGGAATCTGTACAAGAAAGAAAATTTAATTTAAATACATTGAAGTGATGCACGGCAACATTGCTCTTTATTTATTTAATTCAATTCGCATTACAATCATCTTCCATACCTCAATCCAAAAAAGATCCAGATATATTCTTAAATATCGACAGAGAATAAATTAATTGCAATAAATAAATCATATTATTCTAATCATAATTTTATAGATTGTCTAAGATGAAATGCAAAAAATTATATAATATTATCCCATTGTCACATCGCAGTTAAAAACTTAGTAACTTACCAAAGTACCAAAAGTATATGAATTTTTTATCATGATCTGAGTAAAAATGTAACTGTAGCAAATGTGAAATATGGAAACGATATCCACTGAGTGTTGTTTCAAGGTTGATAGGTTGACCACCTAGTTTTAAAAAGTAACTGAAAAATATCCGTGTTCTAGAACCCCAACTGTGTCAAATATTGTAGGTACTCCTTGATAATAATATTAGGGTTTACCTCAAGTGTATAAGATATCGAAGGCATCTCGGATCGGGTTCAGCACCGGCCGGCAAACAGAGAGTCCTCTGCCTGAGGAAGGTCCGCGAGTTGGGCGGCATGCCGGCAAGATCGTACATCACCACGAACATCTTAACAACCGTGCCGTGAGGATTGAATAAGGTGACTTGCACTGTTCCAGCCCTCGGAACGCTGTAACCTCTGCGACCAAGGTTTATGTGACCCTGAAATTCAAAAATAAGTATTGAAACCTCAAGTAAATGTCCCAGAACAATAAGAAACAGATATACATGTTCCGTGTATACCCAGCTTAATGACAAAACCAATTTTAACTGATCACCTTTTTTTAAGCCGTTTAAGAAAACTCACTAAAATTAATTATTACATGTTAAAAACAATCATGTCGATATAGCTATCAATAAAATTCACACATTGTCCTGCGACTCTAAAGCATCAGTGAGTTAACCAGAAACAAAAAAATATTATCTCTATCATGAACCGCAAAAGAAACTAAATAAAACTATAATAAACAATTATAAATGTATGAAAAAAAGTTCAATTTCTGATTTATCTCACTTTCGCTTTTAGGTAACTATTTTCAGAATACGAATAGATAAGAGAAGTATATTAGATTACTTATATTTGTATTTACGCTAAAAATATTTTAATTTTCGTTTTCTTTTAGTAATAGGCCGTCCCAAGTCCACTAATCATTTTAGACATGTATTATTTTTCCTGTAATTAAGGGATATAACAACCTTTATTTGAATAAAGCAACTCTAACTTCAATGCATATTATATCTTTATATAGAAACCGTTGAATAATGTGAAATGAGCGAAACACAAAACAGAACTCACCAAGTACGGAGCACTGGTTGTATTATCACCGAGCGAGTAGAAAAACACAGTCACAGGTAATTTGAGATGCGGCGGGCAGAAAGCACCTGACGCTCCAATTTCCGCAGTGAACCCTGCCACTGTTGCCGCAGGCTCTAGACGACCGTTCAATACTGACTCTTCGAAGCTGCCTGTTGAAAAATAGATAGAGAAAATTAGTCTCAACACATGAATCGTCACCCCGTACTGACAAGTCAAGTAAGTAATAGTTAAGTTTTATAATAAAATGAACTTCCACAAAGTTACCGTCGAAACCATCGAAAGTATTAAGTAATAGTTCATTCAATAACAGTATGTAATGCATTTATTACAGCAGATTTTATCAGCAAGTACATATTCTATGCAGATTTATAGATAGGCAACTGTCCCCGCTTAATAATCTCTAACTTTATTAGTGTTATGCTAAAGGCCAGAAATTTCATTAGCTGCTTACTCAGTACTGTTACCTGCCAAATTGCGTCTGATGATGATGATAAATATATAGTTTTATTTTGGATAATGAAATTTTAATCTTTTTGACATCAATCACCCAACAGACTCTAGAAAAATGTTTAAAGCCAACAGGAAAATCTGAGAAAGTTAATGTAATATAATAAAATGACAGATATTTAACAATTACACATGAACAGAGTAGGTTGTATTTCTTTGTGACATTCCTAGACACAACAGATCAATTCGACAACTGATGTTGATCAAAAAAAAAAAAAAAGTGCTTACCGAGAAGCCCACTGCTGGCTCCGTGTCTGAACTTGCTTCTGCTGTTGCTTCCCGAATGCACAGACGTGTGAGCTGCCACCGTTCTACTGACAGGACTGGTAAAAGCGAACGACGGAGGCTCCGTGGGCGCTCTGCCAGGAGATCCGGGACTCGATCCTGGGGACCAGGAAGGTCCGCTTTCAGATTCGATTCCTTCAGAGTCTGGGTCGAGACCGTACAGGGCGCTGAAATTTTAATGATGTTAATGCAATTAGTATAACCACGAGTGTGAAAATGTATACATTTTTTGGTTTTTACAGTTTTTATTTATACAAAATATTATTTGTACTAATTCCAGTTTTATTTAATAAGATCAGGACCGGTTTCACCGATGATGAGCACTAGCAACTGATAAGAGAATACAGTGCTACAGTGTTATTTATACAAAACCTGCATTACCTGGAAGTAGTTAAATCATCCTAGTTATTAATTTTATTAATGTCGCCTGCTGTGGCCCAGTTGGTAAGAGCTTGCTCTTCCGATCACGCAGGTCTGGGTTCGATTCCCGGTCAGATCACAGTGAATTTGAGAATTATTCAATTCAAAGTTGTGATCGAAGACTGGGTGTTTGTGATGTCAATTCACATCATTTCCTCTCCTCCAATCCTTCTGATCCTTTAATAACTGGGCGTAGAATAACGATTAGCCAACCACTAGTCCTGTTCTAGCCTTATCCTTCTTTCCCTACTCACTTTGAAAGAAGTGAGGTTGAGCAACTGAGTAACAAACAGTTCTCGTAGAAAAAAATCTGTTAAGATACCTCCATTAGGAGGCCATATGCTCCACATTGGGAGCGGACATGGATTAAAAAAAATAAAAAAAAAAAACATTATGAAGTGGTGGAATCATATTGATTAAAAATATATACCATCAAAGTTTTATTTCATCAAATATTGTTGAACAACAAATGCATGAATCTATTTGATTGTATGAAATATCACAATTTTCTCACCTTTTTATTCCAGAAACACTGTTGATAGAGCTGTCGTAATCGAAACAGGATTTCCCTCTACGCAAGGGAGCCGGGCTGGAAGTCAAAGGCAGCCCGGTCCTCGAATGGAACACCATGGACGCCGCGGAATCCAACCGGCACCTGAATCTATCCATTTCAGTCACGGAAGGGACCACTACAGAATGTTCAAAGCCGAGGGACTGGCTTCTGGCGACACGTTCGCACAACATTTGCGCGTCGCTTGCTGAAAATTCTCTGCGATGAGACAATATTAAACCATTCGACGATAGACCGTTTTTGCTGAGATCATTTGTGTCGATAACACCAGAATTCACACAGCTTGCCGACCTATCACGAGCATTCTTCATTACACTTCCGTCAACATCGCTAATATTTCTTTTATTGTTAACATTTGAAGAACCGAAATTTCCATACAACCCTTTTTCATAAATTTCAAAACAATTTTCTTCACTGCCTCTCTTTTTCATAGGAAAATTTTGCTGCCAAACATTCGAAGCATGCTCTTTATCAGGACTTTTCATGTACGTAATTCCAGATTCTTCATCTTTATAAAGTATGTCTTCTTCCTCATCCGCAAACTCGTCTGTCAAACAATCACCGCCGGTTTTGTCTTGCGCAGCGACTTTGAATTTTTGTTCGTGTCTTTCGGTGACTATTTTGTCAAGTCTGTCCGTGATGGGCGTGAGCCTCCTCAGCCTCGGCTTACGGATAAAATCCACAGTCTTATCCAGCCCTTCGGCGATGCATTTGTACACTGATTTTGTTTCACGGTTCAGCGGTTCTTTGGGTATGGTCGATTCATCGAGGTTTATCGTATTATCTGTTCTGAGATCTTTAACGTTGTCATCGTTATTTTTATCATTTCTATTATTCAAAGAATAGTCTTTAACAAACTTATCACTAAGGAGTAGCGGACCTCGGGATACATCCTTGTCCGCGCTAAAATTATTATAATATACTATATTTTTATCACACTCGCATTTATTAATCATTCTATTTCTATTATCACAATTATTACTCTCCGACGAAGCTTCTTCCATGGCGTTGGCTTCCGAATCAGACCGACTCAACCTGCTCGTGCGTTCCATAGCTTCCAACAGCAGGTCAGACTTGTTGACTCCCGCCAAGTTGTGGCTGGCTTTCGATCTCTTCATTTTTGATTCCTTGAATTCCTCATCGTTTTCTTTTTCATCATCGCCATTTTTATGAATATCGCTTTTAGTGCAATCGAAGCACTTGGGTTCCAAGGGTTTGCCGCAGTCGCACACGAAATTATCAGTCTGCGTGTGGCTCGAGATCAACTTCTTAACGGAGGGTCTGTAACTGTCATCGCTGTTACAGAACCTGGAGGAGTCGACGGCGTGACAGCAAACAGTCTGACACTGCACTGATCTCACCGTCGTCGGACTTTCTCGGTGGTGATCTTGAAAAGATTTCACGGAAGCCATCTGATCACAGCCTGCAGAAGAGCAGACACAGTTGGCATCTCTGACAGCGTAAACATCTCTCGAAGACAGAGCTCCGTGACGAGTGACACCACTGCGGAAACTATTAAAGCGGTTGGCGTGATCGAATCTAGAAGCTTGAAGTATCGGAATGGAGGTTGTAGTGCTGGAATCTACTGTTTTCTGCGAGTTCTTAGATAACAACGGGTCTTTATACTTGAGCATCGTTGGACATTCTGGCGACTGTTCACAAGAAACGCATGAACGATTTTGATGAGAGTGTCCGTAATAATGTACGAGTTCGGGCGAGTTTCTGAGCGTGTGATCGTCCTCGGAGCTCAGGGACGATGACATGGTCCCGCAATCGGATTTGCTATTAATTTTACTATTTATAATAATATTGAGATCAGTTTTTCTGCCCGATTTAGAATCAGGCAGGCTACAATTCACATCAGCGGCACATTCAGAATTTCCTTGGCTAGAATGGCCGCTCTCTCTCATCTGATTCATTTTCTCTTCTTTCCTAGCCCGCCGCATGTACTTCGCGATCTGCTTAATCCGTCTTTCATCTAAAACGACTTTCGGCTTCACCTCCTCCCGGAGTTCCGAATCGAGATCTTTCCCTTGACCTCCTTGGTCGGATTCTTCATCACAGTTGCAACGGTGTTTTCCCTTCTGTCGGCAGAGAGTTTGCATTCTATCATCTAGCAGAACGTAATTAACGATGTGACTATCTGAAGGCACTTGGAACTGATATGATGAGTCGACTTGTTTGGACTTTCTCTTGCACGCTTGTTGCGGGGGCTTCTCGCACTCAGGGGCGCAGGCGG
Organism: Himalopsyche anomala; assembly: GCA_031772345.1. Classification (NCBI taxonomy): domain Eukaryota; kingdom Metazoa; phylum Arthropoda; class Insecta; order Trichoptera; family Rhyacophilidae; genus Himalopsyche; species Himalopsyche anomala. The sequence continues at coordinate 11,042,265 of CM062833.1, read as the reverse complement.
TGTTATTCATGCAAGATATGCCCGAGTCATTAAAGTCGGTGTGATCAGGAGTGGATCCCCTGGAGGACGGTGTGGCATGATATGAAACTTGATCGGACGTTTCCGGAGAGTAAAACTTGCGACTGATACCGCTGGCACATCCTTTATCCGGATTTATGATACCCAGATCCGGAGAAAATGTGGCTCCTTTGACCCGCGACTCCATCAATATCCGCCCCATGAGATCTTTAACTTCAGAATTACGGTGTAAATGAGAGTTGTTATGATAGCTGTTTGAAAATACTTTTGCGCAAGATGCCTGAACTTCGGCAACAGTACAAGCGGCAGCCAACGTGGAGGCTAAGACGTCTTCAGAGAAAGCGTTACCGGGAGCCATGAGATCTTTGCTTCTGCGCCTTTTCAAAGTCGCTGCAGTATTTCCAGATGACATAACACAAGGGCAACAAATCAACGGCGCGTCTTCCATCCTCGGCAGGCTTTCAAATGTGACTTTCAAGTAAACGTTGCTGCCAATATCGGTAACAGGAAAAGTATGCTTGATGGGTGTGCATTGAAAGTCAGCAATTTCATAAGTTTCCCCAGGTATTTTGAGGGTATACATAACATTCAACTTTCCATTTCCTGTCGGTTTCGTATCCCCGATGCCAACGCCTTCATTCAACACTTCCCCGTCTTCGTCGTCATCAACGTTGGCTTCGTATTTCTTGATGTTGCATGTTTCCCTGCTCAATTTCCGTTGTCGCTCTGCCGGGGAGGGTTCCCGCTTGGTGGTGTTCACTGCTTTTGGCGGACACAATTTGGCGCTCCAGGCTGATATTTGAGAGAAGTGAAGTTGTGAACGAACTGCGTGCAGTAGCCATTGCGATGTTATGTGGTTGGATGGATCTTGGGCTCTGGAAAAATAAGAAAATATACACATTAATAATTAGTCAATTTTCATACAATCAACGTCAACTATTAGTTACTATCTAATTCCTATTTAGGTCATCAAAATAGAAAATTAAATGCTAAGAGAATTTACCAATAAAAAGCTGCAATAGTAAGGAGGCAGCCGGTATAACAGTATATTTGTGTGTTGGCAAAAATCTTATCTATTCACATTGCAAATACAGTTGTGTCTCGCTTATCCATTATCTATGAAAGAATTAAAAATGTATATGGTTCAAAGTTAAGTACTGGCAAAGCCGGTAACCCTCGCTTGATTGAGCTCGTAGTTTTTTTTTTCAATACAGAAAGTGATTTATTGAAAATTTCAAGTGTGATATACATACTATAAAACAGATATCAAAGAGGCTTATATTTATGTGCCAAATTTAGATAATATCTCAGATAGCCTCCCAAGCATGGCACTTCAAGGTAGGGCCATGAACACAAAGTCAGCGTCATTTAATATCCTTACAACTTCTGACCCGGAGAATGAAAACAACTGGTTGGCGAACGGTACACACCGTCAGTTACAAAGTGAACATAGACAAAATATAAAAACGCAGATTGAGTTTTATTTTATCTAATCGATAAAATATAAGGCAGGTCACGAGGGTTCATGTCAACGTGGTGATTATATCTAACGTGCTGAAACCTGACCTATGAAACGAGGAAGAAAAGTTCCGTTCAGCTATAAAAGCGAGCCTGGCAAAGGACAAACAAAATATAATAATAGCGATGGTGACAGTAGCCAGAAAAGATTTTTGGCTCGCAATTCAGTCTTTGTCAGTGAATTGACAGTGCTACATATATTTGTCATTTTAAAAATTAATCAGTTATCTAGTCAGTTAGCGTCAACCTTGTCACACTTCGGCATCTGTTTGAATTTTACCAAACAGGCATGTATACCTGAAATAGATTTTGAAAAGCAACTGATTCTGCTACTTACATCCAATGAATAACAGAATGAGCTGCACATGAACAAAAAAATAAAATAAAAATTGTTTTTCTTGCTTTGAAAAAAAATCTTTTGAAATCCTGGATAATAATTTTGACACCAATGGTGCAAGTTTTTAAAGTGTTATTATTCTCAGACTTAGAGCATTAACGTAACTTATAACACTAAAAATCTATAGTAGTATCTAGGTATTTCAATATATATATGTATCTTCTTTATTCACCATTTTCAATAACACTTGTAGCCTCATAACAATAATTCGCTATGGAATAAGAATGTAAAAAATTCTAAAAGTCTTCCATGTTTCTTAAAGTAATATATTAAATTAAAATTATATGTACTATTCTACAAAGTTTTTGGATAAAAAAAAATACAATACAATGTATTTATAACTAAAACTTCCATCTAGTTCTTATAGAACTCATTTTATTTAAATGAAATTGGTGTATTTTTTGTGGACTTGTGGCTTTTTACACGATGATATTTATTTTCTACCAGATGTTAGTAAACAAAAAAAGAGTACTGTATTCTGATTGATTACGATACGAAAATATAGTTAAATAATTTTTGTTATTTTATGTTTTGTTATTAGATACATAATGTCAACAAATCAAAGGTGATCATTATCATTGAAATTTAAAATTATGACTAAAATTGATGCAAAAGCTATTTGATTCCGATTACTTCATCAATAAAAGGATTCAACCATTTTATAAAATGTAACCAGTGGCGTAACGAGAAAATCTGGGCCCATATGCAAAAGTTATCAAAGTTTTTAGTATTAATTTTAATATTTGCATATATATGTAAAACATTTATTAAAAAATATAATATTACATTATATAGTAAATATTCTTACCTTTTATAATAAACAGACATGGTCCACCGCTCCAGAAGCACAAGGGGAGTCTTGCAGATGCCACATTCCGGAGCGAGCAGGACTTCGATGCAGAACGGTATGTGCTCCTTCCACAGAGACTCCGCATGTCCTCGGAGGGCACGTCGAGCGTTTCCCTCGTAGAGCGATGTCCCCGTGACAAAAGTGTTAGTGGGTTGTCCTGATGAACTGGTCGATGGCATCTGCAGAAATGGAAAAATGTGCCACATTAACATTATATTGTCGATAACAGAAATATAATGCATAATTTTACATCCCATAAATTAAGGCAGAGGCAAAGTTTGCTACCAAGACAGATTGATATATATCTTACCTTAGTATCATGATCCTCCGCCACTCGAGACTTTGCAGCAGCCAACGATCCAAGAACTTTAGAAGCCAGTATCCTCCGATGAGCGCCACCGTCTACATCATTCTCCACATCCTGCTGGAGCTGATGCTGAAGCAACGACTGCTGTTGCTGCCCAGACGAAGACTGCTGGAGTAAATTTGGCGACTGTTGGTTCAAAAGCGATGGATGGTGCTGTTGTTGCGATAGTGGGGTTTGATTTAACGATAGCGATGAATTTTGGAGCACGAGCTGATGATATTGCTGGCCCGGGATAGGCGGCTGTTGAGGTAGAATCGATTGGGGCTGAATCAATAGTGATGATGCTGGCTGCGGTGTTTGCTGGGTCTGTTCTGGGATGTTTGGGGTCTTTTGTGATGTTATTTTCTGTTGGTACTGGTGGCTGAAGGGCTGCCCGCCCCTCCCGACGACAATAAGCCTGCCCAGCTCAAGGAGCAGGGCTTCGCCTTGCGCGGGCGGGGGCGCCGCCGATACATCGCAGCTGTGCATCTGGAAAAGAACAAAAAAATAGTAAACACATCATTCATGGAAACACTACTCAGAATTTCGATTAATTTCATCGTGTATTCAGACGACATTGAAAATGAGATATCACTAATCGAAGAAGAAAAAAATACTCTTTCGATGTGTCTAATCAATTATATCGTTGATTATAGTATTGAGAAGGAGCATTTTCAGTAAAAACATGTTTTTTCTTTACGGGGTGTATAGTCAGGTTTTTCGAACTTTGTTTTGGCTGTATCTCAAAACGTCAATTTCTGACTTATCTGACTACGCGCCCCGACTCACAAATTCTTGACACTTGTCTTTTCTCCTCGAGTTCTTTTCAGGTGATATGAAATTCAAAATATCTGACGCAATATAATTTTACTGCAATCCCGAATAATATAGAAAATAACGAATCGAAAACAAATATGGAATGGTATACTTGACAATCTTAATCGTATCGTTTTTTCTTATTCTTCGACAGTTACGAATGCTTAAAAATAAATAAATAATACAACGATTACATTGGCATTTACTTAGTAGAAATCTTATAATAATAAAAGGGTAAAAAAACAATGGATTTAGTTTCACAAGAACAATAAAAAAATATTTGACAGCTATTCCTACGGCTTTCTGACAAAGTCAAAAAAGCAATCAACTGTGTTTTAAAATTCTCGTGGAATCAAGTCCTTTGCAAATTTTTTTACTTAAATTATCCAGCTACAAGTTCATATTATGAACCAGGCGTGTGACAAAACATGTGTACTTTTATAAACGTGAAAAATAAAAATATTATTATCAATTTATAAAAGATCGTACATATTTTAAGACCCCGGTGTTTCAATTTGGAACAGTATCAACTTGAAGCGATGTTGAAAAACAACCGTATCCTCGTTTTGGTTCGCTGTTTTTTTTATTATATTGTAGTCCGTAATGAACGCCGGATCAAATAAGGCGTACATATTAATTGTAATTATTTGCATGCATTTTAGAGGCGACGCGAAGAGGCGTAGATCGTAGATGACACCGAGACGCGACCCGATGATTCGTCCATTCGTTTTCGTAAACGATACAAAGCAGAATCAATTAAATAATGATAGATATACTTCACCTACTACACCTTCATCCACACCAAAACGCTGCATTTTACGTTCTACCTAATTTCGAATAAAAAAACGTCCAAATATTTTTACAAATATATAGAAACGTAGGGCAAAATAGCGTTTTGCCAAATTGAAGGGGGAAAAAAAACAGCTTCTGACACGTGTTTCGCCTCTTTGAGAAGCATCATCAGACTATCGCAAAATTGTTTACGAATTAACTAAAAATGTATTTAAATGTTATAAATTACAAAGTAAAAGTCGGAAACACGTGTCAAAAAGTTGTAACACAAAAAGTGGAATGACAAAGTCATCAAATTTAATTTTATATTAAAAATGAACTTCCACAAAGTGAACGCCGAATATATCAAAGAAATTCTTGATGACTCCATTTCAAATTTGACTACAATAAATTCTAATGGTTTCCTTATTTATTAAAAAAAAAAAAACGACAATTAGCTACCATACACGTGATATAAAATGGTACATAATTGGGCCCATTAGAGGTGAAGTGGTATTTAAGAAGAAAAAAAATAGACGCGTTGTAATATTCTACACGTCTTAGAGTATCGTAAAAATGAATTAACCCCAGTTAATACACATTGCAATAGTGTTATCTCCATAAAATAAAAATATACAATCCACCAAAACACCGTGTAAATACGTGATTGTACTTAGTCCAAGATTTTTTTTTGCCATTTTACTATTTTAGTTGGCTCGAATCTCGAATATTAAAATATTCACTTGGAATCACTTAATTCTTACTAATAACGGCTGCACGTGTATAAATTACACCCAATTCTCTTTTTGCACAAGGTATAAGTTCCATGCTAAAAAGCCGTGTAAAAAAGATGAAGTGTTCATAGAGTAATTAAACATACGTTCCATGATGACATTGGACCGTGTAAAAAAAAACTCGTGCAAAAAGAGAATAATTAGGTGTAGTTTATACCTTATTTCCCGGGTGAGGCATCCAATTGTCTGGTGTGTACTTGAAATAACATGAATACTAAGTCTAAATTATTTCTCCAACAATACGCGATCATCTCGTTGTTTTATCAAGTACAACATATAGGCACGTACGTATCCGTTTTCACAATTTTGCCGGTCGTAAATCTGGGTTTTTATTTATCATAGATAATAACAAATTTTACATGGGTATTCGATTTGATGAACGGAAAAAACACCAAGCGACTTCCAAAAATAATAAAAGATACCTATAATATGAATAGATATGGCATATCTAATGATACAGAGTTCACTTGACGTTAATAATAATATCATCGGTCATATTCGACTATCATTGGTTAGTGTGTTCGTTTTTCAGATTATACTTTTCCGCACCCAAAACATGTTATGTTAATTTTTAACCTATTGTTTTTTTACCACCATCGTTCACTCTACAATAACACAAAAACCACGATAAAATCAACTCGACACTCTGTGTGATGTTGTTACGCGGTTTTGCGGGTAACAAAAACTGCGTGCCGACAGTGTAATAATATTTTCGTAAGAAGATACTTTTAATCATGACATATTGTTGACTTATATGTATTGTTTTTCTTTAAAACCATAATAGATTAATTCTAAAAATCAGAAACACATCAATCAACCTAAGCCGGGCGTCACCAAACTGCGGTTCGTGAGCCACATAGATTCTCGGAGCTTAAAATAAAACTTTAAATATTTTCTTCTTTATACGAGAATATGTATGTAACACTTTAAGCATTTCGTCCTACTCGGTCGCTACTTCAAAGCTTTGAATCATCGTAGGGATTCCATCGTAGATTATTATTTTAAGAATTTGTATCCAATTGCTTTTTTTTCATCGTCGTCCACAATCAATAACCTTCCTCGTCATTTTTGAAGAGCAGGTTGAGCGATTGTCTTACAGCCAGTTCTCGTGCAAAGTCTTACTGTCGAGCACACTGGTAGCTGACAATATAACAATACTGTGAGAAATCGTTTTCAGGCTTGAATCACATAAAGAGTATACCGAGAAGACAAATAAAACAAATTTCTAAGCATGCAGAGATTTTCTGCCAAAACGCTTATTCATCGATTCCTCTGTTCATATTCAGTTCAAGGAAGGCTTGTGCATTACGTGAAAGTAATTTATTTTCTGTCATATTTTAATATGTCAACAATGAGAAAAAATATTTTTCTAACATACATTAATGAAACATTGTCCACTAATAATAAATAATTATGGTGTATTCTCAATTCACTTTAAACGTACTTACTTAATCTAGGTCTTATATTTTTACTTGTGCTATTCACGATTGCTACTTAAAAGTTTGATGGCTCTTGAAATACATTAATTAACAAATCTTTTGGCATGAATTTCAAAAGATAATCACAAAAGTGTATTCAAAATAAAATTACTCTCGCGAAAGACAAATCTATACGTCGTGAATATCTTTCTTAGCAATCGGTGTAATATCTATAACATCGTAATATTTTATTTTTCTTTAATAATATAATTACATATATAACGACTTTTGTAATAAAGTTTTAAGTATTTTTAGTATAGAACAAAGAGAAGCTTTCATGTTGGTACATGCCAAGGGTTGTAATATGTTATAATAGAATATCCGGAGTAATCTCGCATTCTCCTCGCGCGAGATTGGGGAAACAGGTGATCCCTCTTTTCGTTCACAGTATTTCCCGCGGGATGGCGCTAGGCTAGGACGTATGATCATATCCTGACCCACGAACGCCAAAGTCTTAACTTTCTAATGACATTTTATACCATCATCACAGCGGTTGTCCGTAAATGATTTTATTCTTGATATTTGTACTATTTGACTATCCTGCCTCCATCATCACATCTCGAGACAAAATTCTTAAAGATAATCGTAGATATTTTAGATTTTATTATAGCATAATAATATGTTTACAAGATACTTTTGAACATATGTAGTATGTTACTGATTTTTGTAAAAGGGGAAAATTAACCAATATTATATTTTAGACAAAGCTTCTTCCCTTACTCTCTACGAAAAATTTAAAATTAACTAGTTTTTATAAGAAAATGCTACACTAACCATTCGATTACTATCGCTAGCGATGTATTATGTTTTGTCATGTATTATTTATTGCCATTCTCATTTGTTATTGCATTAATTTTTTGATTTGTTGCAAATAAACAAACGACTTAAGTAAAAAGAGTAATATGTGTAAACAAATCGGTCATGATTCTTAGAGCCGAGTGTTTTTGCCGGAGGCGAAGGCGGAGTCGGAGTCGAAAAAATCGGAGAAAAATTATTAATCTATTCATCATCATAGATTAACATACAACCAAAAAAATGTAAACAAACACTTTTAGAGTCACTTTAATAAAAAAAAAGCAATATATCGTCGGCTTAGTGCAAGTTGTCACTAACTGAGAAAAAAATATAAAGATCAATAAATAACTAATTATCAAAAAAAAAATACTCAAAAGTGTCCATTATTATGTTACGGATTGGGTACAGATCAGACAAGTTATGTTAGGTATTAAATTGTACGGTATTTTTGAGAACTACACGAGTTTTGCACATTAACTGGACGATGTTTAGGTGATTTCTAAAGATATTCCTGTATATCCGTGGCGAGATTCGCGGCTCTCTGGAATTCGCCTGATGGTCTCTTGGCGTGACGCATGTGCTGCGGCGGTATATTATTGTGTACAACGCAGTGCATGCTGTTGACGTCGTTGCGCCGACGGTGGGCCCAAAACTTGGCACGCGACGCCCGTCCTATGTCTATAACGCGGAAGTCATCTCATCTCGTCCAATCGTTAATTATTATTATTGCTTGCTAACACTGTATAATTGATGCTACAGTAAATTCGTAAGACATGTCTATTCGGATTTTATTGTAGAACTCGCAGATCGTATTTTAAAATAAAAACAAACAGATCTTAAGTATCGTGGTTTATTTTCGAATAAATACAACATAACAAAAGAAAATTTGCCTTTGAACGCAAATTCATTAAATTGGTTGAAAGATCCCGTTCGAAGATTCGAAGCAATGGCCACCGTACTGAATATGACGAACGCCAAAGACATTCGACCACAGAGCTGGTGAAAATATTAAAATAATAAAAATATTTTGCCGCTATAAAATGACTCCATCGTTTATTATTACACGTTTCAGAATTACTTTGAAAGCATAAGAAGGTCTTTAGGAAAACTTACGATAAAATTCTAAATTCTAAATCGTTCAAAGTTTGTAACCTCCCACTCACTTTGTCACAAGCGACCCAGGTTTTGTCTTTCGGCATCTTCAGATTTTCAAGTGCACTGATGTCTGAAGATGCCGAAGGGCGAAACCCGGGTCGTTAGTGTCAAAGCGTGTGTGTACAAAATTTTAACAATTCAATTTTAATATTGAGTTTCCACAACACCGCCGCCGATTTTTTCAGACGGATTAGAAACACAGTTAGGTCCATTATTTTTTGGTTAAATTGAGGAATAACAAGTTGAAATAAGTAAAGAGTAAATCTCGAAAGTCAGGAAGGAACTGGTCAACTTAAAGTAAATCATATTATGATTGAAAGTCTAAATCAAAAGAATACTTTTATTTACTAAGCACCCAGTCAGTGTTCCAAGGGGTTTCCCTTATTTTTCCCTACATTAAAAACATTCAGCTGTCAGAATCATTACAGTGCGGACAGTACTCAAATATGATACATGCTTGAGAGGGATATAAAGACTTGCTGTGAACTTAGGATACAGAGAGTATGCAGGTTCCACATAGTTTTAGTACGGTCGTGGGGAACCTGCGGTCTTTTGGCTACTCTGGTGCGGCCTTGACCTGATCGGCCAAATCTGCAAAATTTTGTAATTTTGGTTCGAAAATTTTTGGAAGAGCTTTATTTGGCCAATAGGTTAATTCTTGGGATTTTGGGTGTCTAAATCCTTTGGTAATTTGGGAAATCCGCAAATTTCTGGGCCTTACAAATTTGCATGAAATTGTTTCCGGCCAAAGATTCCCTAGTCAATGTTTACTGCGGCCTTATGTTGAATCAGAAAAATGAATGCGGCCTTTAGACAAGAAAAGGTTCCCCGCCCCTGTTTTAGTAGGTAAATATAAGAATGTAAATAAATTAAAATGTCATAGCGTTGGCCAATTGAAGGTTTGCTTAAAAACGTGCTGATAACACAAGAACAATAGTTTTAAATGTATCTAGTAGAGGTTTGCACGGGCCCGGGTCTGGCCCGCGGGCTCTTACCCGACCCGGCCCGTGGGCCGGGCTCGGGCGGGTAAGCGCAATTGAGAGTCGGGCTCGGGCCGGGCCGGGCTTTGTAATTTGGGCTATAATCTGGGAAAAAGTATAACAAATCGAGGATTTCAAATTTCTCGGTGAGCTAAAAAAAAAGGACTTCCGTAGATTATCTGGGAAAAAGTATAGCAAATCGAGGATTTCAAATTTCTCGGTGAGCTAAAATAAAGAGTTTCGGGTCGGGTTCGGGTAACAAGTGCGGTATTAGACTCGGGCCCGAGCCGGGTCGGGCGTGAGTTTTTCGGGCTCGGACAGGGTAGTTTTGTAAAATTTTGGCCCGTGCAGACCTCTAGTATCTAGGTATATTTCGCGTATTTTTTTTATATTCAACTCCCCAGGGTTATAGAATGCGGTCGCGGCTTGCCACGTGTAAAAAGCGAACTGGCCTCTGCGCACATTTTCTCGCATGGATAGACATATGTATGTAAGTAAATATCAGATATGACTAAATAGATTCTATTTATTTTTTCTTCCTGTCGAGGCAGCCAAAATTAACAACCGTCCAGATTCGCGGATTCTCGAGAGCAAAACAAAATCTCCGAGGATTTAAAACGCCGAAAAGCACGTGTGGCATTAAATAGAATGTCCGACCTAGTAAAGAAGCGGTCGGCCTTTGCGCGTTCACGCTACGGTGCGCGACCCACGACGCCAGCATAGTTACGTCACTTGCGTAACATCATAGTAATAATTGCATTATCATTATTAAAACATTGCCCATTGCCAAAATCTTAAATGATTGAACAAAAAAAATGCTCCGAGATTGTAAAACATATCTGAAACAGTAAGTGATTTAGATAAATTATTGGCGTAATAATTTACGAAACAGTCTGTAGAATATCAATATGTTATACATTCAGCTCAAACGTGGCAAGTGATTTCGTTGAATAAATAAATGCTAGTGAATGGTACAGTACGTAACAGGTGTCCTGTAATGAAGGTATTCACTAGCTCGTGACAATCTTGCTCGCGTAGACAAAAGACAGTATTCAATTAATTGAATTTACTGGAACTCACTCGGTAGAACTCCATTATAATACGGTAAAAATGACAAAGTATAGTTAGTTCGATGTCGTTATGATTTGGAACACATTAATTGATCATTGAACCTTCGCCATCAGTATATAAGTGAAAGGTTTTTCCAAATTTGATCCGACTCCGAACACATAATATCAATATGTAAAAGCAATCTTGGTAATATGAAAATTGGGTACCAATACTCTTCTACTCTTTTCTTTGTCCACCCTAGCAATAAATGAATTTATAAATCGAGAATAAAAACAAAGAAATCAGTTAAATCTGTTTTCTGAGAAAATGATTTTTCAGATCCGTGCCTAAAGAGAATCATGAGCTTGATTGAGCAGCAGTTAAATACAATATTATGTCCATTAGAAACCGACCATACAATTATATAATAAACGACGTAGCATTATTAGAGAAGGTTTAAAATAACGTAATGATTACCAACACAATGTAAGAGATATTAACAAGTTTGTTTGATGAATTATGCTTATTTTATACATAGCCGTTTACGCTGAGCGAAACCGGACAGGCTCATTTGATAACAATAGTAAATACCAAAAAAAATGACGCTACATTATCGCTAGGCCTCCTTTAAATTACGGTCTACTGATATTTTGTTACAATCGCATAGCAACCGATTGTTTATTATATTTTTATACGAAAGCAGTGATAAAAAATAATAATATTAGTATCACTACTATCACAAAATACACGCCGTATGGAATTTAGAAATGCCATTTGTTTATCTTCTTCGTTCTTTCACACCGCTTACCAACACATATGATCGAGGTGTGATTGTAACAAATCATTTAGAATACGTACCTCTCATTGTTTTAGGTTAGGTTAGACCAGCGGTCGGCAAACTGCGCTCGCGAACAACATGCGGCTCTTTGGCCCATTGAGTGTGACTCTCCCGCAAAATATCAAACACAGTGCGATTGAAACTTCGTGTAAAACTCAAAATTGGAATGGGCGATCTCTAAATGGGTTAAATGTAATGTAAATCGTCCCATCGAGTTTGCAGCGGTTTACATAGGCGCACCACTAATACCGTAAGGACACTTTGTATTAAAAATTATTCCAGTAGGAATTTAACAATATTTCTTTTTGTGTGGCTAGCTACTATACACTATCTCTGCAAAAAAAATGAACCTTCTGCCGTTGGTTGATCTTATTGAAAAAGGTATTATTTTAGAAGTTGAGTGTGTAGTTGTCACTAGGGCTACCACTTATGGTGAAATCAACATAAAGGATCCATTCTTTTGTTTTAAATTAATACCTGAATTCCAATAATTTGTCCCTTTTACTTTTTATATATTTTTTTATAAAAATGTAAAAAATATATTTATTTATGCTTGTGACAACCCTGAAAGAAAAATCAAATATACGAAATTTCGATAATGCAACTTGAAAAATTACAACCTGATACATCATTTCATAGGTAAACTTTTAACATAATTCAAAAATCCATGAGCCCTATTTTTTTAAATAATTAAAAACACGTGGTATGTGAGTGTTTCTAAGCTTAAAACATCGCGGTACTGAAACGGGTAATAATTGATGCTCGTGGTGATGCTAATAAACAAGTGTTTTTTTTTTTTAATAGAATGCCTTCCCACCAAGAATTGAAATAAGCGTGCATTCGTTTACTGCGTATTAACACCATAATGCAAACGAATATGCATGCAATTGCAAGTGGTGATACAGTATTCAACCAATAGACTCGTTTAAAAAAAATTATCTGCTATCTACACGAATAAATTACTCCTGCAAGAGTGCAGTTAAGTAACATTGATGTTATCGGACACTATCATACACATTCGAATACGTACCCTTGACTAGCAACAGCTAGGAGAAAAAAATATACACGCGGCAATAATTGTCCGACGTTTGAAATCGCAAAACGTATTAGTTCTGACTTCTGACCGTGCAGGCTGAGCTATGTATTACAACACACAACATGACGCTTCTATGAAAACATACATTAACAAAATAAACAAGGATTTATAAAGTTAGTTGACATCAAAGCTGTTTTTAAAAAAATCGTATAAATATATATTTCTATTCTCCTTCGGGGCCAAGTTAATAATCCTGAAATTCTCATGACTATTTACTAATTTACATGCTCCCAATTTATTCTTACGTGGGCGAAACTATGAGCAAAAACTTTTTTTCTGAAAACTTATACCTCGTTTAGGAGTAGGGATTCTGTGTCGAGACGTCCCGGGACAAAAGTCCCGGGACTTTTAAGGTTTTTTGCTGTCTTAAGTCCCGGGACTTTGTTGTTAAATGTCCCGGGACTTAAGAAAGCCAAATTGTACATTTTAATTTTGAAAAAACCATTCTAACAAATAAAAATTGGATGCAAGCAATCGCTAATGTGACATTAAAAGTTAATTTTGATTTAAAATAAATTTACATTGGTGTCTATCATCTGATGTTGTTTTATTTACAAATGTTTTTCACTATTGTACAAAGTTACCAATGTCTCAATAGGACAAAAAAAGGTATAAAAGCTGTATGTATTGTGATTTGTGAAGTAACGGTCATAATTTTACCCAATTCATTGTTATTTTTTCAATACATGTACCGTTATCATCCCTTTTTAGTACATACATACAAATATTTAATTTAAATAAATTTATAATTTTATTGAAGGGGAAATAAAAGTCCCAAGTCCCGGGAAGTCCCGGGACTTTGACTTTATCACGTCTCGAGTCCCGGGACTTTTAAAAACCCGAGACTTCAGAATCCCTAGTTATGAGTCACCAGTTCCAAGGGCCGTTCGATTGGTCAACTCATTGCATAGAGAAGTGGACATTTTTAGTGACAGTATCTGTGAACTGTTTGTTAAATTTTACTATTTTATCTCTTGATTTTGTATGTTGATTTTGATGTATTATGTATTTTTATTTTATATTTTGTCTCATTATATTTGTCAAGTACATAGCGGATTGGCGTCAGCTGTCATGATACTGTACTTTTATTTTTTAAACAACAAATAGATATCTTTCTCGTGTTCTTGCTCTTGCAGACGCAAGTGGTATCCGATCTATCAATGCATTCTGTCTCGAGAGGTGGACATAATATGCGTAGATAAGCTTTGATTATTAAATTAAATAACTTCGTTTGAACATTTCCTACAGAACGCTAGTTGTCAAGCGAATGACATTTAAGATTATACAAAACAGCAAGTTTGTACATTTTTTCACGATTTTTTGCGATATGGCCGTCTCGTTTAATTGAGTAGACCGCTTTAAACTACGCAGTGAATTCGTAACTATTATCATAGCTCACGAGTCTTGCAGTGGGCCACATTTAATAATTATTTCATAAGATATCTTCAAGTCGATTCTACTTGATTGAATTTTAATACGACGTTGCGTCACAGCCAGTTGATCGCGTTTAATACCATTAGTTGTTTTATTTATTGACACATCAATCCAATACAGGGCCACAGTATGGGCCTTACCTGGTATATGTTAACACGGGCCAATGAGCCTATCTTATAAGTGTCCACATAGCGCTGAAATCACTGGACCTAACACAAGATGTCGATTTTTCAGCAGAGCAAATTAGTGCCATTAGATCGACTCGGGTTGTAAAAATTGAATTTAATTATTTAACGTCTCGAAGGGGGATACAAATTATTAACACAACAAGACATGGCACCAACAATAATTAAGGAGTTGATCCCATTCAAAAAATTCACACATCGATCCATTTAGGATCCAGAAATGGCATTATGCCAATGTAGTGAACAAGGTTTTATCGGATGAAGAGAAATGAATTCCCACAGTCAAACAGATCTACAAATCTTATTGGTATGACTTGATTTTTACGGTCACATCACAAAAAGTATAGATGACGAAATTGAAAAACTGTGTTCGTAGCTGGTGCGGGTTTCAGCTAAGCGGGGCAAGAAATAATTTTCCATAACCCTCGCAACTGCAGTCAAAGTCATACGGTCCGGCAGAGCAGTAAGAGTGAGGACGAATGTTGACATTAAAAAATTATCATAAAAGGTACTAATCCAAAGGTACGCTGAAAAAAGGTTCTGTGCAATATCATTCTCGACGAACTAGGGCCATAAATTTCGATAGCAAATTGACGATTTGAACACTCGACAAAGTCAGCGGTGTGGTCACCTCATAGCAGAGTCGTGCAATACACGAAGGCCCAGCGAAAAGGGAAGCCGTATCTACCGTGTAAAAAAGTGTTGATTCAATTTACGTGGGGAGGTCTTGCGTGACGTTTGCGTGAGGGTCGAAAATTTCTAGCTACGCCACTGGAGACAGTGTGTCGCTAATATCTAGGCCAAGCCATTTTATTTGGGTGCATTTTGCGGATGAAGCAACACAAGAGTTACTTGTTGTTTCGTTAAAATTTGCTCTTGCACTTATGTAACCACAACTCAAAAAAAGAAATTTGAATGATATACTACAATCACCAGTCATTCTTAGAATAATTTAAAAAAAAAACCAATGATGATAACGAATATGTTAAGCAATACATATTTTTTCTCTTAGATAGGAACATACCGAAAATATCTATATGTCCTACACAATAATCTTTTAAGATAAAAGTAGCTGATGATTCAATAATATTATTTCATAACTCGGTTCGATAGGTTCGTGCGATAAATCGCTTAATAATAATTTGACAACATAGTTACTAACTGTATCAGGTATACAGTGAACAAAAATGTCAAGAAATAACAGATGGCTCCACCAACCGACCGACACGTAACATTTACGAACACACTTCAAATTTATTTACGCGAGTTTCTGAGCCAACGCACACGGCTAGGATAGTTTAATTATCTCTTGGCATAATGTTTAGAATTGCTGGCACAAAATAATAACATGTATGCAGAAACGTGGCAGCAACATAACGTAGAGGCGTGCTAGTTCGGTGACGTCACCCATCGCCATCACAATAATAAAGAATAACATCATGGCGGGAAGACGTAGACGGCGCGGCGCCAAAACCCATTTATTTTCAATTTCAAGCATTATTCCATCTGCAACACTAAGTACGGCATGAATATTCATAAGCTTTTGTTACCGTTCGCTTCTTCTTCCTTGAAACAAATGAAGCCATTAAAATTCGGCATTCAAATAAAGAACGACTTATTTTTGTTCCAAAAATATTTCACTCGAGCTGAATTATTTTTAGCATTCATCCATCCATTAAAGGTCATCGAACATGAGCTTTCAGTACGGTTAGTAGGTAGGATCGAAACACAAAATTCGCAAACATTGCGCAATGGATAAGAGACCGATGCAAAAACAAATGATATGGCAAGGAAGCTATGAAGTATGTATATGTTTGTTATGTTTCTTACCATATTTATGGAATATCTATATATGATTCTCTAAGGCCGGCCACTGACGAGCGCGAAAAATCTTATTTTCTCATTAAAAGTTCAGCTCATGCTATAAATCAAGCTCATTAAAGTCAAAATCGAGTGAATTATGTTTGCTAACTACATCACGCCTGATATTCAAACGTTCAAAACGTCACTTAAGGCCGGCCACTGACGAGCGCGAAAAATCTTATTTTCTCATTAAAAGTTCAGCTCATGCTATAAATCAAGCTCATTAAAGTCAAAATCGAGTGAATTATGTTTGCTAACTAATTCTCGCCCGATATTTAAACGTTCAAAACGTCACTTAAAAGAACTATACATCTCCATTCATACTTTATGACCCATTACATACGAGTAAAAATGTTTAAATTTCTAAATAAAACAAAACAATTTGCAAACATTTGCGGAATGAAAGAATATCCAACAGGTTGGAAGTTCAAGTCGAAGTGTAGGTATATCATATACATATGTATATATTTTTTAATTAAAATCCAATAATAAGTAGTTTGAATTGCAAGTACATTATAAAAAAATATTAATTATGCGATTCTAGTACTCTATAATCAAGTTATAGAAAAACTATTCCATCAGAATTGGACGTATATATTATGCAAAAAGATACAATCCCTCCCACTTAAGTTTATTTATATTGTGTTACAGTATTGATTTATATTTTCATCAGTTTATAATGTCTGTAACGAACGAAGCCGGTTACAATTGTTATTGAAATAATGTGAAATCAGTACATAAGAGTAATATTTTTCATACATAAATATTTACGGTATCTAAAATTCCATCCCCCTATCCGATCTATAAAACAACGTGCAGTGAGAACGATTAGCTTACCGGTTGTTCTGTCTTAGCAAGATCTCTGTATGATTATATAGACTCGTAATAAAGTTTATTTTAAGAAATGTTTTCTACGACACTGTTTGTTAGTTTTCTTAAAAAAATATGCGATTATACATATATTCATAGATTCCGCATGTACAAATTCTTCATAAATATATATAATATTTTCAATAGTACTTATCAAATTAAGAAATTGTTAATATTGCTTCATAATCGGCAGATATTGCTTTATCGTTTTGATTTAAACCCTTTGAGTAGTGAGTTTATTTTTACTAAATTAGGATTAGGAGTACAAATATGTTTTAACCTTTTTACAAAATTGTTTTGTTCATTTGCAACAAATAATAAAAATAACGCGATCATCAAAAATCACAGATAAAAATGTTTTTACCCATATGTGAAAAAACAATGACATTTTAATTAAAACCAAGAGAATGGCAATAAGCATTAGAAACCAAAATATTTACCATATTTTGCCATACTCCTCAAAGGGTTAAAAATATATGTACCTACTTATTTTTGTTCTTCGTTCTCAGACAAATGGTAATAAACAAGTCAAAACATTTACTCAGCTTAATAAAAATGTATGTTTATGAGTAAGAAAAATATATCAGAGGTACCGAACCTTTTTAAGTTTGAGTGCCACTTTTTTAAAAATTTAATAATATGGCATGTGTTCAAATATATAATAATATATATTTTAACACATGCCATGGAAATAAAAAATGTCTAATTTACTTAATGACACATGACTATTAATGGCAAAATAAAAAAGACTAAAATTTAAAAAAAACCTTCAAAACTTTATTATTATTGAGATTTTTGCTGTTGGATGCTAGATGCTAAATGTTTTATATCGAGTTCACAGTTGGTAGCTTTTAATACAATACAAGAAATACAACTTTCGTTTGTTAGTCTACTTCTTATGTCTGATTTATGTATGATTATGTCTGATAATGTCAGTTCATTGAAGAGAATAATGATTCACAGGAATAAGTCTATGAAAAAATTGTTACTGTTGCACTGGATAATAGATCTTTTAGTTCCTATAAGTTGTCGAAACTGAGCAAACCTTCCCGAAAATTGTTATATTGTTCCTTCTAAAGCATTTTCAAATTGTTCTATTATTTTCCCTACATCCGGCTTTTCATTAATTTCCAGATTCATCATGTATTTTTTTAGGTTAGGAAAATACTTGAAATTTATGATCATTATATAACGTTTAAATATTAGTAACTAAGTTTCAAATGCTTTGAATTTTTTGTACACTATTTCTAAAACTTTTTTGATTTTTTTGTATTATCACTTTATTTTTTTGCAAAATCGTCTCGCGTGCCATAGGTTCGCTATCCTGCAATGCAAGGCGTCTGTGATGAAAAAATGTCAATAAGTGAATACACACGTGAATACTCCAGGGGCGGATGAAGTTCATGGAATGTGAAATTTTCATATTTCGTACTTACATATTTATATGTAAATCGAAAAACGTTACATTGAGTAATTATCAATTTTTAAGTGTTCAATGTCTCTACTTAGAAATGCATTATATTGAAAAATAATAGAACAATTATTTTATTGTCATCAGAACCAGGAATATGGCATATATTTTTTTTAGTTGAAAATGCTCGTGGTGAAATGTTGAAACCGGTTCTGATTGTTATAAAATAAGCGTAGAATAAGAACAAAAGAGATTCATTATTTTTTAGGGTATTTATTATACTCATACATAATATAAACCAATAATAACGTCTTATGTGCTACTTCGCAAAAACAAATATAGCACATTTACACTACAAGCTAGGTAAATAATCTTAAAATAAATCGATTTTTTGTCTATAAAAAATATTAAAACAAATTTGACTCTACACATATATTTAATATGACCAATTTTATTTAAGTACACCCCTGGAAGTAAAATCGATGGTACATACACTTAATAGCCCAATTCATCAAGTCACCAAAGTGTGCTGAACTTGACATATAATCAGATGCTTGCTGCATTTTCGCTACTATTTAGGTCGACTGCCGTATGTAATATTTTTAATTTTTCAGAGAACAAAAGATTCTTTCGAGCCAAGGTTTTAAGCAAGTATGCTTGTTCACAATGCAAAATAAAACATAAACGAAAATGTAACTAATTATATACTTCATCAATTCATAGTAGTTAAACATGAGACTAAAATTTTTATCAAAATAGAATTATAAAAATAGAAATCTTTAATTTATAATGTTTGATTATATCAATTATTGATATTGTCGATTTTAACTGAAACGGACTCAATTGCGTGCATTTGAAGTGAATTTAGTATGAAGAATATGTATTTTTCCAATGATTTCTGCGAAGCTAAAGCTATAATTCATATTTAATACAATTTTTCATTTTCGTTGTCATTGCTGTCTGTTTGCAATTGGAAATAATAATCATGACAATATGAAACGATCAATGGAACACTTTTGTACTTATTCCGGGTATTGTAGTTAGTGCTATTTTGCAATTTTTAGTCATAGTATTTAAAATTATACTGAAGTTTTGGGTGTCTCGTGAAATGTATTTCAAATAAAACCGCAGTTTTCTCCGACGATGGAAAAGATGAAATTGTTTAAGCTTCATTCATAACTCAAAGTAGCCAAAATTCAAATTACGGCAGTTTACTTATTAGGAGTGTTTTTATTTAGGCGGTTGAAGTGGTGAACTCTGTTCTTCGTCTGTGGCCATTCGAAACACTGCATCGCTAAAAACAATTAACGTCTCATTTTATCGTTTTATTACCCGACGTTTCTGCATTTCGGAATGATCGTGTGTGTCCAGCATTAAAACGTCACTTAAAAGAACTATACATCTCCATTCATACTTTATGACCCATTACATACGAGTAAAAATGTTTAAATTTCTAAATAAAACAAAACAATTTGCAAACATTTGCGGAATGAAAGAATATCCAACAGGTTGGAAGTTCAAGTCGAAGTGTAGGTATATCATATACATATGTATATATTTTTTAATTAAAATCCAATAATAAGTAGTTTGAATTGCAAGTACATTATAAAAAAATATTAATTATGCGATTCTAGTACTCTATAATCAAGTTATAGAAAAACTATTCCATCAGAATTGGACGTATATATTATGCAAAAAGATACAATCCTTCCCACTTAAGTTTACTTATATTGTGTTACAGTATTGATTTATATTTTCATCAGTTTATAATGTCTGTAACGAACGAAGCCGGATACAATCGTTATTGAAGTAATGTGAAATCAGTACATAAGAGTAATATTTTTCATACATAAATATTTACGGTATCTAAAATTCCATCCCCCTATCCGATCTATAAAGCAACGTGCAGTGAGAACGATTAGCTTACCGGTTGTTCTGTCTTAGCAAGATCTCTGTATGATTATATAGACTCGTAATAAAGTTTATTTTAAGAAATGTTTTCTACGACACTGTTTGTTAGTTCTCTTAAAAAAATATGCGATTATACATATATTCATAGATTCCGCATGTACAAATTCTTCATAAATATATATAATATTTTCAATAGTACTTATCAATTAAGAAATTGTTAATATTGCTTCATAATCGGCAGATATTGCTTTATCGTTTTGATTTAAACCCTTTGAGTAGTGAGTTTATTTTTACTAAATTAGGATTAGGAGTACAAATATGTTTTAACCTTTTTACAAAATTGTTTTGTTCATTTGCAACAAATAATAAAAATAACGCGATCATCAAAAATCACAGATAAAAATGTTTTTTACCCATATGTGAAAAAACAATGACATTTTAATTAAAACCAAGAAAATGGCAATAAGCATTAGAAACCAAAATATTTACCATATTTTGCCATACTCCTCAAAGGGTTAAAAATATATGTACCTACTTATTTTTGTTCTTCGTTCTCAGACAAATGGTAATAAATAAGTCAAAACATATACTCAGCTTAATAAAAATGTATGTTTATGAGTAAGAAAAATATATCAGAGGTACCGAACCTTTTTAAGTTTCAGTGCCACTTTTTTAAAAATTTAATAATATGGCATGTGTTCAAATATATAATAATATATATTTTAACACATGCCATGGAAATAAAAAATGTCTAATTTACTTAATGACACATGACTATTAATGGCAAAATAAAAAAGACTAAAATTTAAAAAAAACCTTCAAAACTTTATTATTATTGAGATTTTTGCTGTTGGATGCTAGATGCTAAATGTTTTATATCGAGTTCACAGTTGGTAGCTTTTAATACAATACAAGAAATACAACTTTCGTTTGTTAGTCTACTTCTTATGTCTGATTTATGTATGATTATGTCTGATAATGTCAGTTCATTGAAGAGAATAATGATTCACAGGAATAAGTCTATGAAAAAATTGTTACTGTTGCACTGGATAATAGATCTTTTAGTTCCTATAAGTTGTCGAAACTGAGCAAACCTTCCCGAAAATTGTTATATTGTTCCTTCTAAAGCATTTTCAAATTGTTCTATTATTTTCCCTACATCCGGCTTTTCATTAATATCCAGATTCATCATGTATTTTTTTAGGTTAGGAAAATACTTGAAATTTATGATCATTATATAACGTTTAAATATTTGTAACTAAGTTTCAAATGCTTTGAATTTTTTGTACACTATTTCTAAAACTTTTTTGATTTTTTTGTATTATCACTTTATTTTTTTGCAAAATCGTCTCGCGTGCCATAGGTTCGCTATCCTGCAATGCAAGGCGTCTGTGATGAAAAAATGTCAATAAGTGAATACACACAAGTGAATACTCCAGGGGCGGATGAAGTTCTTGGAATGTGAAATTTTCATATTTCGTACTTACATATTTATATGTAAATCGAAAAACGATACATTGAGTAATTATCAATTTTTAAGTGTTCAATGTCTCTACTTAGAAATGCATTATATTGAAAAATAATAGAACAATTATTTTATTGTCATCAGAACCAGGAATATGGCATATATTTTTTTTAGTTGAAAATGCTCGTGGTGAAATGTTGAAACCGGTTCTGATTGTTATAAAATAAGCGTAGAATAAGAACAAAAGAGATTCATTATTTTTTAGGGTATTTATTATACTCATACATAATATAAATCAATAATAACGTCTTATGTGCTACTTCACAAAAACAAATATAGCACATTTACACTACAAGCTAGGTAAATAATCTTAAAATAAATCGATTTTTTGTCTATAAAAAACATTAAAACGAATTTGACTCTACACATATATTTAATATGACCAATTTTATTTAAGTACACCCCTGGAAGTAAAATCGATGGTAGAAACACTTAATAGCCCTATTCATCAAGTCACCAAAGTGTGCTGAACTTGACATATAATCAGATGCTTGCTGCATTTTCGCTACTGTTTAGGTCGACTGCCGTATGTAATAATTTTAATTTTTCAGAAAACAAAAGATTCTTTCGAGCCAAGGTTTTAAGCAAGTATGCTTGTTCACAATGCAAAATAAAACATAAACGAAAATGTAACTAATTATATACTTCATCAATTCATAGTAGTTAAACATAAGACTAAAATTTTTATCAAAATAGAATTATAAAAATAGAAATCTTTAATTTATAATGTTTGATTATATCAATTATTGATATTGTCGATTTTAACTGAAACGGACTCAATTGCGTGCATTTGAAGTGAATTTAGTATGAAGAATATGTATTTTTCCAATGATTTCTGCGAAGCTAAAGCTATAATTCATATTTAATACAATTTTTCATTTTCGTTGTCATTGCTGTCTGTTTGCAATTGGAAATAATAATCATGACAATATGAAACGATCAATGGAACACTTTTGTACTTATTCCGGGTATTGTAGTTAGTGCTATTTTGCAATTTTTAGTCATCGTATTTAAAATTATACTGAAGTTTTGGGTGTCTCGTGAAATGTATTTCAAATAAAACCGCAGTTTTCTCCGACGATGGAAAAGATGAAATTGTTTAAGCTTCATTCATAACTCAAAGTAGCCAAAATTCAAATTACGGCAGTTTACTTATTAGGAGTGTTTTTATTTAGGCGGTTGAAGTGGTGAACTCTGTTCTTCGTCTGTGGCCATTCGAAACACTGCATCGCTAAAAACAATTAACGTCTCATTTTATCGTTTTATTACCCGACGTTTCTGCATTTCGGAATGATCGTGTGTGTCCAGCATTATATTAAATAAAAATACTATCGAAAAAATGAGATAATGTATTTCTTGGATCCACACAGTCAATATTCGTAAGGAATAGCTTTCGTAACCGTATCAACGTAAAAGGCAAAGTATGTACTTAACCATATTTATTATAAGATCCTTTTCAAACAAACAAAACAAATTAAATATCAAAATTGTCAATCCCAATGTAATATTGAAAATTGTTTCAGCGATATTACTTCGTGGAAAACCAACGAAATATTACTACCTATTAGACGAAAATGCATACATACGTATGTACTCGTAAAGCGAAAAAAATCGTGACATTTAATAATAAATATTCGACTAACATCTGTTTAAA
This sequence comes from Himalopsyche anomala, assembly GCA_031772345.1. Lineage (NCBI taxonomy): Eukaryota > Metazoa > Arthropoda > Insecta > Trichoptera > Rhyacophilidae > Himalopsyche > Himalopsyche anomala. The sequence goes on along the minus strand of CM062833.1, from coordinate 11,018,510 downwards.
TTGTAACATATTACGATTACAAAAATCTTACATCGGTTCAATACAAAGACGTCCTCTCAATTTTTCAAGAGCGATCGTACGAATCAAGACATAAAAAATATGCAATAAATTTCTTAAAATACCTAACACGACCGCTAGATGGTGTTAAAAGTACACGAATGGCCAACGCGTTTTGTTCATTGCTAATTTCCCCAGTGCCCTATGTGTTATCGCGTCGGCCCTTTGCATTCGCGCTTCGCCCCTTTTCATATGACATGACCCAATTTCGCGCGAACACAGGTCGGGAGTCGGGACCGAAATCAGTCCCCGTCACTCCGAGAGTTCTGAAGTCGGTGGGTCTGCAGAATTGGCCGACTTGGGCAACGTAAATGTAAATTCAGCGTGAGGAAATTGGATAGAATGTTGAGAAAACATTAGTTCATTAAAAAGAGAGAATACATTAATCATAACGGTACGGACATGTAGTGCTTCCTATGTTTATATGAGATTTTTAACAAAGTTACGATCATTAATTCAACGGGTTTTCCGTACCCTCATGTCCGCACCATTTTATCAAGGTTACCAGAAATACTTTCACTTTTCTAATATGACTGTACAATGCAAGGCATTCATCCCCTTAAGATGCGGTGTCCACGGGCTTCCTTATGAACAATTTCATGAATCTATTTTTCAACCGATTTATATATTTGTGTTCACTGGCATGGGTGCTTATCACGCTTTTAAAGAATTTGGACTCATTAACAATTATGGAATGGGTTAAGAATGAAAGCACTGAATACCTATGCCATCCAAACAAACAGTGTAATCGTGTGTATATTAGATAATAGGATACGAATACTCAACTACTATTATTATCTTGGTTTAGCAATTTTAAAACAACCAACCAACCAACTGGAACTAGGGTTTCCAATCCCGGATCCCGTCAAATTTTGTGTTTCCGAAATCCCGGGATCGCGACCGTACCAATTCCGGGATTTCTGGATAGAGAATTGTTTAGCAAATCCGTAAATTTATAGGATTTTGGATTTGGAAGAGCTAAAAAAACGATTCACGCTCGCATTTTGGGCAAATCGGCAAAATCCTGGGTTTGAGGAATTAAAATTCTTGGAAGAGCTAAAAAAGAGCTTGAAAAATAGTCAATCCCGGGATCGCAAAAAGGCTCCGGGATTGGATACCCTAACTGGAACTTTCCTTATTTATTCGTTGTCCACCACCAAGCACTGTTACTAAAGCTCTGCTCCAAATGTGTTTTGAGGTGTGTCGGAGTGTAGGGAATTTTAGTAAGATCATTTCAATATTCTCTATTGTGTGAGAATAATCGATTAGGTGTAAGGAAAAGAATCTTACATGACAATGATCTCAACCTGGAGGAGAAAAGAGACATTCAAGGTTTTACGTCACAAACTGTTATTGATGAAATTGTGTGTCAATGAGTCTAGAATCTAGATGTTGATAATGAAGATGCATAGAAATTATTTGTAAGACATGGGAGTGAACTTTCCTCAAAAGGACTGTTGAATCTTAAGCAAGAATATTTTCGATACTACTATTTATGTTATATTCGCTGTGTGGAGAATTCTTATACGGAAAAATCACCAATAAAACAATAAATACATGTTTAACACTTTCAAAATTTTCACTGTAAATACTTGCTGGAAAGGCATTATTTTTATACCTTTTACTTGGTTCAATGTAAATAGCATTGTTTTAACTTTTCCGATTCTAAGCTCAAGAAATGCGACCCCAATACCCACATATTCTCTATTATCTATTTTAATATGGGTGATACAATGTTTATAATTAAGGTATTCTTATATCATAGTTTTTTGGACCTTTTGTAGTTTATATAAATACACGATAACGCGATGCGATAATGAGATAAGCGCCCGCTTATCAGCGATCGTTCGTAAGATAACTACGCGTGAACGCATCAGTTGCAAATACATATTTGCACTGAAATGACGTATTTTTTACGCGCAACTTAAAATATAATTATTTATTAAAAAAAAACAACGGATTTTTATAAAAAAAAAATGTATGAGGAATGATGCAGAGACATTTTAAAGCCCTTAGAATATTTTTTTTTTTGAAATTCATAAGAATAAGGCCAATAATGAGGAAACCACTGGGATCCCTAAACGACCCCTATCGGCAGAGAAGTATTTTTCTAGTCTGCGAGCCGCGAGAGTTAATGTAATGAGCAAAACCGGTTCCGATCATATTAAATAAATGTGGAATTAGTACATAAGAGTGTTTTGTTTATTTGAATTATTAACTCTGTTGTAAAACGACTAAAGGCTACTTCTTTGTTCTTAGACAAAAATATACCCTTCCGATATGTGAAGAATAATTTCACTTCATTTCACCAGAGCTTCGTCAAATAGGTATTAAACTAAGGGAACAAAGCGCTTTGGCTGAGCAAACGATAATCGCCGAGTTGACCCTTTGAAGGGAGAATCCGTGGAAACGGTGCATCCGAAAATAGGCCATGCCCTGCCCCACATGCGAATATAGGTCACGTCTGAAAATGTTGAGCCAACCGATCTCCGGTATCAACTATTTCAACAGCTACGCGACCCTGCGAATCAATCGGGCGCATTGCTGTTCATTAAAATCAAAACGCATAATTTAATTTTATAAACGGAGATTATTTCTCAGGTGTTTCGATTGAATTGTTCAGTTGCCAAGCGAAACTGTTCGGACCGTTGAAGAAGTATTATACTAAAAAAAGTACGTTCAACCAATAAACACTGCTTTTCTTGCTTTTGAGTATTTTATATTAATTCTGCGTATACATTCAATATTAATCGATTGAAATTATTTCTTAAATTATAAGAAAATTCCATTCTCGTTTCAGCCAAAGAAAATTATTTCCGCCATTACGCTTACGATACTAAAAATATAATTGTTTTTCTGTGGTCTAGAATTAAAATAAAAAAAATGTAATTTGCCATTTTTAAAATTCAATAATATTTTGTATTTTAAATGAATTCCTTCTGTGTATGATTACATTAACCATAAGTCATCTGAGGGCTAGAGTCTAAACCAGTGAACCTTTTTTTTATCTGAGCCACATGACGGTTTTTGCTACATTACGTGGGCCGCAGCATATTGATAGTAATACGTAAATATGCCACACACTATACAAATTATAGTGACATAATATAAATTTAAGTACACAAAAAAATACATCCAAAATACTCATTTGTTTACGTATTTTTTTTGCAAACAATACCAGATGATTGTTTTGGGTCTCACATAAAATCTGAATGGGCTGCAGATTGAGTATCACTGGTCTAGACTCTAGTTGCATTAGGGACCAGACGGCTCAGGAGGAAAATCACTGTAAGGTATATCATTTTATTTTTTTTATCAAAATTTGGAATCTTCGACATTTATGTTTGGATGTCTAGTTGATATTGAGAGGTCTAGAAAAATTCTCAAGATGTTTATCTCGCTCAATTTTCCAACATCATAATATTTGGCGCATTGGCATGAGAAGTAATGTGTATATTTTTCATTTTTTTAACGATGCCCGTTTTCAATGTGGAGCATATGAACTCCTTCCCTTTTTTAGGATCGGGGTGGGTGGGGCGTCGTCTTAGACATCCATACATTCGAACTAGTTCTAACCATCCATAATTCGATTGAAAAAATAATTTACGACTGTCTATACTGGGATTCGGGCACGAAAGTGCGTGGGGCAGATGAATAAAATTACAATATAGGTATCGTAAACAAATAATTAATTGAAAACCTTTCGAAATGTGACACATTTCAATCGAAGCTGCTGTTAAATTATACCCAATTAAATATCGAGTGTGTTAGTAGATAAGTTGTAACATTTTTCTATGTGCCCAGGGCCTAGGCGATGCTGCAACTTCCTTGTCAATATTTATTAATTTGATACGTGACCCGATTCGGTGTCGGCAGGTCGGTGAGCATGCGCGGCAACCAACAGTGAAACGGACAAAGAGTTTTGCAGCCATTCGCACTAAAAGGTTTAAACAGCGACCAGGCATTCAAACTGATTCGACATAACTGGACTAAGTTATGCCGCTATAACTGATGTCATATTGTCGAGTAATGCATGATTATGAGGTCTTGTTACGAGTCAACTGATTTAAACTACCTTTATCAGAGGTGCAGGTGGTGTGATGATGAAATTTAATAATCATTCTCTACCTGTTCGGTAATGAATGATTCATCCAATTCTACATTTTTATATGAGAGGGTAGTAAAACAAAAAAAAACCTTTGTGTCCATACCTACACAAGAATGCATGCTATTTAAAAACGTTCATACTGGTTAAATCGACAGACTAAAGCGACAAAAGACATGATACGGTGAGAGACTGAGATGTGAATCTGTCCATGTTTTTAAATATTTTTTAACTCAATATGGAGACCATTTTACTGTACGTTGATAGCCTTTTCTTCAAAAATCAAGTAATAAGATAATTGAATTGGCATTTACTCGGCAAAAGTTTATTATTATAATAACAACATATTTTATTTAAAAAAAAAAGCTATTTCGACTTGGGACGTGGGGCGGGTGGGAAGTTATGAAATGATCACAGACATCCATCCATCCACATATTTAAAAACAATACATAAATGATAATCATGAGTATTCGAATCAAAAGCGCAACCCAAGGCCCAAGAACAATACCGCTAGTTTTTATTATATTATTTGTATTATTATATGTTTTGTATTGTATGTTGTATTTTATTGTATGTTTGTATTATTATTTAAGTAATCACATATTTATTACACCTGTTGTAGAAAGTGATTCAAATTGTAATAAACTAACAAAAAAAGGGTTCATGCAATTCTCGATTCATTACGCATTTCTCGCGTGTTACTTGTTACGTAGCTGGCCGTGCCATTTTTTAGTGACGCACTTTCGCCCTTTTGTATGATTCACCTGCCATTGCGGCCACTTTTAACCCTTGCGTCATACCGGTTGTCCCGAAATAGATTGACAATGTCAAAACCAAAGGGTCGCGCAGCACTACTTTTGCCATCCAATTGATCTTCCGCTCGGTCGAGCTGTCAAAACCTTTTTATGTCGGCCATTTTTTACTCAGCCGAACCCGATATCCAGTAGGCAGTGCAAAATAATTTGTAAAATTCAAAGTTTAATGACCCCAAGCAATGTTGAAAGCGGAGAAAAGAAAAACCAATTGATAACGGACGAAGACCATTAGCTTAGTGTTGTGTTATATAAAACAGATTAATGAAAACTTTGAAACGAATTGCTTCCGAAATTCAAATATTTACGCTGCTCCAGTGTGAAAGAGGTGGAGAATCCAAACGAAAGGACAATAATTGACAGAATAGAATAAGATCAAAATAATATACCTAGGTAGTATGACACGTGACATTTATGCAATACGTCATTAGGTATTATTCGATTTAGGCGGTAGAATCGTCCCTTAAAAATGGCGTGTAATTCAATAGTCAAATAAATCGAGGCAGTGGTTTTTAGAAATAAATTTAAAAAATTGAAACGTAGACCGTAAGTTATTTTAAAATCATGTATCCAAAAAGCATGGACGCATCTATTGAAGAGTTTGGCCTGCATGCCATTCGGCGTCAACGGTTCCGTTACCCCTGACACAAAAAAAAAACGAAAAAGGCTATTTTTATAAATTGGTAATCAATTATTATTTATTAAGTCTTACAAAATAATATATTATATAACAACACAGTTACCATAAAAAAACAAAATAGTAACGAAGTTTTATTGTATTCGAGTACGTTAACCTGTGGAAAACTGCGAATAATAATGGAGCCGATAATCGACGAGGTCGTTTTAAACCCATTACGTAACAATAAAGCAACAAACTTCCACATCTGATAAAATAAAACAATATCTACGCACGATAATAAATAAGTTTCGCTGAAAACTTTGCATCAAATAATAATACACATCAATTGTTTTCAAGGAAAACATACAAATTATGGCAACACCGCGTTGAATTATACGCATCTCTTTCGTACCAACTTTAAACGTCACAGCGTGGGGGCAATAAATAATAGAGTGCGACAAAGAAGCACAAACACCTGACTGAATATTAGTTTGAAGAAAAACGCATAGAAATTTACTTCAAGGAAAATTATTAGACCGCGTGTCCCACTCGCACTCTTGGTAAATAGCATTGTTTGCCATACTGAGAGCGAAGGCGTCGGAGGGAAATGGAGATATATCAAACCGTAGCATCGCGAAGGTAAACGGGTCATTTCCGGGTCAAGGTTCGCCAGATTTTAAATTTGGGTGGTTTGGTTGGGTGCCAGCGTTTTTAGGCGCCAATATTCAGTGTCATTATCATGAAAATTCTTTAAAAGAACGTAGCGCGATAATAGATCCATTTTTGTGTGGGGTATATAGTATTACTTCACACTTCAGGTGTTTTGGGTTTAATTAGACAATGGGTTATATATAATGTTACAGAAACAATGTCATCTGTCGCCGATTCAAATTAAGCCAGTGTCATTTTTTTGAAATCCAGGAAGCGTAGATTTAACAAAACCCTTCGCCGAGATTACTTGGACAAACAAAGTTTTTGTGTGTGTATATTATGAAATCAGCTGATAACGCTCAACGCGTCCATGATTCAATTCATTGTTGGGACATTTGCATACTTATATATCGAAGATGATTTTTTTTACGGAAACGAGCTATTATTATTTCATTATCAAAAGGTCTGAGCAAAAGCTCATATGACCAATGATTTATTTGTAACGATTTTTCGGTTATTGTTTAAAAAAAAAATAGAAGCCGCCCCCCATAGTTGCACGCTTGAATTTTATTACAATTGTAATAATTAAAGTGTTTAGGTCTATAATAATTATGGGAATAGGTTGATAGTGATTTTGACTTCACGCCATTCCCCGAACTATCTGTTCTGAACATTACTTCTAGTGTTGGCGTCAAACTGAAATAGTTACCTGTTGACGAATTTCCATATACGTTTAAACTTTAAAATAATAAAAATCCTACCGAGTAAATTGGGTTATTTTGAGTGAAAGTATTTATCATCATTATTATCTACACGAAATTGCAATCATGAATCGGGATAATGTGTTTTATTACCTCAATAAGTGTTTCATATAAAACTAACTGGGCATAAAGATTTCATAATGCAGGGCATCATTAGCGGGGTGGACGAATGTGGAACTACGGAGCCATTTCTGCCGCATCTATTACTGTCATTCCGGCTTACCTAGAAAAAGAAAAAAGAAAATTAATTTTATAATAAGCATATTATAACGATAGAAATGGCTACGGGGCATGGAATAAAACAATCAAATTTCAATTATAATACCCTTAGTTATTGGAGAGATAGATTAGATTACAGACCATTTATTTGTATGCATGAATTACAAATATAGTGGGTATATTATGAATACGTCATACGCCGAATTACTCGTGTGACGCAGTAGTGGCGCAATGTTCAAGGTTCAGAAGGGCCTGTTAGAATACTATTTGATAAAACGAACCTATTTAAAATATTGCGTCTCAACTTTTCATTTTTTGACTGATTAAAACCTGGCATACACACTGAAGACTTTAATATTTGTAAGAGTTCCGACAATTTAATTTATTTACAATTTGTTTTCATTTTTTATATGCATTGTCGCTAGTCACACTCAAATGTGTTTTTAACCGCTTCAGTACCGTAAGGCCACTGGTGCCCGCTACATACGAACGGCGTGAATACCATAAGGCCACTGAAGACCACGATATAAGTAAACTTTTAATATTCATAAATTCAGTCCTATTTTTTAAAATCATTAAAAACATGCGGTAGGTATGTGAGTGAATGCTTTTTAGCTTAAAACTTCGCGGTAAAAGGTTAAAAGCAAGATTGTACTTTTTCAACTTACTTTAAATGGTATCCGTATTCACTAGGGTATCCAATCCCGGAGCCTTTTTCCAATCCCGGGATTTCGGGATTGATAAATTTTCAATCCCGGGATCCCGGAATCCCGGGATTGAGATAAATTTACCGAGGAATTTGAAATCTCCGATTTGGTATACTTTTTCCCCGTATTCTCACGAAACCTCGTTTTTTTTTTTTTTAGCTCACCGAGGAATTCGAAATCCTCAATTTGGTATACTTTTTCCCAGAATTCTCACAAAACCTCGTTTTTTTTTTTTTAGCTCACCGAGGAATTCGAAATCCTCAATTTGGTATACTTTTTCCCAGAATTCTCACAAAACCTCGTTTTTTTTTTTTTTTATTTGGTATACTTTTTCCCAGAATTCTCACAGAACCTCGTTTTTTTTTTTTTTTAGCTCACCGAGGAATTCGAAATCCTCAATTTGGTATACTTTTTCCCAGAATTCTCACAAAACCTCGTTTTTTTTTTTTTTAGCTCACCGAGGAATTTGAAATCCTCAATTTGGTATACTTTTTCCCAGAATTCTCACGAAACCTCGTTTTTTTTTTTTTTAGCTCACCGAGGAATTCGAAATCCTCAATTTGGTATACTTTTTCCCAGAATTCTCACAAAACCTCGTTTTTTTTTTTTTTTTAGCTCACCGAGGAATTTGAAATCCTCAATTTGGTATACTTTTTCCCCGAATTCTAACAAAACCTCGTTTTTTTTTTTTAGCTCACCGAGGAATTTGAAATCCACAATTTGGTATACTTTTTCCCAGAATTCTCACGAAACCTCGTTTTTTTTTTTTTTTTAGCTCACCGAGGAATTTGAAATCCTCAATTTGGTATACTTTTCCCCCGAATTCTCACGAAACCTCGTTTTTTTTTTTTTTTTAGCTCACCGAGGAATTTCAATCGACAATTTGCCAATTTCATCTCACTTTTCGAGATTTACTCCAAATTTCTCAATCCCGAAATCCCGGGATCGCGACCATGTCAATCCCGGGATTTCGGGATCAGAAAATTGAACGGGATCCCGGGATTGGATGCCCTAGTATTCACCACATAAAACCCGCGAGGGTCCTTTTGAACTTCCCGTCACACGTGGCCCGATTTCTGCGCCTAAGCGTAACCCCCCCCCCCTCAATAATTGGGATTTCGATAATTTAGCAAATATACGTATAGTGAGTGTCTAAGACCAGACTCTACAAGTGAAACTTTTTGGCAGTCGGAGGATGAAAGATAAAGAAATAATTGCTATCAAGTAATAAATTTAAGTTAAAAATTCATTCTACTACCGTTGTTTCACTCGAGCTTATAGAATCTATATTGCTTTTGAATAAATAAATACCAATATCTTTAAATAATGTATTTTATTGAATATAAATTAATCCATTTTTTAAGTAAATGCAACTGCTATTGTTATCACATTTGGTGCGGCCACGAGACATTTACATAGGACCGCCGATACTTATAATGCGGCCACAATGAAATTTCACGTGAGAACCACTGTTATAGATGTAAGAATATCATTCGAAAACCTTCGCATTTTTCATCTCCGGAAGTCCGAGAACACTGGGGTAAAAATAATAATATATATATAAATGAACAATTACAGCAGCTCTATCGGAATCACAGAGAAGTTTCGTATATTTAAAAAAGCCTAACGATATAAATTGAAATATGTACATAAAATAGTTTACTGATCGGTTCGGGATTCGGTTAGTCGAATTAACACATCCGAATCCTGCCTACAGTGCTGTCGCATGTATCGGACGCTCGTATGCCCGTCGCCAGCATAGTGGCCGGACAAAACCAAAACAAACCTTGAATTAAAAATGTATAAAAAATAAACGACTACATAACATTAACTTAACGCACTGTGAATAATAACGATGATAAAATTGATAATAATTAATCTGCAATTCAAATTCAAGAAAAACGACGCAATAGTTTACGATTGTCTTTGTCACTTTGTGAAAGACGAAGCAATATTGTGTCGATTCTATACATACCAATAAAACAGTACAATTAGGCAATATATCTATAACGATTAAATAAAGCAACAACAAAAATAGCCAAAGTCCGAACTGATGTGTCATAATTAAAAAGTACTTTATTTTGATAATCAATTGTAAACCGTTCAGCTTTCCCAACGTAAAATACACTCGGTCCTCATTTTATGCAACCTTTTAAATTTTGAAGTTACGCGGTTTTTGTTTAATGAAAGTTTTAAAAAAAACACAGCAAATATAGTTCGAGAGTGTCACGCAATATTGCAGTAGATTGGAAAATCATTATGATATAATTTCTGCTAAAAATTTCGACTTGATATAGCGAACTACATAAAATAAGTAATCACCAAACAAAGAAAAACATCAGTAACTTTAGTCACTTATTACGCTGTTAGAAAAAAAAAGTCAGCAAAGAACGAAGGTTTAGCAAATGTCAATTCTAATCGGGAAGAACCATTTTCTTTAGCATGCAGTACTGTCATAATAAGAATAAAGGAAATATAAAAGGCACTGAGTATGCAGAAACGTTATATGTGTCACGTAGATTGTAGAACATTTCTGCATACATTTTTTCTTCTTTTGTACCTTTTTTATATCCTACATGTATTCATATATATACGATTACTTTCGATTAAAAATGTTGAAACGCAAAAATATAGAAAAAGTATGTTTTTAGTCCTTATTGTTTTACCAAACTTTTTTATGCGATTCTGACTATTTTTAATTCACTGCTTCAGAGTTGTTGAAATTTGTGGAACGCTTCTCTACCTTTTCTATATAAGTCGAGCCTTTTTGTGCATTTTTTACTGAGATATCATGTTAAATGCATCTACCTCATAAAAATATTATCGACTGTAAATCACAATTATCATACAATAGGGAAATATCAAAATCTTTGACGTAAAGCATCTTCAGATCAGGAATCGATTGCATTGATTACATTCACGTCAAATTAATATGTTTTAATTAACCATGAAAGGGATTAAGTATATAAATTCTCGCTATCTTCAATAGAACTACGCGAAATAGGAACTTAATACATTTTCACAGTGACTGGAGTACATAAATGCGAATTCAAACAAGACAATAACTGATTGAAATGGTAAATCAAACGTCGATTATACTGTATTTGGTGATATGTTTCAATATTCCTAATAAAATTAAGCTGCGATTGTGCCAAGTCTATATGCTTGTCTTATCCAAAGTGTGATTATATGTCCCTCATTATAAAACAGCTACGTTGCACTTGCAAAACCCGCATAGAAACAGTTCCATTTCGGAGGCGGGTCGCGTGTGCATTATATCGAGACTACGCTGAGGGGGGGGGGCACTAAGGGGGTCGACGGGTCAGTGGGACACTCTCGCTGCTCGGATATGATCCGCTTTTCGATTTTTTCCTCTCTCCCAATACACTTTTGGAACATTAACCAATGTGCAATCATCGCGCGTTACATTTGGCAGAACCGTCCCAGTTATTTTCACAGTAAGTATTCTAATTCAGGCTACAATTGGTTCGCCTTTCACCCATGTGACCAGATTTACGTAGGAGCTAGAGGTCTGCACGGGCCCGGGCCTGGCCCGCGGGCTCTTACCCGACCCGGCCCGTGGGGCGGGCTCGGGGGGGGGGGGTAAGCGCAATTGAGAGTCGGGCTCGGGCCGGGCCGGACTTTCGAATTTCGGATATAATATGGGAAAAAATATAGCAAATCGAGAATTTTAAATTCCTCGGCGAGCTAAAATAAGGAGTTTCGGGCTTCGGGTCGGGTTCGGGTAACAAGTGCGGTATTAGACTCGGGCCTGAGTTTTTCGAACTCGGACCGGATAATTTCGTAAAGTTTTGGCCCGTGCAGACCTCTAGTAGGAGCTGACTTACGTACAGGTGAAAGATTTAAAGTGTGTTAGCTACACCTTATTATTATACCGTATCACGTGCTCTCTTTTTAAATCGTATTATACATTCATATCGAGCACATTAGACGCGTATTGATAAATCATCCAAATTCAAAGACTATTATAGAATTTTATGATGTGCATGATATACCATCCCCTCGTTATCTTATCCCGGTTCATATTTTGTATTTTAAATAGTATAGTTTTTCACTTTTAAGGTTTTCACTGTCAATACTTGGTGGAATGGCATTATAATAAAAATAATAAAAGATTTTTAGTACCTTTTCCACATTTTTTATTTGATCAGGACCGGTTTCGCTCATCGCGAGCATTATCAACTGATAAGAAAAATATATAAGCAGTGCTATTTATACAAGTTAAACTGAAATAAAAGGTGTAAGCAACTACTAACAATGAAAAAGATTTACAAATTACATTATAATTACACAAAATTAAAATGCTTAACACCTTTAACATACAATTAAAAATCATCAATAAATATAAGTGGTCACTTTTAGGGTGTTCACTGTCAATACTTGGTGGAAAGGCATTATATTAGTAAAAAAAACAATAATCTTTTGTACTTCATTCCACTTTATTTAATATGTCAGGACCGGTTTCGCTCATTACGAGTTGAGTTGACGATGCTCGTAATGAGCGAAACCGGTCCTGACATATTAAATAAAGTGGAATGAAGTACAAAAGATTATTGTTTTTTTTTACAAATATAAGTGGCATTATTAATACCAAACATATTTTTAATACATTTAATAATTTGCTTTGTATGGCGGATAACAGAGATTTCATCTTTAAAATTCAAAATATAGACGATTAATCGTATTGCTTCAAGATGGAAAACGTGTGGTTAAAACTATTTGTGTGATGAGGAATTTTGCTAGATCGTGTGATGTACTTGCCATTGTCATTCTAAATATACCAAAATCTCATTTTTTTAAAGTGTGGGATGTGAGATATTATTTTATCACGAGCGATGCCCTATACTCGAGCGAGTGCAAATTATAAATGGCGTCGGTCATTTAATTTTATAGAATCAATAATGGCAATAATTGTCAAAAAAAGCTTAGTTTATAACCAATTCATATTTGTATAAATATGTTTATTCAAATACAACCATGCAATGCGAAACAACTGAAATTTTTAACATCAGCATTGAATTTGAAAAACAAACGACTTTAATAAAAGTTGCAAATTCACAGCGAATTCTCGGAGTAGATAATTAAGCTAAGTGTGTTGCCACAACTGGGACATGAAGTAAGGCCCTGTTGACGAAACTCCCGGAAGTTGATCACCGGACCACGAATCCGCTTGTTCAATGTTTAAAAAAAAACCTTTAAATGATTACTTACTTTCGAAATAATTAACGTGCATTTTACTTAATTTATTTACATGGCAACATTTACGTGGTATTGGTGCAGATAAAGAACGCGTAATGTTATTCATCATTATTTCTACAATAATTTACAAACTTACGAAAATTAGATTAGTACATCGGATTTGTAGGCATTATTATTATTTATTTTGCGATTACGTAAATACAGAAAATAAAACGAATATTAATTCAGTTTGAGATATCGTAACGCTTTGAAAATAATCATTTCGTTAAAATATGATTTGAATAAATGCATACATCCACCACGTTTGCACACATAATCAGGTAATTAAAATACACTTACGAGGTCTTTGCATATTATGCAATTATAAAAAGTATATATATATACATTTTTAATAAACGTGCTTAATATTCCATTTGAATGTTAGATACGTTATGGAAAATTATTGTTTATTTAACACTTTACCTACATAGATAAAAAAAAGCCTGTCGCATTAAAACTACAATAAGGAAGGAAATTTTTGAAGGATTTATACAAGATTTTGAAAAAGACTATGGACCAACAAAACATGTATAAACAAATCAAGGTTGCGAGACTATTTCACTGACTAACTCAGACAGGGCTTTGTAAGATTTTTTTTTTAAATGTATTGCTTCGTATGTTCTTTATTTAATTGGCGACATACTGAAACTGTTTTTACCATAAATAAAAAAGGAGGGTGGGCGCCAAAATTTCTTTAAATATGGGACGCAGTAAAATAATGTTTGGAAACCACTGAAATAATCAAAGAACGTGAAACGGTTGTACCTATGGAGAACTTAATAATATGAACATTCGGTGGATTTGGCGGTAGCTTTGTAGAAGTTCATTTTAATATAAAATAACTTAGATTATTTCACGTATTGTGCTTCAAACTGTGACACTTATTTTTTCAGAGGCATCCTCAGACAGACTTACTTTCACAAATGCTTGCTTAAGTACGAATGATTTTAATTTTACTATTCTTATATATTATAATAAGAATCAAATAAAAATGGGAGGCAAGGAGGGGATGATGATGACAAATGAAATGATTAACTTATGAGTTGCATCAATTAGGACGGGTTTAAGCCGTTGGAAAATAAATTTAGCAGTGGCGAACCACCTGTTTTATTCAAGATATTATTTAATAATATTTCTTTATTGTTAATTTATTTATAAAAAATCTAAACTATTCATTTTTAAACTTTTTTTATTCACCGATATTTCAGTATTGCAAAAAATTCACGAATAGCAGTATTGTAATCCCTAGTCACAACCAGAGCTATAGAGTCGGGTAAAAAATGAACGACTCAAACTCTAGGTTTAAATTAAAAACCTAATCCACCTCCGAATTATTATTTTCAATCTTTTTCGTTTAACTTACATATCTGTATACCACCATATCATTCTAGTAGATTTCACCAATCAATACGATGGATAAACTAATCATTTTTCAATACCTTTTAATGTTAATTTTCCGACTACCGCATCCGGAAAAAAAACATTCGACTCCACGACTTCACAGCCCTGGTCACAACACCGCGGTTGAGAATCCCCACGGTATCGAATATGTGATAGGTACATGAATTTCAAAAATTAGTGTTAAAATTACTAAATTATCTTATCTAAGTATTTGTATGTTTAAATGACATTTTCTAATCACAAATTATTCCATACCTATACAATATATCCGTGTTAGGGTATCCAATCCCGTAGCCTTTTTCCTATCCCGGGATTTCGGGATTGATTCATTTTCAATCCCAATTTTTTTAGCTCACCGAGGAATTTGAAATCCTCGATTTGGTATGCTTTTTCCCCAGTTTGTTGCAGACTCGTTTTTCTTTTTTTTTATCTCGCCGAGAAATTTGAAATCCACAATTTGCCAATTTCGTGTAAATTTTCGGGATTTGCTTAAAATTTCTCAATCCCGAAATCCCGGGATTTCGGGATCAGAAAATTGAACGGGATCCCGGATTCCGGGATTGGATACCCTAACCCGTGTACCACGCATCAATATTGATAGTAATAATTATTGTTAGTTTTGTGAATATCGCCAGCAGACTCAGCGCCAACTATCATAATTATAATATAATGTCAACACGTGCCATTATTTATTTCACTCAACAATTTAATGCAGCTTGCAACGTAACTCAATGTGCCAAACTCCATAACTACACGAAATACCACTTAATTCACAGAGGAGGAACGTCAAAACGTTATTATGGTATACCAAAATTAAATAAAAAAATAAAAAAAGACAAGCAAAACAGTTTTGATTTTGTTTTACTATGCCTGCTTCCGATGTGGATCGCATGGGCATGAACCTCTATCTACCTACAAGAACTGTTTTTTTTATTCAGTTTAACTCCTCTGTTTCAAAAAGTGTAGGGCTATAATGACTGAGATAGGACAGGACTAGTTAGTGGTTAGCTGATCACTCTCGCTTTAAGTTGGATCACAAACATTTATCCCTCTGAATACAAATTTATAAATAGACTGAAAAATCAATCAATTTATGAAACGAAGATAAAGAACAGTCAACATGCTACACATTTTTTAGCGAATGTGGTTAAAAATTTTAAAGTTAACTTTTATGACACCTATTATTTAGTATTTAAAAAATATATTATGAAATAAAATACATATATATATATTTGATCTTTCTTCGGGTTGAGAAAAACAAGATGGACACGTGCAGGTTCGTCAACAAATTTGATAGTAAACTGGCTCGGGTCGTACTCGTAACTAGGCAGATAAAACGACTTTTAAAACGTAACACGAATAGCAGCGGCGTCGCCACCTCATAGCAGAGTAGAGGTCTGCACGGGCCGGAATAATACAAAATTACCCGGTTCGAGTCCGAAAAACTCAGCCCCGACCCGAGTCTAATACCACACTTGTTACCCGAACCCGGCCCGAAGCTTATATTTATACTCCTCAGCCCGAAAAATACCCGTTGTTTACAAATTTACAACATTTTACGATCCACTATAGAACTGGTAATAATTAAAATTATCATGGCTGACTTATGACACGAAGGTAGTCTGAAATATTTTTCTAAAGAAATAAATTCCTAACCCGGGTCCGGCCCGAACCCGAATCTCAATTGCGCTTACCCGCCCGAACCCGGCCGGGCCGGGTAGGAGCCCGAAGGCCCTAGGCCCGGGCCCGTGCAGACATATATAGCAGAGTCATTGAATGCATGAGGGCCCAAATTTCTACATGCTCAATAATACGTCACTGAGCAAAAGCGTAAATTGTTCATAGATTATTATTTAGTAATATTATCCGACTGATTACTTTGCACGTTTTAAGTTTTTCAAAACACTATAAGTGCGAAAAATGTGTAGAAATCATATCAAATGTAATTACATACAAAAGCAAACGACCACGGTTGATTAAAGTGTATAATTATATCAAAACAATATACTTTACTGCAAGGTGTTATAATAATTCAGTGGCAGTGTATAAAAATCTGAGCGACATGAAGTATGTCACGTGAGTACGTTATGTCACTGGGAATGTTTACCAACAGATTGCAATTCACAATCGAGATGTCAGCGCTTGTAGAAGTCATGCCGAAAGGAGCTAAAGATCCAATCGATCATTTTATACAAAACGACGATGGGAATGGTACATGTAGTATGGCTGTGCGCTGGTGTGTTTTACTCCGCGAATAGAATCCATGTCAGATTCAAAATGAATTTATTTTAACACGTTAGCTTGTCCTTAACACTGTGCATGCGTGCCAGATTTGACTTTAAAAAAAGTCACGAGAAAGAGGCCTAAGACTCAAGGTGAATTAGCCTCGTTCAGAATTGACCACAGTATAAATGTTTGAGGGAGTTATTTATATGTGTATATCTATGTTTTTTTTATTATTAAAATTGGAATATTGCTCCGCTGGCAGTTGAGATATATGATTTTAAGGAATTTATATAAAAGAATTATCTATTGATACGAAGTTGTGTAGAGACCAAATTTAACGAACTTTATTAGTGAATGAGCAAAAATTGTATGCCATGCATATCGAAATTATTGAAAAATAAGTTGGCTTCTTGCGAGTGAAACGAAATCTTATTCATTTGCGTCAAATGAAACGTATAACAGCTCCTACAATAGCGTCAAGTTTACGGCGCGTTATTTAGTACATATCTGTCAAAGTATAAGTGAGATTTAAAATTACAAAAACATATCTTCAAACCCATCTATCATTGGTATTATCCTATTACAATAAATAATTTTCTCAACTGCCACGATTGCTGAACTTAACAAAGCAAACAATAAAAATGTGATCAATAAAAAAAACCATAATCGAAAAACGTTGAAGCGTGCTATGATCTATTCGTCTAGATCGCATAAAAACAAATCTAAATCACACGTTTTTGTCAAATCGATTGTGTTTTTTAGATTATAATTATCATTGTAAGACCTCGTAAAAACGCATGCCTTTCGTTACCAACGACTGCGTTACGTAGTGACTCGCAGAAAAGTTTCGTTCTCTCTTTCACTTGGCCTAGTTAACACTGCTTGTGTCTCGTTCGCACCCGCGTGACGGAGCGGCGAAACGATATATCTGTCCCTTATTTACCGTTCTAAAAAACGATTTCGAAAGAGTTGTTTGGCTAGCGTGTGTCTCTTTCTGGCGCGAAGGTATTGCAAATCTTTTAACAAGTATAGATAGAGGTAAATATGATTTAATAATTTCAATATTAATTGTTGTATGTAAACACAATACAAGTATTGGATTGATGGAAAATCTGCCCCAAGTAGATATACTAAATTAATATTATAGAATAGTATTCTGATTTTTTTGAAACATACTTCTCAAACAAATACTGACGACCTAACTCACGAAATGACACAGTGTTCAACGTATGTATTTATGAAATTTGTTTCATCAATTTTCGATAAATATTGTTTTGTAGAAACTGTATTGTTTAAAAATCTAGTGTTAATACAAATTTATGAAATGTTTCGATGCAAAAGATTTCCTCGATATTTGAATTAACGCGTAGATTTTACTTGTTTGACTCTTGATGTTAGATCCCCAATCAACTAACTACAATAGAATAGGATATTAAATTAAATGTTATTACATCAAAAACAACCGGTTTAAAAATTCGCAAATATGCCAGAGTGCGCGATCGCTAACGTCCATTACCCGGTTAATAATAAACGTGATACGGAAGCCTCGCTCTTACTTATTCAAAATGAATAATGGCGTCTCGCTCAAACGTTGCGCTGCTAACATGAAAAGCATACGTCAGTTTTCTATACACGTAGTTTGGATTTGGAAGGGAACATTGAAAATTATCTACTTTTTAAAAAGGCGGAACGAAATGCTGCTGAAATGAAACGACAATATGGCGTAAGAAACGAACGAGATCGTACCTACTGTAAATACATCAATTAAAATTTTGTAATTCAGACACAATATAATTTCACCGAAAGAAAAAAATAATATTATAGGTACCTACGTCGATATAATAATGTGCGGAATGCGGCACATAAATTCTCAATCATTAATTATTGACGTCAGATTGCGGTCACCGATTAGCGCCTAGTAGGCAAACGGTGCTGTAATGTATTGGGGACAACCCTGACATAGAAGTACGCTGACAACTGGATTCAAGTTGCAAAATTATCACAATGGATCGCGATATCGGTACCGAATCCGGGATTCCGGTATTCGCCGTGATTTTTAAATAGCGAAATATCAATATTTCGATATTGACAATGAACGAGAACCGTATTTTGAATGCAAAGTAATATTACAATACAATTGTTCGCGATTAATTGAAATATTTTTAATGTAATTTAAAATAAATCGTTTGTAGAATTTATGACGCTTTTTAAAAGTGTATCATTATTTTAAGAAACCGTAATTTCTTCAATAGATCGGCGGTAGTTTTGTGAATGTTCATTTTTAATATAAAATTAAATTTGATAACTTTGTTCTTCCACTTGTTTGTGGAAACGAGTATAATTACAAGGTTATCAAATTTAATTGTATATTCAGCCGTTAGATGTTTATGATTATTCATATGTTTTAATGATATTTTAAATGAAATACCGAAATACTGATTTTAATTAATTGCTTGCCCGGTATTGACATTTTTTTGCAATACCGGTCAGTATAGATATATTCGTCCGGTATTGCAATCTCTAATTATAACAAACAAAAATTAGAAAGGGCGCGAAGATGACGTTGACACAAAACGCCTTTTGTAGGTATATATTTTCATTAAAGTATTAAATTATGTTTGTGTCATCGGTATACCGGACATTTGGTATTGGATTCAGAAATAGTTTTATAATCGGTAGAAAGGTCAAATTATAAATACAATTAGATTAAAAAAGAAGCTAACATAATAAATTTCTATACCTGGGATGGGATATAAAAGTATGACGACAGTCGCAATGGCATAGCAAGGGGGGTGCGGGAGGGGCGGACCGCCCTGGGTGGCATTTTCAAAAATAAATACGATATTTTTAGAGAAATTATACGTATACATAAAAAAAATTAAGCCACCTGTAGTAGAGTAAAAATAAATAGTAGACGTGATAAAAAAAAAATCAGAGAAAATATTGGGGCGGCAAATTCAAGGACCGCCCCGGGCGGCAAGACCCCTTTCTACACCACTGGACAGTCGACATCACTCTATCGCTGCTTTTTTTTAAATCCATGTCCGCTCCCAATGTGGAGCATATGGCTTCCTAATGAAGGTATCTTAACAGATTTTTTTACGAGAGCTGTTTGTTGCTCAGTCGCTCAACCTCATTTTTTTCAAAGTGAGTAGTAGGGACAGAAGGATAAGGCTAGAACAGGACTAGTGGTTTGCTAAGAGAGGAAATGATGTGAATTGACATCACAAACACCCAGTCTTCGATCACAACTTTGGATTGAATAATTCTCAAATTCACTGTGATCTGACCGGGAATCGAACCCAGACCTGCGTGATCGGTAGAGCAAGCTCTAACCAACTGGGACACAGCAGGCGATATCGCTACTAGGGTATCCAATCCCGAACCCATTTTGTGATCCCGGGATTTCGGGGCCTCAAAATAGTAAATATTCTATAGAACCCGTGTAATATTTTAAATTTAGTTTAAATAATTCGTAAAACAAAGCCTCCAAATTTGATTACGCCTGGGACTTTTCCGAGTGCTTAATCCGTCACTGATGACCACGTTGAAACCCACCATATTGAACTAGGTACTCACCACTACCAAAAAGTTTAAATTAATATTCTACCTGAGAACAGTTATACGAAAAAGAAATACATTATGATAGGCAACAGTTTCCTACGACAGGTGGAGACTTGCAGAAACAAGTCTCGACTCTCGACCAAATCCTCGTAGGAGATTAGAAAGATAGTATGACATCATCTCAAATACAACCACACATTGTTACTTAGTATAAAAAAAAAACTGTTCTATCTGTCTGTAAGTATAAGCTATTCAGAAAATGGAATAAATCAATGGGAATATTCGACGTCCAAACAATACTTCTCGCTATATTTAAATAACCAAATAAACTAACTACTAGCCCACGGGTTCCCAACCAATGGGTCACGACTTTGAACAACAAAACTAAAACTACAGTCAACTAAAATTACCTTATTGAAAAAATGCCCTTTTCAATTGCATCGGGGCCGCGGGTCACATGGCTTTTATAAAAAGGGGTCGCCACCCAAAAAAGGTTAGGAAATTGATCGCATTTATTTTCTTTCTAAAAAGATCATTGAAGAATTCAATACACAACTAGTAGGTACTAAGTACATTGCTATTCTATACCCTATCTGTTTCAATTGATAACAAAAAAAAACTATTTGGATTTGAAAGTATGCACGTAAAAACATGTTTCGAATGATTATTATTCAGTAAAAAAATGTAATGCAATACATGGCATTCTTTTGCAAACATCGACAAATCATTGTTATAATTTAGATTAGAAAATACTTTTTACAATTTAAATAAAAATATGTTCACACAACACAGCAAAGAATAACTTTACTGTCCATTGATTTGATCGGGATTCACTTAAGAAAACATGTTGAAATGATTGCTAAACTTAACCATCGATAACTAAACAAGTGGCCGTTTTTCAATAATATAATAGGTATGTTATAAACATTTTGCATAACGCCAATTGACTGTGTTACAGTCTGAATGTAAGAAAATCACATCAGCTGTTTTTAATAGCGAAAAACTCAGCGGTACAGACCGTGGTATAGGTACGCTTTTTACATTTCGTCAGTCGCTATTATAAATCTTTCATTTCAAATTGAAACGGCACGCATATTGTTGCAAACTTGAGGCGGGCCACTAAATAAAATAAAATTAATATACAAAAGGTACACCTTGCATACTAATATACTTACTGTAGATATAATATCGTTATCAATTTACCAATTTCACGAAGTGACCGTTTAAGATATTCAAAGATCGAACACATCGATAAAAGTCAATTTTCAATATAAGGCAGGTTATTCATTTACTTACCACGGCACCGGAGCATTAGCGGTTAAATTTAAATGAGGTAGGTACAAACATAACTATTACTTTTCACCGAGTAGGTAATAAACGATTTGATATTACTAAGTGGATTGATATAAACTTTCATTTCAAGTTTATAGTACGTAGCACGGTACAGTGGCGGATTACCCTATAAACCAGTGTCTGCCAAACTGTGTGCCGCGGCACACTACTGCTCCGCAAGAAGTATCAGGTGTGCCGCGGTTGAAGAAGCATTAAAAATATTCATTTTAAATAATGCCTACAAGCTGTGAGCTAAAAAAAAGGAGTTTTGGAGATAATCTGCGGCATCTTGGTGTGGCGCGGTACTAGTTCCATTAGCCAGTGTGCCGTAAAGGAAAAAAGTTTGGCAGACACTGCTATAAACGAATGAGGCGCGCGCTTGGGGCCTGCGAATCTTAGGGGCTTATAATACTTTATATGATGAATAACCCATATATATATATATATATATTTAAATATATCTTTTAATTAGTATGTAATTTTCCAACGCTTTTAAGAAATCCTAAAAACAGAGACCTCCAAAGGTTTTACGTACAAGGTTGAGTACGTACTGTAATAGAAAATAAATATTGACGAGGTAATAAGTGTACAATCAATAATCGTAAACATAACTTGCAAAGTACGTATCTAAAATACGTTAAGAATCGTAGGGACCATAAGAAGTGCACAATATTTTTTTAAGTACCCATCCACGTATATATATTTGTGTTCAAATTATCCACAGCGTATAATAATGATAAATTATTTAAACTTTTTAGTCCAAGGGCCACCCACAATGACTTCCACAAAATCAGTATGTACATAATTCACCTTGCCAACCATACAAACTAAATAAAAATTATCGTAAAAGGTTTTCATCCGCTGCCGTAGTAGGTAGTTTTAACTTTGAAGATACCTGGGTTTAATAAACATAAATAACATTTTTGATTTTATTTTCACAATTTAAATAAGTAGCACTATAAAAAAAATAGTGTGTATACTGTATATTGACTGAAATACAATAAATAATTCATTCACGTCATATAGGAAATGGTGGGGAACCTTTTCATTTCGAAAGGTCACATTAATTTATCTGATGATGCTGCGGCCAAGAAAAAATATTAGATTTATTCAAAAAAATGTGTACTAACGTTATACTGTAAGTAAATGATAAAAAATGAAAGATACAAATTGAGAGAAGTGGCCACAATAGAGGCCCTAAAAGGCCGCAGGTGAGATTAATTTAATAGTCCTTTTAAAAATGCTCTCCATAAGTTTTGCATACAGCGCCAGAAAGAAGATGTTTTTTTATAGAATGATATTATGTTTCGAACACGTAAATTTTTATTTGTAATTGTAGCCCGCGCCCTCTATCTCGCTCACTTATAACAATCATCCTAGATAACAATGCATTCCGTCTCTTTCGGGAAGATAATTAATGTATGTGGAATGTGGAGCTATGTGAAAATGAATACAGCATCAACATAATTAGATGACTCGACGGGAGTCGTCATAATATATTTATGAAATAGCTATATACCCATGTATGTATATAGAGAAGAAAGAAGATATTTTAAATTCTTACTAGCTTCAGTTTACCTTCCTTATTCAAACGTATTGACATTTAAAGGCAGTTAGTTGGGCTAATTAAAAAAATATATTCCAATGAAATTTACGAACAGCGATCGAATAATTATAAGTGGGTACATAACAGAACTTTACATGAGTACTACAGTTGAGCATAATAATTGCTGATTAATTTGAATACATTTATGCCAGTTGATAAAATTTCCACATAGAAATCGTCAATTCCAAATTCGAACCGTTCGCAAATGATCTGTCTTCAAATGCATCGAAATTTTATATTGTCCCCATTTTGACACAACTTAGTATGTAAAATAATACATTTAGGTACATAATTGAAACAATGATAACCCAAAACTATTTTTCTCCAGAAACATAACGTACATTTTCGTGGTCAACGTCGTCTTCTTTTATAGCGGTGTTCACGGGTTCGAATCTCAGTTTAAGCAATTAAATAATTTGATTTTTCAATCAATTGGTTGATTCTTATTTAAAGTAGTCGATGTCTAATAGGTTTTACTCGTACGATCCGGAGCGAAACGAGTGCAATAAGCAGACAACATACTTACCTATTTGCTCGACATAAAAAGCAGTTTTGGTAAAAATCGGATTTGTTAACGTGCTACATAACGTGTCAATATACTACATATTGTGAGTAGATAAATAAATAGTGATAAAAAATCAAAATACTTTCAATCATGAAACAACAAATCGCAAAATAAATAAATTCTTAATGGCCAATACCTACGTAGTCAGAAAATAATATAGTTCTATAAAAAAAAAAACTTCATGGTTGGTGATACAATTTCTACATAAATTCACAATGTATTTGTTGTTTGTCCGTTTTTTCCAACCTCCATAGCGGTAATTGGCCATCTCAAAAAAGTTGTTTGTAAAACCTAGTTGAAGTTTGAAGACGTAGAAGTTCACGATAATTAATTTTGATAAAGTCGCTCAAACTCTTTTTAAGGGAGGCTGGGACTCTAAGAGAGCTTTTAGGCACGGACCGATATAAACCATTAACAAACGGTTTGCGACAAAGTTTTCGCATTGAAACAGAAACCAAACTTTTAACTACGCAAGTCAAGAAGCCTTAAGAAATGCATAGCATAATATTACGTAAAATAATTTCGTAAGATGACATTTTGAAAACAATTGTATTGTTATTTTCCCAGGCGATATTTTCCTGGAGAAATACTGCGTATTTCTTTATGAAGACGGTTTAAATACACTTACAGTATTATCATCTCTCGGCGACCATTCGGAAAACTAAATTGTCTCTGATCACGTTAATTGAAAACGCCAATTTAATGACGAATGTTATATTTCTGTTCCTTTATAAATTTAAGCATGTCTATTGATAATGATGGTATAAGTGTTTCAGGCAACCGCGTCTCTTTTATTATTAATAATTTCATCTCAATAGAGTGAAAGTGTTTGCCTGCCGATTCACCGTTACGATGTAGCGAATTCGTTACGCCAGGCGCGTGTCGTCGTTGTAACGGACCCGTTATCGATTTAATTTCAAAGCAAACATTATAATTTACGATTAAATTGAAAAGAAAAACAAATTTAAATAAATATCACACCAGACAAACATGTTATGAGCCGCAATGTGAGGTTATGATTAAAGTATCCACGGATTCACTTGTTTCCGCTAAAATCTTGAGGATATTAAAAATGGAGGGTTGATTGTATTATAATAAGACCGAGAGCCTAGAGA
The DNA here is from genome assembly GCA_031772345.1 of Himalopsyche anomala. Lineage (NCBI taxonomy): Eukaryota > Metazoa > Arthropoda > Insecta > Trichoptera > Rhyacophilidae > Himalopsyche > Himalopsyche anomala. Next base: position 10,993,510 of record CM062833.1, on the reverse strand, counting down.
GAACACGGTGCGAAAAATGCAGGGTAATAAAGATTTCATTATAGTCAATTTAGTGTCACTAATTCATATTTTGTATCTTTATATGTAAATTATTTAAATATTTTTTATTATCAATTGTTTATATAATTTAGAATTTCGACTGAAGGTGCTTGATAGAAATTTAATGTTAAATTTGAATCATTTTCGTTCTGTCCACTTCCATATTTTTTTTTTGTCGAATACACTCGAAATGACGAGTGCATTCAGACGAGAGTCAGTTCGAGTGCATTCGTACACTGGATAGTACCAGAAGATGCCGAAAGGCGAAACCCGGGTAGTTATCGACAAACAATTTTATGGAAGTGTACAGAATGAAAATAATTTATCAATTGTTTGTTACATCCTAATAATTTCACTTTGTTTTGTATAAATAGTACCGTAGAAATGTGTTTTTTTATCAGTTGATAATAATGTTCGTCATGAGCCAAGTAATATAAATAAAAGTGGAATAAGTACACAAAAATGTTGTAACATGACTGGTAATTTACTTATTTATTGCCGTTTCGTTTGTCTCAGCTCTGTCTCGGTATCAAACAACGACAAATTGCAATGATATCTAGTAATTTAGTACTCAAGTTTCTTTAAAAAAAGCTAATACATAGTTTCAAAAATCTTTTGATAAACATAAAAAACGAATTAATATCACTGGCTTGATTATCCTCTCATATATGTTAAATGCCGTATACATATTGTGATATAAATATAATCAAAAAGTTCGTAGCAATTTTCAGCTATGATAAATTATAGTAAATCATTTGCGCGTGTTAATTGATTATATTATTTGTGAAAGACATTTTCAAAAAAAAGAAGAAAAAACCAGCTGCTAGTAGTTGTAACTTCGTCCTTGCGCATTATTCAAACGTGTTATTTCGCTCGGGCATATTACAATATTTAACCAATTGTGTCAACAAAGAGTGCATGTGGATTTATAAATACAATAAATTGTATTTTTATTGTATGCGACGGAATTCAAAATATTTACATGTTTAGCCCCCCTTATATGGATGAAAAATATAGAAAAATGCCATTTCGAATCATAGTGGTATACCTACAAGGTTTAAAACAGCGTTTTTACAATGTTTTACAATACATAGACACTACATATTATACATACTAAAAGCATGACTTTTCAATTTTATTCTGATATTGAAATTACATCGAAGTTTATATGAAAATAATTGTTAGTATATTATATACACATGTTTAAAAAATAACATACGTGAGGATCAAACATTTAAAAAGTGATTTGTCACAAATTTTAAAAAATGCGGTTTATTGTCAGTTCTATAATAAATTAGTGTTAAAAAAAGGTTTTGTCTTATAAAAATAAAATCATAAAGTTGACACATTCAAGCAAACCGTGTTTTCTCCAAAACTCAAACCATCGTGTTCCCAGCTCTGTATTTGTGTGACAAATCACTTTTTGAATGTTTACTCTTCGTGTTAGTACTAATTCCAACTATTATTGTATGTATAAGACAGGACCGGTTTCGATCATGACGAACATTATCAACTGATAATAAAACACGATATTCAATTACATAAGGAATCTAATAATAGACCTTATCTATTTAATTTTGATCTGTATAAATTGTTTACAACACCTAGTATTTAGTAGTAGCTTTCCACCAAGTATTGATAGTGAACACCCTAAAAGTGATATTATATATATGTGTAAAAAATAATAATTCTAAGAACACACAGTTATAGGATGAATCAATATTAATCACATCGATATTTAACCATATTATTTTGAACGTTGTTATAAACTGATTTTCCCATAAATATGGAGTTACACCATTATTATTCTAAGCAACACGAATATCATTTCAAACAACTCAACAATGCTTACATAGATATCAATTAAATATTGCTTACTTGTAAGATAAATACTAATTATTTGTGCCAATACCAGCTAAGAAAACCATCGTCAGACTAAATTAACAGAAGTTATTTGCCATTGTCCAAATATCTACGTACAAACAAAACTCTATACAAACTCTGGTCAGCAAGGCGAAATGTTTAATTAATTTTGTCATCTGGCAATCTAAGACCAAATTACTCATTCGGTATCATTGAATAATAAAAAAAACTGAAATTACGACGCAATACGAGGCAAAAAGCCGAAATTAAAGTGATACATACTAGGGATAGTGTTTTAATTTGATACGAGTAGCCTGGTTCTGGTACCGCGCCTGGTACATGGTGGCAGTACAACATTTGCCTGATTTTCTTTGTTCTTTTATAACTGTTGTTATAAAAGTTTCCAGTTTCAGGGTTGGATAACCCTGGAACTGGAAATCACTGCCAGATGCTGCTCGGGCAAAAAACCATCACCTGACTTAATACACCAGAGCAAATAGTTAAACCCCAATTTCATATGTTCATATAGTTTCTTGTTAGCATAATCCGATCTTGATTTTGAAAACATACGGAGGAATACCAATCAGTTTGAATTCTTTAATAAATTGACCGGGACAATCTGATATATATCGAGCAAACTTCCTGTAACTCATTTACAATATAAGTTTATTTAATATTCGGAATCCCACAAAAACTTGGTACCCACCCTGGTACGGATAGGATAATAAGATCGTCTTTATATGCCTATTTTATCTTATCATTCAACTGTACACCCGTACCACGATTTACGCGAGATTTCGTTCATGTTGTTCAGTTTTAACGCTGTCAAAAAAATACATTTTTTCAATAATAATTAAACAAAACGTAAAAATCAATCACAGATAATTTAAGAAGGGTAGGCCCAGAAGAATCTGCAGCTAGATGTGGCTCTGATAATAATGATTTTGAACCAATTCTAAGGAAACAACTGGTTTTATTAGAATACAGTAGCTTCGAAGAGGAATATGTCGATTGTTATCCCGTTTTTAGTTATATACATAGTGTGTAACATAAGATTATAAAAAAAATATGAATTGCTATGGTAAAGTAAAATAAAATCATATTTTTATTCCACACCAAGTACAATTTTTTGTTATATTTTGATATACGAGACTATACAAACATTTCTACTTACATAAAATGTATATGTAATAAGTACGGGTTATATGCCTCAATTGACGCGAATTTTTATTCTTTGGAACCTATCTTCCATTTCGCGATTGAATTCTGCGGAACTTGTCTACCGCGCAAATCGGGTTATTGGTGTACGTGTTTATTTGTTTTTCCTTAATTAATTGCTTTGCCTTCTATAGATTTTGCAAGTAAATCACTCACGACATTTCATAAAATGAATTATTACAAATTACATATTAAATCACGTAATCGTATTGAATTGAAAACACTGGATACAAAAACCGACCGTGGCCCTGTAAAACCTACGTGAGGCAATGTAATTAGCGTTAATTACATCTGCGCCAGTCCCTACAGTTAGTTCCTGGTGAGCGACGGACGGCATGGCATCATCGCCAATCTACGAATAAGGCATAAAGATCAAATTAAACTTTTTTTTATAAATTAAGTTGGCCAAACCATAACTGACATTCGGCTTGCGGAGAGACGTCGCGATTAGAGGCAGTGGCGTATCGTAGATAAGATACAAAAAAAAATGCCCATCCGACACACAAACGCATAGACAAAGCTTATCATTTATAGGCCAAGTAGACAATCGAATAAGGTCATTTGAATACGGCGATACGAAATTCTGACACAAACGAAGGTTATGGATATTATTATCAGAGAAACAAAACGAATACTAGATAATAATAATAAATGTTCTTTGCATAATAGGAATTTGCCAGATTTTCACGCTGCCATATTTTAAAGTCGTTGGACCCATATGCGGCGTAGACAATAGCGAAAAAGAAGCTCCACGAACACTCACCCAGCGACAATGACGTAACGTTGACCGCATGCCTATATTCCTGCAAAATTATTCCCATTAAGATCGAAGAAGTGGATGTTTGTGAGGTCTGAATCTCACCAATCTATAAGCTGACTATTAGTCCCACCCTACTTCAATCATTTCCCTCGCATAACAAAATGTCGTAGAAAAACGTGTGTTGAGTTAAGCTCCATTGGAAATCTATGTACTCCACATTAAGAGCGAACATGTTTTATTTATTTATGAATTTATTTATTTTTAACGACTTCCACTCCTTTAAGGATATGTTTTGGATTTTTAATGAACTATCTCAAAAGAAGTTGTTCAACTAGTATCGACTGAAAACCACTTTCTGAACTTCTCACTTTATAAAAATTAGGGGCTTGAATAAAGGCGTTGGAAATCAACTAAAAGTTAGCTAGTCCCAATCTACACGCTCAGTTTCCCAGGATAGGATAAGCGTTGAACGGAAAGTTAAAAAATAACATTAAAAATATAAATCAATAAAAAAATCAAGATAATAATTAGTATGTACAATGAAAGATTATATTTGAACAGGTGTGCGAAACCTTGGCGCAGTAACCGAACATCGTTAACCATTCGATTTCAAGATCGACAACTAAATTATAGAGGATTAAATGAATAACAGGTTTTTATTGTCATTGCTATTTTTTTATTTAAAAACACATCGTTTTTTAACGTACTCTAAAAATATCAAGATCAAACGTTGACTGAAAGATTTGGATAAAAGAATTTACATAGAATATGCAGTAAGGACGCAATATAATTTATAAAAAGGAATGATGGAAGAATTTACAGGAGATTCAAAGAGATGCAAGGAGCACGCTGTAATGAAGTGTTGAAGCCATCGGTAAGCCCGCAACGAAGTAACAGAATATTTTGGTTCTAAGCGAAAATGAGCTGCTTAGCAATGTTCGGATTATCCGTGCGAATCATCCCACTGTTAGTTCGTATAATCAGAGGATCGGGGACAGTAATGCGTTTCTAGCTAGAATTGACGGTTAAAATATTATAATTACAGCATAAAATGGACATAATAATATGATTATGACAGTAAAAAAATGTCCAGCTTATATTTTTTTCTTCTAGTTGTATAATCATGTAATTGTGGCCAATTTTATCAGGAAACGAAAATTGCGCTGTTGTTTTATCCTCCTCGCCGTATTGGTTACACCCACCATTGTAGATTCGCTTATAAATACCAGTTTCTCTCCAGGCGAGCTGTTCTAGGCGCAGTTTACTGTATTGAAAGAACTGTGTCATTTTTTTTTGCCAGCAATCTTCCACACTACTCCACAGCTCGCTTGCTTGCCTACAATATAATTTTTATTTAATTCGTGCCGAGTTTCTAAACCCGTCCGATGGAATTATTTTCACTCTATTGCGAATGGAGCAAAAAAAGATATTCATTAAATGAAAATTGCCGTTGTTTTTTTTTCTTTCTTCCAACTCTTTCAATTTACCGACTACGGCTGACCGGGGTATATATAAGTGAACTACAGATTTTAAGCACAAAAAAGAGAAATTAGGTACAGGTGTAATAATCAGAAACGGATCGGCTGTTATAAGAAAAAAATGTCAATAAAGACACTTCCCAGATACAATTACTGTGTAAAAATATAAAAAAAACAATACATATAGTAAAACCCTTATTTACACTCAAGTCGGGACAGTGTAATTCGGGGTAGTGTAATTGGGGGAGTGAATCTCATACAAAATTATGGATTTGGTTTTTTCCGCAAAAAATGCAAAACTAAGAATTCACTTAGTTTTGCAAAAAAAAATATGGACGAAATATTTAGTTACTGAGTAATAAAATGCAAAGCCTGCCAAAATCCAACACATAGACATTCGCCCGGCTATACGTGTATAGCCTGGCACGTGTTAAATACACAGACGCTAATCAACATTTGACTGTATGCGCTGCACAGACGACCGTCTCGTAGCAACGACAATGAAATGCGACAGTGCAATTGGGGGATCTGCGGCGAATATTTCACGCCAGCGCGTAATTCGGGGTAGTGTAATTGGGGGTTCCACTGTACATATATCGCACACCTGCAATTAAGCCGTCACAAGTCCAAAACTACGTGTTTTGAGTCAAGTATTACGTTTGATAGTGTATTATTTGTACTTTATTTGACAAAAATTCCAGATGTCAAAGTCGTCATATATACAAAATGGTAAGTTAAAGAATTTCGGATGCCGCAATTAATATGCATCAGTTAGTTGTGATATTTAAACCGTGTTAAAGCAAAATAATAATTGTAAAAAAAAAAATATCCGTTTTATTAGCTCAGAACAATTTTTTAATTAAAAACTGTAAAAAGAATGAGGTAAGGTATTTATAATATGATGTTTTCAGAAATAGACATTCCGCCACATTCGCCTTAGATAAAATATTATTTTGAACGTGTGAGAAATCCCGTCAGCAATATTCATGTCAAATGCTTATAAGCTGACTATGATTTTTTAATGCCTGCAAATCCACACCCTATCCAGTCCTGAAAATAGGGTGTAAATAAAGCGATAAGATAGAAACTATTTCTTTCTTAACACGTTCAGCGTTGAAAATTCGTTTAGATCGAGTTAACTATTGCACACACTAGGCGCGTTATCTCGTCGCCTGCAATATCTGTTTCACAAAATAGGTTAGCATCGTTGTCATGTATCCTTTTAGCCATCCTTTTAGCACAGAACTATTAGTCAAGTTCAACAGTTTTTTAGTGCAACAACAATTTACTCCCAAATTATTTAGCGTTAAGGGTGTTGACCCGATAAATAATCTATATCGCCTGCAGCAGCGGTGGGCTGCCAATATCTTAACAAGGGGCTCGGTAAACCTTGTCCATTTTTTTTATCCATCTCCGCTCCCAATATCGAGCATATGGGATACCTGCTAGTGAAGGTATCTCATCAAAAGTTTTTATCTATGAGAACTGTTTGTTACTTAGTCGCTCAACCTATATTTTCCAAAGAGAGTAGTAGGGATAAAATGATAAGTCTAAGACAGGACTAGTGATTAAATAATCAATCACGTAACCCCCAGTTGAATTGAAATATCGGAAGAGTAGGAGGGAATTTTCAGACATCACAAACACCCAGGCCTTCGAATAGAAAATCGATAAAAAAAAAACGCTGACTCGAACCCGTTAGGTCCGGCACGGAAGCCCACAACGCTTAATAAAAAAATTAAGGGGTAACTAAGTCTTGTTTCATAATAGAATTTAACCATCGACAGTAATTGCAATTATGTGTTCTATCTTAACAAGGGGCTCGCCGGTCACGCCGAAATTTAACAAGGGGCTCGCGCGAGCCCCCTCCAGCCCACCCCTGGTCTGCAGTAAGGCAAAAGGACGCAACCCACACAGATTTTTTTACAGGAGGCACAAAAAACCTTCGATGATTTTGGACCAAAGCCAAAACATTAAATATACACAACCTTGAAGTGAAGACCAATAAACTAGTATTTTATTGACTCAATCTAATATTGATTTGATAAATTGTTTAAGAAAAACATTTGCGTAAGCCCTTTTTCCTGGTCGCAATTTTGGTTATGTTAAAAACTACATTTAGATACTAATAAAGCATTTGCAGCTTACATATTTTTGATAAAAGTGTATTTAGTTGTATACATTGTGAATACTGAAAAAAAAACTAGTAGGTGACTTACTTTTGCTTTTCTATCGTCGATATACTATTTAAAAAAAATGGATTAAGCAAATGACACGATCATCTCTTGTCAGGCAACTTTATTAAAAATAAATATAGAAATTATCTCTAAAGGTAAAAGCTGTAGTTGTTTAGTGAAAGTATATTTTATTTATTGTGTATTTCAATTATACCTCATCAGAACCGCCCATTTCCTTGTTTTGTAAGGTCCGGCATCGGCCACAGAAAGGATATGACTAACGTCATATCGTGTTATTTTTGTTAATAAAGGTGTTATACTTTAAATAGGGTAGCATTAAATCAAAATTCTGATGAAAATTAGTATCTATGATTGTATTATGCTTAGTAAAGGATAGTGTTCTTTACCTTAGTTAGGCTATTTCGATCTTGGTCATTTCACATTATGTCACACACACAACCCATGTCAGTTCTCAAGTGCAGATTGGGGCTTACCTGTAATGACAAAAAAACAGCACACATTAGAAAAAAGTGTTTGAAAAACGATACGAGAAAGAAACATTAATATTTGATTTCGATTCATATACTTTTTTTTTAATTCAGACGTTTATGCCTAGGTATCTATGTCGTATGATATTATGACAAACATATAGTATATTATGTGTTTTATACCTACGTCCCCACCCTCCCTCTATTTGATCCTGAATTTGGTCCACAAAATGCGACTAGCTAACAATAAATTATTATAAATACCGCATGCATTCCTAATATAGGTTATCTCAAAAGAACTTTGTTTACAATAGCTTCTTGTTACTCAGTTGTTTTACGTACCATTTTTAACGAGAGTAGAGAGCTGAATAGAATGGTAGGGCTAGGGCAAGACTAATTTATCTGCTACGCTCCGTTTTTTAGGATCGAATGAGTGAGAGGGAACTATCACCGACTTCGACATTCGAAAAAAAAATGATTGAAATTTCAATGCATGAAACTGTCCGTAGTGGGATTCGAGTCCGCGAGCACAGTAACTAAAGCCGACAGCGTTGATCATCCGGCTAAATATGCTCGGAAATCCGTACTTATAAATCTTTTTTTCTTATCCTCTACAAAAACAAGTGTTCGGGCGCGTAGATTTAAAAAAATCCTATTGATATTGCTAATGTTTTTTGTTAGACGGTAAGATGTCAGTACACCTGTGGACTTTAAAAATTCTACGCACGCTACTGCATGCAATGTGTATTAAATTAACTTGTCCCGTTTGCAAACGAAATCGGTGCAAATATCACTGCGAGCGAGATCATTTCTCACACTAAATCGCTCACTTTCACTCGGTCCGACCAATCATTTCTCAATGGAAAATTGTCGACTTTGACAGCTTGCATCAATTTATTGACAGCGTTCTAGAACAATCACACAATAATACATAATATGAGAGAATTCAACTCGACACGATTGACTCAAATAGCTGCCGTAAGTTAGAACCCAACCAATAAGAAATATCTGAAAGCCGACGATTATAAAATAGTGTATCGAAAAATTCAATCGCTGCTAATAAATAAGTCATGGCTATATGTATTGTTAAAATTGTTTCAAATCTGTTTTAAAGTTGCTAACATTGTCATTTTTTAAATTATTAAGCTTCGTGTTCGCTGTGCATACAATGCGGTGTCATTTATCGATTTTCAGTAATAAATTATTTCGATTTGAAAATTTAAAACGGTTTGATTTGCAGTTAATCAATCGGACAGCGCAGAAAGAAGCAAGTAAGGTCGCCATTTTATTACAATCTCAATTTTTTTGAAACATCAGTGAAAGTGAGACCCAGGAATCGACGTGTTCCTTCTCCGCTATTTACGTGCGATTTGTGTAATCCAATTTAATTTGAGTACTATACATTTTGCCGGAAAAATGAATAATAAAACGACAAGGGTTACTCAGATATGTCGTTATTCTGTGTTTCGGTTCCCATAAACACATTCGTTCGGTGCCATTTAACACCATTTCAAGTATCGCTGTAGAGCAGTGGTTTTTAACCGGTACACCGCGAAATAGTTACAATTTTTCCATATCTGTATATATATTTTTTTGAATTATTTTTTCTTTAACTGTTATGTAATCTGTAATAATTTTCTTTAACTGTTATGTAATCTGTAATAAAAGTTATGTTCGCATATTTTTCTTCGTTTTCTGACCGTTTGATTTTGGTGCTCCACAATTTTTTCATAATTAAGTGGACCGTGACTTCGAAAAGGTGAAGAGCCACTGTTGCAGAGATATCATACTAGCTTATTTTACTAGCCTCGATAGGTACAATAAGAATCGTTTTGAAATTGATTAACTTAAAGGTAAAAAGTAATTTTTCATCAAAACCAATTTAAATTCCCTCGTTTAATAAATTTCTCTATGCCCTTGAGAGACGTTATTTCGTGATTATACGAAACATTTTAACAGACACAATCGTATTCGAATAATTAATCGTGGAAAATTGAACACGGAGGATTAGTCACGCGAAAAACTGATCGAGAGAACAATTTCCTACGTGGAATATTATCCATTGCGGGGAAAACTTATCGGAAGAAAATGTCGTGCCGAAATGGAACGGGATAAAATTTTAATTCAACTTTAACATTCTGGTTATTTATGGACGATCTTGAGGCTCGTTTACTGGTAGATAATTTAGAAGGTTGGATTTCGAATTTAAACTATTTTCTTTTTGTTACCGATGAGAAGCAAAGTTTGCTGCTTGCGTACTTGAAAATAAACAAACACGCGAAGGGCATTTCACTAGCATATTTCTACACCTTTAGATATAAGTTGTCGCATAATTAAACACACATCGTGATGGTGTTATCACAAAATCGCAAGTGCTGAACGCACAACCACATAGACTCAAAGTGTGTTCCAAAATAATTACATACGTTATTAAGTAATTTTCAATAGACACGTTCATAAATTGCACGGAACCTTTCTCTTCGTGTTCAGCGGCGAGACGCTTCGAAATATGTATGGTTTGAAGACAAAATTGATCTGCGCAACATTTACGAGATGAAATCACGTAATATACTAAAAGCAAAATTCAAGCGATGTAGGTACATCCAATTAATATCTCGATAGAACGGCGTTACAATTTTTTAAAAAATATGTTTAATACAATATTTTATATTGATTATAATAAAATGAAAAAAAAAAAAGTTTAGCTCTACAAATATTATCTTATATGGTTGAAAGCTAGTTCGTTTTAAGACCTCATCAGAACTATGTTTAAACTTACATTCGCTATGTATACTGGCTAAGAAGAGATATACAGTACACCTTCTCAGCTATTCTAACATGCTACCTTATATTGAAAAATCTAGTATTAAATGTAACACATTGACTTTAGTGTTTACCGGAACGATAACAAATAAAGGAGTATTCAAAACAAATCAGTTTGAATTAAATAGATTGTGTATATAATAAATTACATTAGCTTCTTTTGACGGTCTTTGTAACGCAGCAATCCCTCGCCGTGTCGTAGATATTTTAAAAATATCGACCCATAATCGGCAAAAGAACTTAAGCGACACAATTTGGTAAATTGCGTTTTAAGCCAACAATTCTTCAATATCACCTGAGGCGTCAGTGACAATTTTTTTAGATCGTTATCTCATTCGCCTGATCTTTTTTACGGCCTGTGCATTTAAGCGTTTTGACTTGCTACCGTTTGTTTGTTCCACGTGAACCCCGATTGAGAAACGCTGATCTAGAGAACTGAAACTAGTCCGACAATTGTATGCACTTAAGAAATTCATTTTTCTATCTTGATTTAAAAAACCTTCTTTATAAATTGTCGGTAACAATTATCCGTCAATTACGGGTCGATCGACATATTACATTCGACACGTCGCCGTCAATTGAATCGCCCGATGTGTGTGATATTGAATCGAAGCATCCTCTTACAATATTGTCAATTTAACGCGGCGAGTATTTCCCATGGCCCTTTGGCCAAGCCTTGGACCGAGCCCGCGAATGGTAGTTATCCAACCGTACAATGATACAGTATTATGTCAATAATAATATATTTGAAAATCTACAATCTACGCTCTTATATCACACAGCTGAGCGATAACGTGTCAAAGTACGCGAAGAAAAAAAAGTTATCAATAAACATTGACTGATAATGCAATATCTGAGTCGTTCTTCCGCCTTCCGGCTTAATTAATTTGGCACAGGTATTTGCCGTATCTCTCGCGAAGCGGTATCTCTGACATTTATCGTAAATCTAATTATAAACAGTCATGCTGCTGTTTACATCACAGAAGATTCCAAAAAGTGTTGCGAAATTTGGAGCACACTGCCATGGTAACCTTAGTAAACTTACAGTTTTAATTTTGTGATAAGATTAATAAAAGAGCGCTGTATCTTTTATAGATAAAAGAATATTTTTACCAACGATGTTTCGAATCAAAACTGATCCACCGGTCGAAAGAAAAGGCAGGCAGGATTGAGGCTTTCCGGAGGCATCCGCAGCACGTGACTGGGTCACGTGCTGCGGATTTTTGTTTCACTTGATATGAACTCAAGGAAAAATAAACAATTCCACTGAAGACCAAGAATGTTAGCCAATCTTGTCGTAGGAATAGAAAATCGTGTTTGAATAAATGATATGATAAAAATGATTCTTGACAAGCGAAATAATAAAATGTTGTTCACCCGTTCTCTTACATGTATTTAAAATTGTATTATGTACAGTGGCGGATTACCCGATAAGCAAATGAGGCGCGCGTTTGGGGCCTCCGAATCACAGGGGCCATATATTTTTTGTTCAGAATTTTATATATCTTTAGTATTTTACTTGTAATTTTCTGACGTTGATATGTTATTCGTAAAATAAGGCCTCCAAATTGTATTGCACCTGGGGCCTTCCTTGTGCTTAATCCGCTACAGATTATGTATATGATGAAACATGATACAGCAATTTAAAAACGATATACTTAAAGGCTGTGGCCGATTACCCCATAAGCGCCAAAAATAGCTAATACATAATTTAATTTAACTTTACATGTAATTTTTCGACGCTTTCATGCTTACTGAAAAACAAGGCCTACAAATTTGATTGCCCCTGTGGACTCTCAAGTGCTTAATCCGCCACTGTTTATTAGGAATGGATTTCGTATAAAGATGTCATTTTTCAATACGATTCGGCACGATATCACTCTTATGCGTTCGCTCTATCATAAAAGTCCACGTTTGCACACTGCCTCGAGACCAGATACCGTCACTCATGTCTTCGCGGCAGCGGTATACCGTCAGTGATTAATTTGAAAAGGCATGGCGGTACGTAACGAGAAGCATGCGGCTACGTCACACAGTGGGAGCCCTTCGTAATACTAACTCGGCCTCGGTCCATTTTCGGTTCGGCTGACCTAACATTATTAGAATTAACACACAGTGTGATGATGCAAACGCATTTTCATAGGTTAGGGTAATCATTTTTATGCGTGTGGGATAACATAATAATAATAAAAAAAAAACATTAAACTAGTAACAGCTGACGGCGATATCTACGAGATGAGAATAATTGTCTAAATCAAGGCAATAGTATCATTATCATTATTAATAATAATCTTAGTGTGAGAATTCTTGATTTCATGGAAACTATTCCCTACCAACTTTTAAAAATTGTCGTGTAGTGATAACATATATACCACTCGTAAGACAATCGTGGTGGTACATGGTCGACTCAGGGATGATATCAATGGTATTTAAAACATCCGTTTCAACAACTTTGATAACTAAAATAAAAATTTCGTTTAACAACTGTTTACTGTTTATAGTAAATTATTTACCCGGCACTCGTTACATAGCAACGCTCTTAATACCAACACAACGATCGTCCGGGTCATTAGTCAGACAACTCCGAAAAATCTAAAGAGTAAAATATGCAGTAATCAGATATTTTTAAATAACTATTGATTTTTAGGATAAAAACGGGATATGACCAAGGGATGTCTGAAGAGAAGCATGCAGCTCACGAACCGCGGTTTGCCGACCCCTGGTTTGGGTCATAATACGATTTTTACTTAATGTTTCACAACTTAACTCAGTGCCGAAACAAATAAAATATACGAATGTCTTTCCAGTGGTGTAGGAAGGGGTACTGACGCCCGGGGCGATCCTTGAATTCGCCGCCCTCAATATTTCTTCTAATTTTGTTTTTCAGTCACTTCTATTATTTTTAATCTATTAACTAGGAGTTTTTACCACAGGTGGCTTAATTTTTTTATGTATACATATAATTTCTCGAAAAATATTGTATTTATCTTTGAAAATGCCACCCCCAAAAATGTGCCACCCGGGCCCCAGCCTCACTTCCATGCTACGCCACTGTGTCTTGCACAGGTGAGTAATACTTTATAGTGATAATTTAACTAATGATTCTCCCGTCATCTCAAAACGGGTTATTTGGAGCTGTCTGACTGATGAACGGAGCGATTGACAAACTACTGTAAGAACATTAATTTAAGAAACTCCGATCGCTATAATTATACGCGCGAATTCGAAGACTATGCTTGGCATAACGCTCGTAAAACGAATTGCTGTTATCATTAAAAATTCATACGAAACGAAAATTAACTGATTGGGCAAGTCATTTATTATACTGATTGCAGATTAAGGTGTAGTGCAGCCGTGGGCAGACTGAGGCCCGCGGCCATTACTATGCTACGTATAACTCGAAAATAATTTTCACTTTTGATCCACCATAGTGCATAATTATAAGGTCAAATTATCAGCAGGTGCAACTTGTTTCGATTTTTAAAAAAATGAGTCAATAATAATTATATTAAAAGAATTAAAAAATCACAACTAAAAATTTCGTGGTTCCAACAAATTTTGCTTCAGTAGTAAGAGCTGCACCATATCGGTCTGAGTTTAAAACCCGGGATGGGTAATATCAAATTTAGACATTCTCAATGCATTATTTAAGATTTTGGGATATCTTTTTCGTTCGAATTGATCTCCTCGTGTGATTTACGATATTCCAAATATTCGAGTACTTTTTCGGCAGGACGTAATATAATCACGTATAATATTTAAAAATGGGAATTAGTAAAAAAAATCGTTATATTTTTCCATATATCTGGCCATCTGATTTCGGTAATACCGGTATTGCAATCACAAGATATTTATAAAAACTGATAATGGATTTGTTCCAGCCTATCGAATATTAGAACTTGTGCGGCCCGTTTTTCATTTCAGTCCTTCGAATGCGGCTCATCAGCCCAAAAACGTTGCCCAGACCTGGTGCATTGTATTGTGCGCGTGCACTAATATCACGAAGCAGGGTGCATAGCAACAGCGAATCGTGGTAAATGCCAATTAAGCCAAACAGCTGTCCGCGTTTCGTCATAGACTTAGACTCATGATAGGCAAGTTGAGTGTCGAGCTGCAATCGATCGCTTCGTTAGTATACTTTCTGAATAAATATACATAATGACGATTGCGTATACATTTACTAGAATGGCCTTTAGCTAATTCAAATCAACTGGTACCCAACAGAGATATCTTTAAATAGGGACTCGACAGCCAGTGCAGTTTTTGTGGTATTTGAGACATAGAGCAATCATTTTTAATAAGGTCAGAGTTGCCCTTATGTTAGAAATTTGACACGAGCCACACGATCATAAAATATGTATATAAGTTTATTTGAAAAAAAAACAGATGATTTTTCAATAGGAGTAACACATTTCGTCGCAAATTTTCCTCAACCTGGTATCTCGAACATAAGTTTTCAGGAGACACATAAATGTAATTTATTCCACCCGTTTACAACATGCACGCAAACTCATCGCTTTGAAAGACCACTGAAATGGTTTTGTCCTCAATATCTGTGACGAAATTAAGGCATGAAGCAAATGCGTATTCATCCATCCCACCCTCTCCTTCATGCCAAACACAGCATATGACCATATTACTTTCGTAATAGATTAAATACAGCATGAAGTAAAATATATTTTGAGGTACGAGTCAATGAAATGTTTGAGTTAAAATTTTGAATTCATTAGATATAAAAAACCAAAACTGACAAAAATTGAGATAACTTCGTGTTGATAGAAAATTAACGACGATTTGTGTCGCGAGGAAAATAGCTCATTATCTCTCCACCCCCGCACACACATTGCAAGACTAGCTGTTTTGCTTAAAAAAATACGATTACCTATATGTGCTTATTTTGTTTAAATAAAACAATTTTAACCTCACCCCCTTCTACTTCAAGAAGCACGGCCTAGATTCGCCCTTCTGGAAAATCAATCCTGTAGAAAGAAAAATAAACGAAGAATTTCCCTACATGCCAAAAATGAAGTACACAAATAATGAGTAATTTCAATGAGAGTGATTTCTATTATCTGCGTGAACAGTAAACTCTTCCACACTCGTTAAATTGTTCAATAACTAAGATCAATAACAATAACGAAACACGTTTACACAAAAATTCGTTCAGATTTTTACTAAATGTAGTGTTGAAATGAAAAATATGTGACACTGCTAGCTATACATGTACCTACTGTCATTTCTTTACTGAAATTCAATATTTTTCTTGTTGATTTTTGGCTACTGAACTATCAGCAAGTAATAAAAATGTGCGACGTACCGATTCAACGATCACCTGCGATTATTTGGCGTAGCCTCTGATAAAGTTCATCTATCTAAGTAGAAACACGTACAGACATGGACATCGGCCCTTTGCGTTGCACATATCGAAGGTAAAAATGTATCCGACACGTCAGTACGAAAGCCATATCTAAATTTTAATTCTAAACCACGTCGACCTTGTCCCATTTTCGGTGGGCTGGTCTCGCAAATGAAATCTATTACACGCGTCGATAGTTGTTTTGCGCCCAAAGCTTGCACTTTCTACGTACGTAATAAATAAATAAATACATGATTATAATGAGAATGTAGGTTTATTCCACTGTGCTACAGTTTTATTTATTTTATTTTAATTTTATTTATTTATTTATTTATTTAATTAACATTGCAAAAGGTTGACAAATTATAAATTTAAAACTTTTACAATGGAGAAAAAAAAATAGTACAATTTAATATTAAAATCAGTAGAAAAAAAAATGGCAAAGAAGTCAACTGAGTAAGCTCCGACGAACTCTACTTTAATACATAAAAAATAGTATTCGTCGGAACTCACCCACGTCTACGTGGAATATGTCGACATCCGAAGCAATATTGTTGAACACCGTTAAAGCTCTCCCCAGTGGCATCCCCATTGGCAGGCTGGTTCTACACCTTGGGAGAACAAACAATTCATGTCCACGATTTCTCAAAAAATAATCAGGAACATTTAGATTCACATTCTCAAGAATGGTGGAATTCTCATTTTGGCCACGTATAAGTCGAAAGAAATATATGGCCAGATACATTTCTCTTCGAACATTCAAACTATTGAAGTTAAGCATGCCTAAGAGAAAGTCAGTTGGATAAAGCCATGGGTAATATCCATACACCCTCATATAGAGAAGTCTCAAAAATTTCTTCTGAATCTTCTCCACCATAAGGGTATATTTCGAGCATCTTGGGGCCCAAACAATTGACCCACTCTCAAGTCTACTTCGAACCAAAGCGTTGTACATTAATATTAGAACTTTAACTCCCGAAAAGACTCTGGTGGTACGGATGATAAAGCCCAACATTTGTAATGCTTTCTTGCAAGTAATCTTAATGTGATTATTGAATGTTAGTTTGCTCTCAAATTGTACGCCAAGATCTCTGACTGATGAAATTCGCGAGAGAATTCGGCCATTCATTGAATAACGGAAAAATAACACTCGCGACCCTCTTGTAAAGGATAAAAGATTGCATTTATCAATATTGAAATCGAGTTTGTTACACCGCCCCCAATCTATTATATTATCTATATCAGACTGAAGACGATGACAATCATCTAAGGTGACAACCTTCAAAAAAAGTTTCAAATCATCAGCGAATAACAAGAACATAGAATTTTTAATAACGCTTGCTATATCATTTATGAAAATAGTGAACAGCAATGGCCCCAGGTTTGAACCCTGCGGAACACCAGAGTACGTGCAAAATGGCATTGATTCGAAAAGCCCATACGATACGTATTGTTTTCTGTTCCTAAAATAACTACCAAAAAGCCTAACAAAACCATCAGACAAACCGATCAATTGGAGTTTTTCCAAAAGAATGTCATGATCGACCCTGTCAAATGCCTTCGAGAAATCATTGTAAGAACAGTCAACTTGCAGTCCTTTATCTAACGCCGTCGACACGTAATCCGTAAACACCATCAAGTTTGTGTCGGTTGATCTTCCGACTCTGAACCCATGCTGCTCACTAATTATAAATGGTTCAATCCTTTTTAAAATCATATGATGCATAATCATCTCAAGAACCTTAGCTGGCGCTGAGAGAACAGCCACCGGTCTATAATTTTCCACTGATGATTCTGCGCCATTCTTAAAAATTGGTGTAATCTTAGATATTTTCCATATTTCAGGGAAAATGCCTGATTTCATAACGAGATTAAATATATAACACAAAGGACTTTTGATGAGGTCAATACATCCTTTTAAAAAACATGTAGGCACCCTGTCGGGACCGAGCGAGCGGGTGTTTTTAAGTTTTTTGGTAAAAAAAATTACATCTGATTCATCGATTTGCATGGCATCAATGCATTGGGCACCATTTGTACGACTTTTTAAAATTGATTCAATATTAAGGTGTGGTATATCATTTGAGTATACAGATCTGAAATGGCCAGCAAATGCTTCTGCCACCCCCAGACCTGCCACTTCATGACCCTTCCAATTCATTGTCTCAGCGAATCCACCATCTTTTCTGATAGATTTGATATAATTTTTATCATAGTATTATCAGGCTATGCCGATAGTTGAGCGCCGGAGTCATTTCTTTTCTATCGCTGTCGTATTACCAATAACTCTCATCCGAAAATGTAAAACAGCGCGGATCCAATGCTGTGCAAACTAAATTTACAAAACCATACGCCAATTTGAAATCGGTACTTTTCACTCCTAGCCCAGCGGTCACTTTTGATTGAGCGGCCAAGGCTTTGAATACTAGAATGGAATATACAGTGGAACCTCTCATAACGAGCACTTCGTATAAAGAGTAATTCGCATAACGAGCAAAACAGATTGTGAAAAAAATGCTCCCTTAACGAGCGACATTTCGCATAACGAGTGACGCAGAGTTTTGGAAAGATCACTTTCACATCGTTGCTTGCCTCAATATGATTGACAAGACGTGGGAAGCGGTTACCAATAGAACCCTCACTTCAACTCGGAAGAAGCTTTGCCAAGGCGCGTTGTCGAATGTGATTTCGAGGGATTTAAAACAGTACCTGTGAAGTCTACAGTCAACGATATTAAATCTTTGGCCAATACCATGGAACTGGAAGTGGGTAACAACAAAATTGATGAACTTGTGAAAGAGTACAGTCAAGAGCTGACCACCGAAAAGCTTATGGAGTTGCATTGTTTTTCGCATTCCAGGTTGTTACGCTCCTTAACAATTTATAAGTATGTAATTTTACTTTAATACACGGTAAAAATATAAAAAAATATTTTTTTTCCGACATGGAACGCATTATTGTATTTAACATTGTTTTATGTGGGAAAAATTGTTTCGTTTAACGAGTGTTTCACATAACGAACACGATTCTGGAACGAATTAAACTCGTTATTAGAGGTTCCACTGTAATAGAGATTTTCCAATATTTATTAAAATTTATATATTGTATTATCGTCCATTCCTACAGAGAAAGAGCAATCAACTTAATTAGACTTGGAGAAAGGACTTAAAATTTTCCTTGTCTGAAGTTACTTCATACCCATTTAAAATAATACATTTTTTAATATGTTTTATTATCGCATGTGTTCTATTTTTATCAACACGATGCCCCCCAACATCAGGTCATCAAGCTTTACGAGGACTGGTTGTTAGAAAATCGAAAAAGATTACTGAAATTATGATTGAACAGAAAACTGGCGCTAAGATGATTACATATGTTGAGCCATTTTGTTTTCAAATATTGCAGTAACAATGTCCTGAATTTTCATTATTGCCGCGTGTACATTTTCAACCAATCGGCGTGCATTTCCGAGACTATTCCCGCTCGACCTGGCCGGCCGGTGCGCGCTCCGTATCAATAACACGGCCCCGTTGCGGATTCGTTTTACGCGTAGAATAAAGCGCGGCCAAAATTAGGTCGGCTGCTATTTCCGAGGGTGTGCGGCATTCCCCAAGAACCGCGGTGTCGTTGACTCCGGTGCCTATCTTCAGATCTTCTACACCATTTTAAGAAACGGCCCAAGTTCTCGAGCTTGCCCGCACGACAAAGCTGCCTTGTTGTGACCATAACCGAGGGTTTAGGTTACCACAGCGTATTGTTGGATTTTAAATCAATTGATTAGAATATTCGATAAAAAATAAAAAGAATTAAGCCTAGCCCAAGTATTCCGTTCTACAAAAATGCTGGAATTATTTTATAGCTGTTTCGGCTACACGCCATCCTCAGAACTACGTTTAACCTTTTAGCTGCCGTAGATAATTAATAGTAATTACCTAGCACGCCGGCTATAATTTTCAACTATTAATTTAATTAGTTATTGACGAGATAACTCGTCTCTGGCGTGTTGAGCACGAAAAATTTTACGAGATATCTCGTCTGTGGCAGCCATCGAGTTAAGCTGATTTTAGTTTACTTGATTATCTGAGAATCTGATATCTGTGTAAAGCCGAAATAGCTATCAACACCTACAATTCTTGTATGTATGTATAACCAAATTCTTTGTTGTGCTGACCATATTATATTACTTATTTCAATATAGCCAAGCCAAGGTTTGCCATGCGGGAATTCGAACCCCGGGTCGCAGCACGTAAGTTAGTAACTGGACCGCGGCGATAACAAACAAGGAAAACATTGACTTGTCAACCCACCAATAACAGGGTGGGTCAATGCGAGAAAACGGTAGCGACGTACGAAACTCATTTTAAATTGTGTGATATGAGTTTTTTTTTGTATAAGAAAAAGTCTGTCGGTATTTTCTGCTACTAGTGTGGAGCATTTTGGAGTTTTTTTTTATAAGATGACTGATTGTCACTCAGGTGCGCAATCTTTCTTCTTCCGAGAGACAGGACTTTTGTAAATACATTGATAATCACTCTTGCTGTGCGTGTTTTTTTTTTAATTGAATGGATAAAAGGTTGGGGTGGGGGTGGCGTTAGACACCACAAATGTCGATGCATTCGAATAAAACTTAGAAAATAACTTATAAAAGACGTATTCGAACTTGTGAGTTGTGGATAGGGTTGCCAGATTTCCTGCAAGTGAATCCGGGACGTTTGTCCGATTTGCTGACTTTGAATCCAAAAATCCAGGAATTAGGGTATCCAATCCTGAAGCCTTTTTGTAATCCTGATTTCGGGATTAATTCATTTTCATTCCCTTACCCTACATTTCCCCAGAAATCTCCGAAACTCGTTTTTTTAGCTCTTCCAATTTCAAAATCCTATCAATTTTCGGGATTTGCTAAAATTTCCGGGACAATCCCGGCCAATCCGAGACACTTGGCAACCCTAGTTGTGGACACCGCGACAAAAGGACCAGACGTTTAAATCAATATACACACACATCTTCGCTTGAAAACTGTAATAGGACATCTAAAAAAATATGTTTATTTTATGTTGCTACATATTGAGATTTTTTTTTCCTTTAAAAACGTAAGTACTGTGGTAGAATATGTCTTAGAACACGACATCATTGCATGGCATCTCAACACTATAAATTACATGGCGACCGGTTATCGGTCACGGTGCACACGACGAAAGGTGCACAGTATAATATAAGTAGATCGGTACACAATACAAAAATACCGCATGGGTGTGAGTGTCCTGTTCCTTGAACCCGCCTCCGGTTTGTTTACACACTCTGATATACTTAATTTTTTATTATTATTATTGTGAAGCGACCGCGCACACTCGCGCAGAAGGTGGGTGACCCGGGTGCACGATAATTTTACTGCAGCGAAATGCGTTGACACAATCGCCGGTGGATATTTCAATTACGTATTACCGTAAAGGACGAATCGTCGAGACCGGTGGCGTGACTAGCGTTTCCAGCGCCTCCAAAGTACACGAGAGACGTCACAAACGCAATCGCAACCTTTTTAGAACACTTGAGATAATATTATTTTGTTTTTTTCTCAAAAATATTGAATATAAAAAAATAATAATTCAACATCATTTAATAGGATCAGGACCGTTTTCGCTCACCGCAAACATTATCAACGGTCCCGATCTTAATAAATTAAAGTGTAATTAGTATGAAATTGCTTTTTTTTTTTTTAATACACCCAAGGCCTTCCCACCAAGAATCGAGGAGCCTGGTATGAAAAATGACCAGATCCACTTTTTCCTGAACAGAGAAAAACCACACTTTTCTTAACAGTTTTAATTATAAGGTCATATTCAAACCATTAATTGCATGGAAACGACGAGAAACAAATTCTGTTCTTTTGAATCAGTACTCCAATATTATAAGATATAGTGGAGTACCGATTCAATTTCCTCAAATCTCATATTTTCTCAAAACTGGATTTTGACGTGTTTGATCCCAAGCTCCTCAATTGGCAGTTAGTACCTTATATTTTATTATTATTGAATTATCATAAATGGACCGATTAATTTTTTAACACTAATTTCTGAAAAAAAACCATTGTTCCGATTGTTTATTATACAATTGAGCCGAATCTTTTTTATTATTTCAATGTGTGTTTAAGCGGATGATAAATATGGGTATGTTATATCTCCATTTGTAAAAGTAAATATCATTAAGGGATTAACTGGAAAAAAGACATTCCAATTCTAAAAGAAAACTGTACGATTATTTTATTTGGCATTATACTATATGTACCCAAAAAACGATGCTCGAGTTCTCGATATCTGAACATTCCGAGAAAGTGGGAGTCTCGAACTATAGAATGAAAAAGTCGAGAAATTGTAACCCTTATCAGGGCGAATGTTCACTCAGTGGAGGGGGGGGGGGGTTATGGAATTTCTAAATGAAATGAAACTACACGTGTTACGTGAAAATCAACACGCAAACAACACATGTAACGGTAGATCTATAAATAATGTAGTCACTAGAAACTTTTTCTAGAAATAAAACGGGCAGTTATGATATTAAAAATATCAAATTCATTCAGAGAGTGCTAGTAGTTCACTAGTACTAGGGCGTGGGATCCCGAGATCGACACCAATTCACCGATCAACTATTTCCGGGATCGTATTAATACCGATCCCGGGATTTTGGGATTCAATAGGAATACAATGTAAAACATGAAGTATTAAATCTTAATTCTTCCCGATTTACTAAGTTTAATATTAAAACTATTAGCGACAGTGTACCTCAGTTTGTCAATATACAAAATAAATGAATTGTGGTCTTACTCCCTCTCATATTTTATGGCAGTCGTAGACAGTAGCCGACAATTTTTGTCCATATTTTTTAACAAAATTCAGTTACAATCATTCTTTTTTTAAGCAGTAAAAGATTTTTTCAATTTTGATTTGAGATCTTGGACATGGGTGTTTGTGATATCTCCTTATATTGGAATTGATCTCAAGCAACTGTTTTTTAAGAAAAAAAAAATCATCTTGGCCGTTAGCTGTAATGCCAGTTATTTTGTTGTATTAATATTAGTGATATGTAAAAAAAAAAATGATAAATGAACAATCCTGGGATTGGAAAATTATGAATCCCGAAGTCCCGAGATTGGATGCCCTAGTTAACATCTAGCAGGTGCAATCTGCAACATATTATGATGTGGTATTTCATGAAAGGACGTGTAATTTACCGAACGCCCGCTGACAAACGGACACAAGATTCCTCACGTACAAGAAAGAAGATACCGTATTGCCGCAGATTGTAATTAATTAATGTATGCGAAACTTTTAGTCAAAAAAACGCAAGCGTGAAAGCGAACTAAAAAAACATGCCTCTTTTAATGGTTGTTTTCCCCACATATTTTCTCAATCTGTCACGAATGGTCTGTACTAACAATGGCGCGTTGCTGAAAGAACTTTTGATAACTAAAAAAAACATTCAATGTATGTTTGTTATTGCCATGTTATTTTGGGATTCTGCTAAGTAAAATTGTACCCAATTACCCAACATTACAAGACAAAAAACCAATCAGTCTATGCTTACCTAAAATATGTACTTGGCTTAAAGACCTACTGTTTAAAAATACATATTGAGTCAAACATCGTTAGATGTACACTTGCGTGTGTGCATAAGTATGTGTTTAGGACCTTTATCTTAAATTCTTTTACTTTGGGTCGAGTGTCAACTGTCAATAGAAATGGTGCTTGTAAGAAGATCCCATGGATGATACGGTATTCGAAAACAATATTCTCTTATCAGGAGCTGTGTCGATAAAGTGAATACTTTCGATGGTGTTTTTGCTAATTGTGGTTAGGATACGGAAGGCGCAGTTCAGCGTTGTACAAGATACAATATAAAAATGATGAATTGTTTACGCAGAAGCCATCGCAAGTAAGCCAATAACCCCTCGTATGAATAGCTTTCGGTATCAACCATTCAGCCAGATCTATCGCGCAAGTCATCGAACCCAGACTAGACGAAGATCCCTCGCACCCTTTCGCTGGGCGGGGGATCCTGGACCGGTGAACAAACCGCGCCAGACTTCGGTGCACCGGCGCCCGGGTGCAAGAAACCAGACGGACCGGGTTCACTGCCCCCCTCCTCTCACGCGTCGGCCTTTTTTCAACGTGGCCAATAATAAAAATAATAATACCGTGCAAATAGTTGCCATACCCATCGTTCGGCTGAGGTTAGTGTGCGGTTTGTTTTTTTTTTTGCATCTATTTCATTCGGCGAACCTGATGCGCGAAAGAGAAATTTTCAATACAATGACATTTGGGGGTCAGTGCATGTCAACATTTTAAAATGCAATTCGATTACTCACACTTGACATTTATTTGCGTGCATACATTGCAGACAATTTAAAGTTGCGATTTTTTTTATCGTTATTAAAACTATTCATAATCAAAAAGTCATACAAAAAGAAATGATTATTCCATCTCTAAGATTTTAATACACGTTATCTAGTAGGAACCGCCTTAATTTGTTGGCTGGAAATAATGTCAAATGAATCAATCCCATAGTGTGTACTAACTTTTTTGGCATGACCGATCGGTTCATTTTCAACCGTATCCGTTCTCAACATGTATCATATGGACTACAAAAGGAGTATTCCAATAAAATATGATTAATGAGAACTGTATATGTAAATATCTTCTCCTTTCGGATGGAGTATTAAAATAACTTGCAGTTATTCACCCTTGCTCGTCGGCGAGGAGAAAAAAAAACACCACAGATTACCATTCATGCCTTTCGATATAAAATTATGTATAAATCGATTGAAAAGTCGATGCTTGCAATTTTCTACTCGTAGGGATTATATATACCCTTGGCTGGACAACCAGTTCTGACAAACATTCAAGATCGACGCTCTCTCAGTTGACTAAAATTGAATGTATGTGTATAAACCGACTATAAATATGTATTGAGTTGCATTACAATAAAAACGATATTGCCTGAAGATGTTTGCAAATAAAAACACACGACCTTTTCCGATTTATAGATATTAGACGAAAAGTAACAAAAAAAAAACCTAGCCTAGCTCGTCTTCCACGAAATAAACTATGTATGTATTAAAATACTACGAAACAAGTCATCGTTTGCCAAATTTGGCGAGACCGGGTCGGGTCCGCGTGCGCGTTGTCGATCACTCACAAAATACTGGAAACGCGGACCAACAAAGAAAATATAAAAATATACCCCAACGTTCAAGCGGACAAGTCATCGGCCAGCGTAATGGGTTGGCACCGCGCCAACAGTTTGAGAAACAAAGGATACCGATTCAACAGCTTAACCTTGCCTTTGACAGTCAGGATGGGTGACTAAACTTTGAGAGGCACTCCGTCATAGCCAAACTATGACTGGGTCGCAAATCTATGGGTCATTTATAATTGAACTAAAAATTTGAAAGGACGCAATTTATACACACAAACATTTGCTATTAAGCACTAGAGAACACACAAACATAAATTTCAAAACTTCTCACTAAAAAAACTCTTAGTATCCACTTTGTAGGACGAACATGAATTTAATGATATCTGGTTACATTTGTGGTATTTTCTAGATTTTAAGTATTAATGTTTTCTCATAAAACATTAGAAATTAAATTTGAGTATACCACATCAGCTTGTCATCAACAATTCCCTTAAAATTACGGAAAGCACGCTGAGATTATAATATATTGCATATCTGGATTCTTCACATAATATGCAATAGTAATCAATCGACATTGTGTTACATAATATGTATACCGTCTTATTATCTTGATTGTGTTCTCGAATACATAATGTTACGTCCTATGTGAACCCTGTCCTAAAGGGTCCACAGAACATTCATAATACTGAGTAAAAAAAAACAAATGAATAATTCTGTGGAATAAGCAAGTTTCAGCTCGGTCGCCAGAAGTGGAAAACGTTTGGTGAATCGAGCTGTTTATATCAATAATACGTGTATGAAAAAGAAAGGAATAATATCAAATTATTTTTAAATTTTGTATTATTTTTCAATCATATCCACTCCCAACGTGTAGTATATAATATATTAGTAAAAAAATCTCTACATAAGCAGTTGAACGTGTAATTTTATTCGCAGCCCTATTCTTTAGGATATACCAGGGGTCGCCAAACCGCAACTATCAAGCCACATGCGGCTATTTGCATAGCTATTTGCAGCTATTCAGACATCCCTTGAACTTGTCACGTTTTTTTACCCAAAACATCCATATATTTTGCATATCTTTGGCTCTGTGATACCATTGATATACTGTTTCCTCGACAACTTGGCTCTTCTCACATGACACTTAGCCGACCCCTGGGGTAGACGTTCACTAAGAAAATACTAGTAGTTACGCCCCGTTATTAGAATCTGATGGGTGGAAGGAAAAACTTACAGGGATTCGAGCCCGTGGAGACCACACCACAACCGAATCGGGCGAACGACCGAGAGCCTCGACGACTCGGGCACGGGAACGGCAAAACATATTGCTACTGATCAAAAAAATAAAACATGAAATTTTCACTGAATATGCAACCGCGCCGATTAATGTTTCCTCGAGAAATAATCACGTATCTTCAGACTTCTGATAACCGTTAATTTGTCAGCGGACACTGTATGCATGAATAATGCAGGGTTGCCAGACGTTTCAGAGTAGTCTTCCCGAGTTCAACATAAAAATCTCTTGTGTGTACAAACTAACTATAAATACCGTCGGAGAATACAGTAAATCTTAACAAAACGATTTTTAAAACTGCTATGATTTTATAACATCTTGTATTAAAATAGGAATTAAGTATATTGATTGTATCTCATCTATATAATACTAAAATCAATGTGATTCATGAGAATGATTATTTTATAACTACTTTTATACATACCATCCGAATAACCGTTCGAAAAGTTGATAGACCCGATTTGTGATTTTGGCAACCCTGGTATAATATCAAACTTCATGATTTATATATTCAACCAGACCCAAACCGCCTTGTGATGATAAATATCAAGATAAGAAATCAATTATGTGGGATTGTCCTATGCCTACCTAAGGAGATACATGCTTTATACACATAAATTAAATACGTACCTACAACCTATTGGCCTGAGTGAATACAGTGGAAAGGTTATAGAAACCATCGACTTCGTATACAAATTCACATATTATTTTAAAAGATCGATTTATGTAAATGCCACTTTACGTATTGTAACCCAGAGCGTTGGCTACCTACAGCGGTGGTCCGTAATTTAATTCACCGTGTTAAATATTTCAATATTACAAATGTACAATAAAAATGCAATTTTTTTAAAACTGCGTATATCAAATGAGGTTTCTCGAAGTTGAAAAAGTATAATACAAATTTCAGAGTATGATTAAAGCCGTGAATATTTTTTTTCGACTTACACAAGTGCTACGAAACGCCACTCTCTAAGCAAATTCGAAACTATGTATGAATGTTTGCGGCTCTTAACGAATTTGCTTAGAGCGTAACGTTTCGAGGCCCTTGAGTGAAGGGTTGAAGAAGATTTGTTTCTAAGTGAAAGTATACAAACTTATACAATTGTTGAGAATATCGTTCAGTGTTTTACACGCTGTGTAAATTTGATACTGGTAATGGTGCTAAGGTAATGTTCGATAAAAGATGATCAAAAGACCAGTATTTCAATCACATTTAATACCATGCTAGACTAATCAGTTCAGATTAGCAATAATGTACTATTCAAAGTCAACCATCACGCTAAGTGTATGCTGACATGCAGGCGACGCAGCGCAGGGTAGCACAGAATTGTGCGGTCAGCGTATGCTGTGACAACTGCATCAGGACAATATATATATATATATAAATAAATATATAATTTGAAAATGTATAATTCTTTACCAAATCATCCAGGATCATTGTTTAATGAATTATTAAAATAAAACTCAAAGTTGAATTAAATTTAAATAATAATTCTGTGATACAAAATCTATGCTGCATATAAAATAAAAATAACTTTGATTATTCCACGTATTGTGTATCAAAATGTGACACGTGTTTCGCCTCTTTCAGAGGCATCCTCAGACAACTACTTTCGCAAATGTTTGCTTAAGTACGAAACGTTTGCAAACGTTTGCTTATGTACGTGCTTAAGATCGTACTTAAGCAAACATTTGCGAAAGTAGTTGTCTGAGGATGCCTCTGAAAGAGGCGAAACACGTGTCACATTTTGATACACAATACGTGGAATAATCAAAGTTATTTTTATTTTATATTAAAATGAACTTCCACAAAGTTACCGCCGAATCCATCGAAAGTCTATGCTGCATAATGAATACAATATATTGAGACGCCCGGTAGCCAACAAGTGTCAAGTCTGCAATAGAATAATATATATTATCGGTGTTTCCACGGCAACATTTGTTCTGTGTCATAATTATTACAGAGGTTTCGTCATGTTTACAATACAAAAGGGTTCCGCGATGTATATAATTTGGAAGCACTATTTTACACATCCGCCATTCAAAATTATCCAAATGACACTTTGCAATGATATGATTACGCGATATATAAAAAAAACCACGTAGGTATGTATACGACAAAAGAAAAACTTCACCGTTATCAATAAATAAATGAACCTACATCGATGGACGGCGGATATGTAAACAAAAAACACCCTTGACACTCCTCTTACAAAGCACAATAAATGAAATATTGTGCGTGTGATCCGTCAGAAATTTCGAATTATTGCATCAGATTTAAAACGTCGATATTATGCATTTATTCCCTGTGTATTTGGGGAGTTATGCCCAACACTGGCGTTGATTGTTTATGAAATGGCAAGCAAAATGATTTATTTATGTGTTGATCATTGTCAGAGCTCAGAAGCATCGTCACATTCGTAAAATAAATGCAACAGATGTTTTTTTGTATGAAACAGATACACAATACATAACTCAAAATTAAGTATTGTAAACAGTTAATTTTAATTTCATGTGCTTTTCGGACCTCACGGACCAGTAACCTCACAATTTTGATATTGCGGATAACGTACAAACATTGTGTAAAAAATAACGATAATTAAAGCTACATTATTATTAGTATGAATTGTTTATAACGTTTGTTAAATTATGATAAATTAATCATTAGGATGTTTGTAGCATGATTCTTTTCTTCGATGACGTTACTGCACTAATCCTGCTGACCGCCAATGTAGTCGAGTGGTCTAATTCGGTTGTGATATGCCCGGGTTTGAGTCCCTGTCACATTCATTGCTTGATGTGTACTCAAAAACTACGGGTATGTGTGATGTTAATAACCCATGAAGATTAATTAATAAAACCGATGGTGCGAACACTTAACTAATTGAGCTTTCTTTTCTTCACCTCTTCGGAAAGAGAAATTAAACGCCTGAATAACAATCAGTTCTCGTAAGAAACTTATGAAGTGATGCTGCAAAAGAAATAAATCCTAGGTTATTTATCTGCCAATACGTTAACAAGGGGCTCGCTTAATATCAAAGTAATTTATCAGTCATGTGCAATTAATTATATGCAATATTTCTAAATTATCAAACGATTGTTACTTAATACACTTAAAATATGCAACAATATATAATATGCAGCAATATGCAGTTTACCATAAACTGAATATTGCTGCTAAAAATGGCTATAAATGTACTACTGTGTATACTGGAAGCTGTCGTAGATAGTATATGTCAGAAATTGCATTTATGTACTAATTTGATCTGAGAATATTGTTTTCTATTAATTTAACAAGGGGCTCGCCGGCCGAGGTAAAATATAACAAGGGGCTTGCGCGAGCCCCTCCGAGCCCACTCCTGTATTCAGCTGAGCCCGTTCTATTCTTCAAGCGAATAAATTGATGATACAAAGTATTTTTTTGAATTATATTTTACATATTATATACCTACATAGATAGTATCTATCCAATGGATTGAACAATAAACAATACTTAATTTCCGATATTCATTCAAAAGATTCATAGATAGGTAGGTAGTATGAATTTCGTTTACTCCAATGCAATTCCCTCAAACGCTGATATGTAAAATATTTCTCTCATAATTCCGACGATAATATAATAAAATAATTCATATTTTTTAAATATTCCAACACTAAATCATTCCAAAACCAGACAGGTATAATGTTTTATATTTAATATAAAAGAGGCAGAGGATCTAGGTTCAGTTTTTTTCGTTCAGTTAAAAAACGGTTAATTTTGGGCATATTTTTTCGAGTGTATTCTTTCAAAATCATCGTACTCTTTGTTCAAAGTTTAGCAAAGTTTAGTTTAGCTTGGTATAGGAATGTTTGGAGTGCAACAGTTTGCAACATTCTGGAACACAAAAATATATGACGAATATGTTGTGCAACATTAGTATGCATGTTGCATTGATATACATTTTTGCCCCATAGCTATTTCAATACACATTTTTTGTAGAAGGATTCAAAGTTACAATTTTTTTTTCGAGTCTGACTCCACAGCTGTGGTAATATGGCATAATAGAAAAGTATTTAGATTCATAAGAATTATGCATTTATTATTATTCACAAGAACAACAACTTAATACTTAGGTGTGTTATACATTACGTATTTTTGTGGAAAACCGATATTTAAATGTAAGCTTTTGTTAAAATTTTCAATTTAAAAACTACTATTGGCTGTAAAAATCAACCTTTGAATGGTGCATGTGGTGTGAAAGATCAAAATCACCCGAGCTATTGAATCAATATTGATTCATCACTTTGTCGTTTTTTTTTCAATTCCCTCCATTGATTGCAATTATTTTTACCACACTTGCTCCCAATGGGAAACTAATGAATTTTCAATCAACTATCTCAACAAAACTTGTTTAACGAGAACTGGTTGTAAATCAGTCACTCAACCTACCTCTATAGGGATGTAAAGACGGGTTCAGCAAAATACTAGTAGTCGGCAAATCGCTCGAGCCTTTATTTGTTATCTTAAAAACTGTACACAAATATAATGCATCTACTTTTATTCGTGGTAATAGATACCCATTCAGTTTTCTATTGAAGGCTAAAATACGCCAAAATCAATTAATTATGTTGTGCTAAACAACATAATCAGTGTGAGATTAAAAAAATAAACGCACGCTTAGAAAGAACGGTTGTATTCTTCAAATAAAATTAAATTACACAACGTTACGATAAGAGGGCAGAAGGAAGATAAAAATAAATATTCTAAATTCCTTTTATAATAATTACATTTTGCGAGAAGACAATTAATATAAATGGATTGATATGAAATGCAATAAATATTATACTGCGTGCCACTGACTTTTAATGTGAAAGTTCATCCAACTCATTATAAAAGAAAATACCTATGTACATATATTGCAACGACTCACTGTTCGGGTGAGAAGGGTTTACTAACAAACGCAAGCCATTTCGTTTGACACGTTCGAAGTTTAAATTTTGATGAGACCAGCGTGAAATTAAAAACAAAACGCATGTCGACAGAACGGTTCTAATCGGAACTTTACCTGCGTGGACGTCCTTTTAAGAAACGATTTTTAAGACAATGAATATCCATCGCACACAAGGTGCCAAAATTTTTCTGAATATTAATTTATTACAATAGTGTCAAGAACGCTAAGAATGTATTCCAAAGACGAAGAGAGATGGCATACCTACCCAAAACTGTTAGTATTAAGTAATTTAGAAAGATATAACAAAAAGAAAAAAACACGAGCAGCAATTGAGGATAATATATTATATGGGTATATATTTTTTTACCATGTCCATTTCCCATGTGGAAGTATATGGATTACTGATAAAGTTTATCTCAACAGAAGTGTTTCTATGAGAATTATTACTCAGTTGATCAATCTATCTCTGTTTCCAAAGAGAGTGCGAATACAAGGATCTAGGAGAGAAGTAGTGGTTAGCTAATCACTCTCGCTACACCCCGTTTTCAGGAAGGATGGGTGGGAAGGGGTAATCAAGACATCACAAACATCCATGCCTTCCAGCAGGAATTCACAAATCGATTGAAGAATAAATATATATTACTGTCCGTCCTGGGATTCGTACCCGTGACCTCTGTAACCGAAGCCAAAAACGTTGATCACTCGACCACGCAGGCGGCATATATTGTAGAACAATAAATACTTGAGTATGTTGAAATATTCTTTATATGCTTCACTTCGAAGCGGATATGACTAAGGAATGAATAATGCGGTGATTTTCCACTGCTATATTCGGTGCATATTGTGATCCGCTAGTATTTTAAAAATATTATTTTGATGGTTATAACAAATTTTCCGCTATCCACTGTAGAGTCATAAACATAATAAAAATAAAACGAGTTTTTTTTAAAAACCGAGCGCGTGTACCAAATTAAAATCAGAGTTCAAAGAAGAAACATTTGCTTGGGTTAAAATCGAGAAAACACTTTCGTGAAATGGAACCTGTAATATGAAAATCAAATGTCAGAACTTCGGATAGCTAAACGCTAAACCACTAAGCTAAAGCGAAACACACCTATGGAAAATCAAAGATGAGGTGTACCGATAGAAATAGAACCAAATCATGTTTACTGCGGAATATCATGATATAATTTCTAAGGAAAACACGTCATTGCGTTCAGTTTGAAAGTTTAATAAGAAAATTTGTGACAAGTTTTCTTTTTTAAACAGTGACTTGGTTTGGTCAACGTAATGGCAAAAATAGTATACAAAATATGGACAAAATGTCACATCATTTTAAGTGTATTAGAAAAAAATATTTAACGCATTACTGTAACAGCAACATATATTTGTGGTTAGAAGAAGAATAATCGATTATATTGACTGATTGTTACATTTTCAAATGTCAGAAGTAAATTATTTAAAAACAAGATGAAAACGAGCGATGGCTAAAATGGTATCGAGCGTTGGTGAAAAAAATAGCAGGTAACTGACTGACTTTTAATTTCGGTTGACGATAACACGCTCGAAACAAACACTTGAATTACTACAAAATTAGCATCACTTTATTGCTTAGATATTATTCATATTTCGCGAATATATGTGAATGAATGTGCATTGCCCATAGCAACACCATCATTACGAGAAAATGGAATTAATTTGCAACAAAGAAAAACAGTTTCGACTTACCATTCCCGTTGTGTGGGGGAGGGGATTTTGCTCAGAATCTCTTGGGCTATAATATCACGCTGTTATACACGCATTTTGTCCTTTTTGAATACATTATAAAACACTTTTGGCACCGTCTATTTAGACAAAGAGTGATTTCACTGCGCGACTACTTGTTTTTATTAGTACTAGACTTCGCAGCGGACACAACTAAACTGACTAGTCAGCTGTTGAGAGAGCTTTCCTGTGATTGGATAATCAATTGAGAAATATTCACATGAAACCCGCCACGACTATCTACAGTGTGCTCGTATTTAGCAATCACCTCTTTCTAACTCTGAAATGTACACCAACTATATGACCTTGAAATTGAAAATATTCGATTCTTTAAAGAAAATTTGAGTTTATAGCTTGATTAAAAAAGTTTTTTGATTTATTTTTTTCGTTTTATAATGGTTTTGAGTCAGTTTTTCTGGTTATCATTCATGTATATAGTTGTTTAAAAATAAAGCCCTTCTGTCAAAATTTATAACGTACGTGTATTTATTTTCGGATTTCTATATTGATATTTTAGGGAAAGGAGTCTGATTGGGTAAAACACAGCTGTTTTGTCAAACGTCTGTGAGACTTACCTTTTTTGTCGCTAGAGAACGCCAGCTATCAACAGCTGACTTATACAAGTTTTGATCACTACATTCCGATGAAAATTAAATAATAGTTCAATACATTCAATGCATCCACCTTATGATTCATATTTTTTAGTATGGTTATTTTATAATATTCATATCAAAGAACTTTTCAGTAAGTAGGTTGATTAGAAGATTTAGACGTAGCAAGTGTACATCATGTTTTCTCTTGAACTTTAAGTCATATTATCGGTCGGCATAAAGTACAAACCTAATTTTTGATTGATTTTGAACCTAAGACCTATTATTTAACAACTTTTCGAAAATCGATTGAAATCAAAATATTTCTTAGCCTTTTCAAAGATGCAACATGGTATGATCTGAGCAACCAATATTCTTCAGCCGACAAAAAAGATTATATTTTTTCACGAGCGAAGTTTTTGGGTACTCTAACACACGAAAAAGCAAAAATTGTCACTTCCGAAATTGAGAGGTCTATGCCAGATGCCCGATTTGAACCCTCTCTCGTGGACTGTTTGTTGTTGAATAAAAATTTAATTAATATTCATTTGCTTAAATACTTATTTATGTTGATTCTTAGATGTATTATGAATATTTAAAGATAACCTTATAGCAATTAAAAGTAGCTACTTATGATCAACTTTCCCTCTAATTTTTCTATTGTGAGTGCGGATCATCAACTTCTGTGAGCAGTAAATTTTCATCAAAATAAAAAATGTGCGCAAATATAAAAATTTGGTGAAACAAACCTTTTTTTACAATATTTCTGTGTACGGCTATGTGCGGGGATGGAAAAATGTGTGCGGGCACATTTTGGGAGGTGTGCGCACGCACACGCGCACACCCTAGCGGGAACATTGCTTATGATATCTCATATCACTATATGAATTTCTCTTATCAAATAGGTATGTAAATAATACTTTATTATTTTTTGCTTGTTTGTTTTCAACTACTATTAATAGCAGTGGCGGTCGGTCAATGTGGCATTGGATCAATGCACCCCTTAAGTATATTAGTCTATGCACCCCTTGTATATGCAGGGGCGGTTATATTTCATGAAATAATATTCAAATATAACATTTATACCATTCACTCATTTTAAATTCTTCATGTATTTTTTGTCTATAATAAATAATGATTTTTTTTTATTGAATTTAAAATGAGGGAATGGTATAAATGTTATGTTTGAATTTTATTTCATGAAATATAACCGCCCCTGCATATACAAGGGGTGCATTGATTCAATGCCACATTGACCGGCCGCAACTGATTAATTTATTTTCATATATTTTAGCATATAGCAGAGAACGATAAATCTGATATTGCGGTATTACTATTTTTCTACAATAGTGTGACTGTAGCAATTCCCAGCTGACTTCTAAATAGTGATAAACAAGATCTACTTTGGCCAAAATAGAAACACTGGCAATATTATTGTTTTATCAATACATTTATTACCAATAGCTGGTTTTTTAATTAAATAATTTCTTGTTTGCTTAGTAAAATAATTTCCTAATTTGCCAATTTTTGGCTTAAATCTGTAAATGTTCAGTTGGCTAAAATATATTTTCTTTTTATTGCTTTTACTTTGATCAATTAATATTACAATATGTCAGTAGAATATACTTATAATAAGGGTTTCTTATAATTATTTGGTTTTCAATATATTACTGGCGTAAAATATGTTAAATAATTACTAGATTCGTTGGCAACATTAGGAAGCTAGTCGCTATAGCAACTAAAATACACCACTATAATTATTTTTGAATCTTTTCCGTAGAGCTGTCTGCATTCATTTAAGTTTAATTTTTCGTTTTATATTTTACTAGTCTCAACTAAAATACTCCAAAATGGCCTTGGCAAGAAATCTCATAGATATGGAAACAGAATTTCGCATAATGAATCAGGAATTGGAGTCGAAAACGGTAGAACTGATGAAAAGAGCTGAAGATGTTGTAGTGAGTATTTATCTATTCTTCAAGTTTTTGTCAATGTAACTTTATTTTAGGCAGGCAGACAAAGAGTATTAATTAAAAAGAAAAACAATCTTTATCTCATAAAAAAAACAGTAGCTTTTACAGTAGTACACACAGTTATGTTTTCAATGTATTACAATAAATCATTTAAATTATAATTTAGCCAACCTTGTGTCTATTTTTATTCATTTGTATGCAGTATTATATTTTCTTAGATTGAAATAGAGTTTTGGTATTATTAAATGTATGTTAAAATGAAATTATTGGCAGAATTCAACATAAAAATGATTGTTTTATGTTTTTATGCAAACTATTTTGGTGCACATATCTTATCTTTCAATGAGTAAAAATAAGTGTGCCAATTATAAGCAAGAAATCAATTTCTAAATCTAGGTCAAACCTTGAAATTTTTCTAGCTTAATTTACTCATTGCTTGATTTCTCAAAAAAACAATTGTAATGATATTATTAAATAGGTAGACTTGAATAAATTTCAAGGATTTTTTCAAGCCATTGTATTATTATAATATAATGCCTATTCATTTAATTTCAATATGATTTCAAATGTGATTTCTGGTTTTTTAAGCCACATCAACTCCTTATTTGGAACATGTTGACTCCTAATAGTCTTTATCTCGATAAAAGTTTTTCTACAAGACCTGTTTGTTACTCAATTGTTCAACCTCTCTTTTTCAATGAGAGTAGGGATAGAATGATCGGGCTTCAAGAATCATCTTTTCAACACCCTATTGTTTAGATCCGACGGGTGGAAGAAAATTTTAGACATTACAATTAACAATAAGCTGTTATGATGAATATGTCTCTTTATCCAATTTTGTTAATTATTTATTCAGTATGAAATTTTCTACCACCTATCTAAAAATGAGGTTAGAGTCAAAGTTAAACTATTTTTTAACTATCCACTAGTCCTACCTTTGCTCTATCCTTATATCCTTTTTGAAAAAGACTTCTTGAACATTTACAAGTGCTCTATTGAGATAAGCTCCATTAGGAGTTCATATGCTCCACATTAGTAGCTGAAACAAAAAAATGAACATACTTAACTTTTTATAATAATCACTTTTAGGGTGTTCACTGTCAATACTTGGTGGAAAGGCATTATATTAATAAAAACACAATAATCCTTTGTACTTCATTCCACTTTATTTAATATGTCAGGACCGGTTTCGCTCATTACGAGCATCGTCAACTGATAAGAAATATAATTTAACAGTGCTATTTATACAAAAATGAACAGTTATAAACAACAATTGGCATTGAAAAGAAAATACCAATTACATTAAAAGTGATTCTAAAATAGCACAAAATTAAAATGTTTAACACATCTAACATATAATTAAAAATTCATCTCAGATTAATAAATTTAGAATGGGAATTGAAAGTAATTACAAACATAATTAAAATTTGGGAATTCTTTGACAAAGTGATACAATAAAAATAATGACATTAATAATGACAATAATATAGTGAATAGGCTTAATGATAGTTAAGAAAATTTCCCCTCTTCCAAGTAGTTGGTAAGTGTACATACTTAAACAAAATCGACAGCCAGGAAGATTCTGAAAAAGAAATTTTTCAAAGACCATATCAATTCTAACAAATTTTCTTTTCAATGCCAATTGTTGTTTATAACTGTTCATTTTTGTATAAATAGCACTGTTAAATTATATTTCTTATCAGTTGACGATGCTCGTAATGAGCGAAACCGGTCCTGACATATTAAATAAAGTGGAATGAAGTACAAAGGATTATTGTGTTTTTATTTTTATAATAAATAAACTCTTTTAGAAATGTCAAGAGAATGCCGTGTATGACTTTATATCTCCAGAAAATGAAGGTGACAATACGTTTAGAAATCAATTTTACAAGATGGACGAAATCGATAAGGCCCCCGAGGATAACGTGATGCAGTACTGCTGGTACTCAGACGATTCCCAAAACAAATTAAAAAGCCGCCAAGGAACGGCTCGATCCACGAAAAATATATTTTCGCCGACTCTTCGACGCTATAATTCACCATCTAGCGATCGATATGGAAATCAGACAATAAGGATTCTGAATAACAACAAAATGATTAATAAGAGGCAGCACGTTGACAGTCTTTTGGCTATCAAAGACCGCATAAAAGGACAGTCTATGTTTCCTGATATTACAAAACCGGAGAGGTGTGGCTCAATGCCTAACTTGAAAGATATTTCAAATAACGGCATGAACGCATGGGATATTCCTGGCGTTAGAGTAAACGATGCATTGCAGGATAGCGTGGATGATTTTACATTTGATATTAATGATTTCGAAGGTAACTTTCTTATACATTAAAATATTCAATGAATTATATTACGAGCACATGGTTTTAATTAATCCTTCGTGGGATATTGCCGGAAATTGCATCCAACTTTTGTGCTGTCTAATATCTTTTACTGGGCTTTGACTTCCATTATCATTATTTCTTTACATACAGAATATTTTTTCTATTGTTTTCAAAAAAACAAAAAGAAATGTTTGTTCTCGATTAATTATGTTATATTTCTTTTTTATATTCAAAGGAAACATGAATTTTAAATGTGATGCTGACAATGACATTGTTGATGATGATAAGACTGACGATGAAGATGATAATATTGAAAGAATAATGAAGGCTTTGGAAGATCAGAAATCCTTCAATAAGACACTTGATAATTTGATGAAACGAAAAGATTCTATTAGAAACAATGGTAGGTAAATAAATAATGCTTTAATTAAACATGTCTTAAGGAGTTTGGGTTAAATTTTATTTATATCTCTCTCCATTGATATATAAAAAGATACTCTCCAAATTACGAGTAGAAATTGTTTGAGGAAGGATCTGCTGGAGAAATTATCAATGTATTTAATAAATTTTATTTGATTAATTTTAGGCGCCAAAGATAGTAACAGAGCAAAATTTTCTATGCCGTATTCAAATTTAAATAATTCTGTTTTGAATACAAATAGAAAAGAAAGAGTTATACCGATCATCAGGATACAAGAAGAGAGCGATATCGAAGCAGAGAAGGAGATCAACAATTTGTATAACCACAAAGGTAAAAAAAAATTGGTAAAGGTCGGCTTTTATCAAATAACAATTAATCTTGCAATATTCACTGTTTATTATTACTAAGAGTATAATGATGTTGCACTAATATTAAAATAAAGAATAGTTCTGAGCTGAATACAATGCTCATCTGATCAGTGAAGTTACAAGTGCAACAGGGGAGGTAAGACACCTCGCGCATTATATGTGCCATACCCTGCATGCAAATGATGTAGGAGTTAACTCGTTATGCACATTTTCAGCACTGAATGTGCTGGTCAATATAAGAATACCACTGTGTCATTTTAAATACACTAGTAACCTGGTGCCGGTCACCGGTGACCCCTCACGTTATGTGATCTTCACAAATGTGTTGATAATATGTGATCCAGTATTGCTGAAGATGTCAGTGATTCCATCATAACAATCAAAAATATTTGACAGTTCTAAGAACTAAATACATTGAGTAGAATAAATCAAAGATTCCAATTGATTGTAAAAACTATATAAGCTCCTAAGATGTGAAGTGGCCCAAGTGGTATTTCAGGAAAATACGATATAGATAGATGTGTTATAATATTATAAAATTAAAAATGAGGTGAGCTTAGTAAATACACACTGCAAGTTATTTTCTCCTTAGAATAAAAACATGCAATCCACAAAAACACTACGTAAAAACGTAGTCTCATAGAACAGTTTTACCATGTTGCTACTTGGCTCACTTCACTTCTCAAGGGCTCAATTATGTTTGTTCTTTTCTTGGAAGAAAGCGATAACCATTCAGTTCAAGCAAATTCTTATGTAACAAACGTCTCCACATTTGGAGAAGAAATCGTTTAAATGAAAAGATAAAACACCTGTATTTGTATGAAAATTTTTAGGTGGTAGAACTACCAATGATGATGCTGTTATAAAGGCCCTAAGAGAGAAAATAAAGACTCTACAAGAAGAACTGCAGAAGTGCAATGAAACCCTGAAGAAGAAGGTAATGACAGTGATTAATAAAATTCATATTCAATTTATAGTTATATCATCACAGTGCATTAATCGTTTTTATGATTGCATAGTCTTCAGAATGTAGTGACGCCTCGAAGATTAATCAAGGACTGGAAGAATCGAAAGTCAAGCTGATATCTCAGATTAATACGTTGAAGACGACTTCTACAAAACAGGATGGGAAGATAAGTGCACTTGCATCGAAACTGCAAGTAAATGAATGCGAAATATTTTTATACAAAAATATATATCTATAAAATGAGATTTGATACCTTTGTTACACCAATGGTTGTGTTACCAGGTGTGACACGTGTTTCGCCTCTTTGAGAAGCATCATAATCAAGATTATTTATTGTAACGTAGACATTGATTCTAATTAAGAGTGGGATTAAAAATGTATACTAACCCAAATGTTAAATATTGAAGGGGGTGGAAGGCAGCGTTGATTAACCGCTGCACACAATAATAATTCGATCATACCTATTTTCTAAGTAAAACTAATGATAAACTAGTTGTGATGGTTGCAGACAAAGGAAGCTGAGTGTCGAGCGCTCCGTACCGAGCGCGACAACCTCAGCAAGGCTGTGAAGGATTCGGGACAAAGTAATTCGGGGACTGAGGCGCGATTGAATCGAGCAAGAGAGGAAGTTCATTCTTTGAGAGAGGCGCTGGCAACGCTTAAGCAACAGGAAAAGGTATCTTATTGATTGTATTATAACGTTGGTTTCACAAAACATTTCTTTTAATTGTTAATCATTTTAATTTATCTGCAAAAAAATATTATATTATGATTTCTACTGAAGGTGTTAGGTGGAATTTCAATATCAAATTTTGTACATTCATACAAGTTTTCACTAACGATCCGGGTCTTGCTTTTCGGCATCTTCAGGCTTTCAAGTGCACTGATGAACTTGAACGACTGAAGATGTTGTATTATTGGTGTGATTAGTTGTTACTTTATGAAAATACATTTTTAAAACTAAATTTATAACTTTTTTATTCCATTTGTAGCATAGCTAAGTGTGACATGTTTTTAAATCAATACAAATCTCAATATAAGTAAGTTCTGGTTTAATATTTTTGTTGCGGTGGGCATCATCTGATTCCCTAATGAATTGAATTAGTAAATAGTGAAAAATAATATAACATTTTAAATAAGGGTAATATTATCATTTAGCTATAAATTCTTGAATTTACGAGTTAGCGATTTCCACGGCATGTTTTCAAACTAATTATCTATTCTAGTAGGTAGTAAATAAATCCTTACCCCAAGCTTATTTAATTACTAGGTTTAATTATAAAAGGATTAGAATCAATCACTAAATATAGTTTAATTTTTAAAATACATTTAGTTTCTCGAAGTAACAGTGCACATGTCATATTTAATTACAAATATAATAACATTACATCTGTAATATAGGATTTGAGGGAATCTACCAAAAAGCAAGTAGACGAACTCACTCATGAGTTGACCAGTTCGGAGAAAAGAGGAAAGAGTGCAGTGACGGCTGTCAAGAAACAATCGCAGCTAGTTGATAACCTGAAACGACAGATCAATCTTTTGACCGTGTCCGAGGAAGTTAAGAAATCTGAGGGGCAGTTGGACAGCATATTAAAATGGCAACACAAGTAATAAATTGTCTGAAAATTTCATCTACTCGATTGAAGTTAACTGCTTTAAAAACATATCAATTTAGTCTACAAAGCTTACCTATACCTTGAGGTAGGCGTCAAGGACAATCGTAAATGTGCAAATATTTTCATACGTGAATAAGATCTATTTATTAGCATATAAGTTTAATAATTTACGAAAAAAAAAATTTGGTCATAAGATTGCATATAATTGCCAATCCAGCATTTTTATGAAATCTTCTATTATAATGAGGAAAGCTACTAAATCTTCTTGTTCTTTATCATGAACCTTTGCTCAGGGCGAGCGCAAGGTCTAGGCTTTTTTCTCGGCCTGTATCATACCCAACAAGATTGAAAAGATAAGCTTCGTTTGACAAAAACAATGTATGTTCTAAAATCACAGATCAACATATAGCGAAATCTAGGCCTTAAATCAATCAATAATTTTGTGACAATTCTCTGAGGAATAGAACAACATTTATTTGGTAGTGTTAAGTCCACAGTAATTGAAGAGTGTTTAATATTAGCAGATGTTTAAA
This sequence comes from Himalopsyche anomala, assembly GCA_031772345.1. Lineage (NCBI taxonomy): Eukaryota > Metazoa > Arthropoda > Insecta > Trichoptera > Rhyacophilidae > Himalopsyche > Himalopsyche anomala. The sequence continues at coordinate 10,951,325 of CM062833.1, read as the reverse complement.
TAAATAACTAGGAAGTACATATACATACAAAGAAGTATTATTACAGCAGTATTTTTCAATACAAGTGATGAAATAAAATAATACTGGCATACTTCATTATAAGCAGTCTTATTTTACATAATCAGAGGAATGTTATGCAAAGACGTGTTTTTTTTTTGAACAACGTATATACAATAATAATTTTAATAATATATTTTCACAAAAAAAAATGTTTTTTTTGCGATGTCCCTACAATCAACATTTCGGCACTAATATATGTAGAAATAAATTTGATAACTTTGTTACTCCATTTGTTGTCTTACAAACTGTGACAGATGTTACATCCTTTTAAGAAGCATCAATAGACAGAATATTGCAAGTATTACGAATTGATACTATCAATGATTGTATTTTACTCCTTTCGTGCGTCCAGCAGGAATGAAAAAAAAACACAGACCTTCATTTTGTAATTTATAACCTAGGAATAAGAAACAATTTTTAATTAATTTGGTATATTCTGTCTGATGTCTATCTTTAAAGAGATGAAACAAGTGTCACAGTTTGTAACAAAAGTAAAGTAACAAAGTTATCAAATTTAATTTCATATTAGTATCAAAATGTTGATGGTACGAACATTGAAAATAAAACTACATTTTTGTGAAAATTGCATGAAACTTTTCAAAGATATCTTTGTGTGGTGTATACTTGGTACATTTTTCAGTTAAGTTTCCAAGTCTTCCAATTCTTTTTTGTCATTTTAATCTGACCCATCACTGAGAGCAGACGTAGAATATAAAAAAAAATATGAAATGTAATAGACTGGCCGTATAGTTTTAAAGTAAATGATATTATGTTAGCAATCATTAGACTGATTATAAGGTATTACAATAAATTATGAAAAAATAATTATTCTAGTACAGTAGAACTTTGGTATAACGGACTTTAGCAATCGAGTGGGTGTCCGTCAATAATAAATGTTTCTCAAGTGTGCGTTAGTGAGAAAATAAATGAAACATTACATTTCTGAAATACATGAGTAGTAAATTTTCTCTTCAAAATCGTAACATTACAGGAGCGTGGTTTAATGAGACAAAATCTGGGTGTAAGTTGAGCTTTTAATCACTTTACACCAAATTTGGAATGTTCATTGTCAAATCTATATAGAATTTGGTGTCAATGTAGAAATTAAAAATAGTATATTTGGAGGGAATATAACTCTTAGCACATGTCTGATCATTATTACATTATAACACGAACAAGGCTCTTCATACGCAGAATACTTCACTTTTGTATTTGAACAAATCTAAATTTAACAGGATGTATTTTTTCAATTTTCACTATCGACCAGAAATTTTGTCCACAACAACAAAGTTTTACTGTACTTATTTATATTTTTCGTTAGATGCGTAGCTTGATATTCTCCCAATATTTTCTTAGCTGATGAAATAAAAACAATGATTGGTAGTTAAGGTTATATGTTTTCATGCAGTCACCTAGATGTATATCAAACACAGGTAATTGGTAAAAATAGTAAATGAAACACCGCTCTGTATATTTTGAAATATTTTTTTAATCGATTGATTTATAAAAAAATGTAATCTAATTTATTTAGAAAATACTTAGATAAATAAATCTTCTTAAATAATTATAATAATTTTTTCACTATGTACAAGTTTTCTCTTTTGTCATTTACAGGAACAAATTCATGATTACAAATACTGAATGTGAATAAAACAAATCGACTTGATTCTACCAAATCTGTTATGTCCCAAAAACATGTAATATTTACTAAATGATAATTTACAGGTAGCGCATTTTAAACTTTTTACTTTGTAAATTATCTATTGATGTAAATATATTTTTTTCCAACAAGATTATAAAAAATCTAGAAGGAATCAACAAGTGATGTGTGTTAACACAACAATATTAGTGAAGTGAATGTTATTTCTTCAACATTGATCTCAATTTTGCTATACTGGTTGAACTGTCCTGTTAACACAACACTGACAATGTATTATTTTTTTCGGAATGCAAAATATATCAGACGTTTTATTAGAGTTTATATTTTGTGACATAACATTTTCTACAATTCACACAAATCATCATTTTAAATAAAAACCACACTACCTCCAATTGAATTATGATATATTTGGACTGTCCCATAGCAAATAACGCAGAATCAACAATGAAATGAATACTATAGGGATAGGGCTAAATAGAAATTCATACACAATAAATATAATTTCAAATCATCACTAATTTATGAAGTATTAAAATAATGTGCCTGAGTTGGAAGTGAATATTTTTTCAAGTGTATGAAAATCAAAATTAGATAGCTAATCTAAAGAAAATTCAGGAGGTATTTGGTATTACATAATAGATATTCAGTCGAAAACATTTAGAATTTTTGTTTTGTGCAATAAGTCGGCAGATTTGTTTCATATGTTAGCAGAAAGTTTTGGTATGACTATTCACGCATTTGTTTCAACACTCCAGAGTCCTCCGCATCTAAAAACAAATAAAACAATATTGTTATCAATTTGGAAACCACTTCGTAATGAATAATGTTTTTTAATATGGGGGTACAAGATTGACTTAAGTATAATGGATAAGTGAGTGAAGTGTTCTTGAATATATCTTCGATGGTCTCAGTTTCAAATGAATACAATAATTGAAACTAAGTTGGTCCATCTTTTTGTATTGTATAATTTGAATTGATATATTTTGTTGTGATCTTGTATAAAATTGTTCTGTGTGTGGCATCTTGACATAAACTTTCGAGTCACAAGCCAACATTAAGATTAAATAAAATAACTATATAAACAAACAAACCTGCAAGCAGGTAGCCATCTTTGGTCCCAGGCTCTGATTGCTGCCGTTCGTTGGAGACTTTGGCGGGCAGCTGCTGCACCACATCGTCCACATCTCTTCACTGTGAGTGGATGTGAACCGAGATGAAGATGTCTGTAAAATAATAAATTTCTATTGATCAAAACACATAAAAAGGCACTGCTAAATACATTAAAATATCAAGAGAAATAAAAATATAGATTGTGGGTATCATGTTTTCAATCCTGAGTAATTCACAAGACAAGAAAAGTGGCATTGAAATCTTTTGTTAGAGAGCACGGAATAAAATTCAGGTAGAATCAATTGCAATATTATTTTTTTACAAAAAATTAAACATTCACCTGATGGAATCCATGCAAGAGTCGGATGTGATGCTTCCCTCAAGCGGCGGAATGTCAGGAATGTATTTCATCATTTCTGGTTCGATGCCGTATTCAAACTGTAAAAAATAAAATGAAGTAGTTAATTTTTATGTTTAGGTAAGGTGACTATTTTATTTTTTAACAAACCTTGGCTCATTGCGGTTTTTAAAAACTAATTACAAATTTTAATAAAAAAACAAAACACTTTTGTAGAAATTTATTTTAGATCAGGACCAGTTTTGCTCATGGTGAGCACTATCCACTAATGAAATATAAAAAGATAAAGGGTTATTTATTAAATGTTATGTCAAACAAACATGGTGTAGGTGAGAATGAAAATAACAAGCACATTTCGTGGCTAAATAATTCAATAATTCATTACAAAAGAGTCAACCAATTTCACAGTCGCAGAAAACTCATTCATTAAATTAAAGTGTATTACAAATTAAAGAATTTCCATATGGGAAAAATGATGGAGCCAAATGACCGGAAGGCCGGAAACCAGGTAACTTGAGAGTTACGCAGGGTTATATCTTATACATACATCTGTGTGCAAAAGGTAAGTTAATGTTAAATCTAAAATCGTAACTTTCAAGACAGACAAAATAAAATTTGCATTTATGTAAACTTTGATGTAAAATAGACATTTTAATGATAAATTTACTAATTTAGCAACGTTGATTTAACTAGTCATCTTTTTCATTTACACATACATGAATTGTTGTTGTTTTGATATATTCCACTCATTTTTCAATTTTTAAGACTTGCCACCTCTTTCCTTTCGCCGTAGAAATAATATAGATAAGTAAGATGTAAAATTAATAGAGTACATAAAAGAAAATACTACCTGAAGCGGTAAAGTCTGATGATAAAGAATCGGTGACACTATACACGTCCTCGGCAGTGATTCGTTTATCTGAGGTATCAATACTTGGGATGGTAACATGCTGCATTCATCTATTTGGAAAAAAATAGACAATCAATATTGTTTCATAAATCACTGCACTAGGATGTGGCCATTTTTAGATAGTTGTCTTAGAAAAAATTTAAATGTAGCCTATATGGCGAAAAAGTTTGTGAATTCTTGCGCTAGACCAGAGGTTGGCAGACCGCATGTGGCTCTTTGCATAGGCGTTTGAAGCCCTCTTTCAGAAAATATGCCGGAGGATGAGACCATTCAATTTAAAAATATGTAATAGATTCTTCATAATAAAATAAGATATATAGAGAAAATTTGGAATGATTAATTGCCTCTAAATTTTTCTTAGGGCCGTTTGAGCCACAACATTTCACAGTTATAAACTTGTAAATAACTTGTAAATAATATTAATTTCAAATAATCACCTAACAAAGCGTCATCGGGCTCCGTATTGTTATGGGCTAACCTCGTGATGAGCTTATAAAGTAGACTCAAGACGTCGACACTCTCTGCCGATTTGGTGAAGACGGGAAGACAGTGAGGTCTCAGGAGTCCCCACACTCGAACGACCACCAGGAGTTCCCTGAGAGTGCTGAGCGCTGAGGCATCTTTGAACAAGACATACTGAAACAGAAATGACGATTTATTTATGATTTTTTGACAAACATATTATTTTTCTTGAACACAATATGATTAGATTTCTGGATTTTAAGTATTGTAGTGATATCTTATTGAAAGCAATGTTCACTTGTTTGATATTAAATAACAAGACCATTTGCAATATTCGTAATATGTCATCAACATATTACTATGTTTTTATTTACTGATTTCCGCTTCCAATGTGGAGCATAGACTCCTAATGGAAGTAGTTTAATGGGAGTTGTTTTACGAGTCAATCTATTTTTTTTCCGAGAGAACAACGATAAAAACATGCAGCTAGACCAATAGGCAGATGACATAAAATTCGACTCACCCCTTGATTAGCTTTGTTGGCAGTCGCTGGCAATCTAGCCATTGCGGCCAGGGCCACTTCGACAGCCCACTGAATCAGTTGCTGGGCTGACTGCAGGGCGGAAGGTTCAACGGCGAATTCTTTAGCTTCGAGATGCATTAACGCTTTATCGATGTCTGCGACAGGCGTGGGTTGCTCAGATATCACAGCTGTCGATCACAAGATGAGTTGTAAAAATGATAATAAGAAAACAATGTCAAAATATTTTGTAGTATTATTTAATGAGAATTTAAAACATGTAGCTTACCGGCTAGGCTTTCGGCAGGACCCTTATCGTGAGACGTAAGATCTGAGGGTCTGAGGAGACTCTTAAAGGCAGTAGCGATGGAATGAAGCATTAGAAGTGAGGTAAGATCGGATGCTCTTGTTTGCCCCGAGGCTATCATTCTATGGATACATAACAATCAGTCAAATATACAATAATGAGATTTACGGTTCATTAACAATATTTATTATATTTATCAAGTACTTTAATCGTGTATTAGAATTCTGCAAACTATGTACGCTTTTAATGTGGAGCATATGGACTCCTTATGAAGCATCAAACTAAAAGTTATTTTACAAAAACTCATTGTAATTCACTCACTCAACCTGTATTTTCGGTGAAGGTAAGGTTAGAATGATGTAGTGACCTAAAAAAAGGATTAGTTGTTTACTGTCAATTAAGTCAACATATGAATGTATCTTTTTGAAAATTTAAATCAGCGGCCACTGCAACTGAATAGGACAAACAGCATAGTGCGTTTGACCACTCGGCTATAGAGCCTGCGAATATGATTTCAGAAAAATCCGCAATTGCAAATTGATAACCTAACTAACCTAGATAAAGCAGCTCGGAGGCTGAGCCATTTTGTGTAGTGGAATTGCTGCCACGTCGGTTGCTGTCTTAGAAAGTTATCAGTCAATCTGGAAAACAAAAACTTATTTACAACTTGTACGATTCACAAAATAGATTTATAGATCTGAAAGGACCCAGTGTATTACCAACAAATAACAAAATGATCACCTTTCATAAACTGGCTCGATCGTGGTCGGTTTCATGACCATCATAATGTCCAAAGGATCATATCCCGTCACCATGGAGTACTCGAGTAACGTGATAGCGTGATGAATGGGTGAACCTGTAACAATTATGCACATCAATTATTCCATCATTCAAATGGTGAATCTCTTAATCTCAGAAATTCCTTCCTCCGTATCTTAAATATGCTGATGTAAAAGTGGATTGCAAATTTTGTCACTGGTAAAATGTCAATTCTTGGTGGAAAGGAACTGTATTAAATCAAAATTGTTATAGTTTTAAAAATTGTATAGTTTGATCAAATGAAATATGTTGGAATGTTCATTGTATGCTACAGATTTATAAATTAAAAATTTAAACATATTTCTGATGATTTACAGCGAGGTAATCAGCAAATGAAAGAACTAAGGTCGCTATCTGACTAGGGATAGTTGAAGATATCTTAAACTCAATGCCAAGTCGAGATCTCATGGTTGTATATGGTAAAAACAAAGCGTCACTGAATGATTTATTAACTGTAATTTTTGCTTTTCCTGTTTTTACCCGAATAAACATATTAGAAACAGGATCCTGATATTCACCTGTGTCAGTTGCAGGTTGAGGAAGTTTGTACAAATAAAGATGAGAAGCACTGTCGACAACCAGAAGAACTCCACCTAACCAAGACGCGTCACAGCTAGATACCGAAGCACCCGTTTGCTGGAGCGTAGGTGGCTGACACTGGAAAAAACAAAGGTGAATGACCATCCGTCATTATTAACATATTATTGGCATTAAGATAAAAGAAATAATGCTGTGTTATACTGCGTTTTTTGGGTGTTGAGATTCGCACAATTGTTACAGAGCAATCATCATTAGTAAAATTAATACATATTGTCATCAATAGCTTTTAACTTAGTGATAAATTTGTTTCTTATATATACACTTATTTACCAAGCGTCAGTTTATGTTCATTCGTGTGTTTGAACGCCCGAAAATGCCGAAAGGCGAAACCCTAGTCAATAGTGATAAAACTTGTGTGAATGTTCAAAATTAAAATGATTCAAAATCCAAGTAAACTTATTATATAATAGCCAATAAACTGTATTTGGTTACCATTGCATTCCCAGGTCTGGGGCTGCCCGGCCCACCATGCAGTGGGCTGTATTTAAGCTGCTTAGGTGGAGTGGCTCCGCCCACTAGCACCCCCTCGGACTGAGACCAAATTTGTGTTAGAGACGCAGAACAGGCCTGTGAAAACAATAATGAAAGTATTAGAGCATACCGTAACAGCATAATTTTGTCACCCTCTGTGGTCATGTCGGTAAGTTCTAGCGATCACCTGGATTTAAATCCTAATGAAATCAATATCAAGTTTAATGTTTTTCAATTTAAGTTTGAGATCTTGGACATGAGTGTCTGTGATGTCACTTAACACCAAGTTTATCTTGTATGATATAGTTATAACTATTTTAAAATAATTTGGCGCATTGGCAATAACTGTAATGCTAAATATTATTTTAGTAAAACATATTCAGTGAAGTATACGGGCACCACATAGTAGCTCCAAGATTCCTGTCACCAGCTTATTTCGCTTTACTCCATGACATGCAAAAACTCTACCATTTTAGTACTTGATCATTTCCTGCAAATTAATGTGTTAATTGTAATTATATTGTAGTACTCACCTGCTTTAGTGAATCTCTATAAAGACAGTGGACAGTGTTGTCGTTAAGAGCTATAAAGATGTAAGGGACTGTGGGAGACAACACAGATGATCCCGATATCTGAGATTTGCTAGATGTCACCGATATCACCTGGGCTGCTGTAGAGCGATAGCTGCATTGGTGTTGCCACAGCTAGAAAAAATGAAGAATTCATATTCAATATCAGTAACTTTATCACATGTCTGACAAAGTCAACTTCAGAAAAAAAAAACACTTGATGACAACCAACCACAGTATTGAAGCATTCAGTTATTCCAGCCTGTTTAGCGAGCAACGAATGCACAGGCAGTGCTCTCTCCGCCAACCCCCAAAGCTCAACGGTAGAACCTCGTGGAGCCGGTCCGCTTGCGGCCACAACGAGAGAATCCGTGTCTTCGCGTGACGCCCACCGGACTTGGACTATTTGGGAACCTGTAAAAATAGAAAAATATTAACACTTATTGCTCATATGGTCACCTTTCTGGCAGATGTAGTTAACTAACAAATTGACAAAAATGAGTTTACAAAGCTGACAAATTATGTATACAAAAAGATTCTTTGATATCAATTCTTTGTCTGAAATAACTCAGTTGACTCATATTTTTCAATACCGGGATAGAAAAATAGTCAATCTCAAAATCCCAGGATCCCAAAAAGGCTCTGGGATTGAATACCCTAATTACAACGCATCTAACTTATTCTTATGCTAATATTATCTATTGTTTTATTTTTTGTGAGTAAGTGTGTAAGAATAGATATTTTTTAAAATAAATATTTCCAATATATCTAATGCAGGAGTCGCAAATATGCATGGACATAACCATGACCAGTTATCGATGTGTATTTTTTGATAAATAACTTCAAAGTGGGAGCTGTTTTAATAAATACGAAACATAAAAGAAATTTTAGACTTATTCCGACATAAAATTCTGCTCGGTAAGGTTTATTATTGGCATTACACGATGTTAGTACTGTTATTGAAGAAATATAAAAATAACTTGAATATTTAAAAAAAGTAGGAACCTGTGAATCCCCAAGTGTTTTATGCCAAATCGCAATGCGTTAATTTAAAGCTAAATAAACAATCCTGATCATTATTCAGTTGAAATTGAATACTTTTATTTACAATACACTCTTAGCATGAGTATTTCAAAAAAAGTTTATCCACTTACAAGTTGTATCTTTGGAGGTGCATTCTCTGAGGAAGAAGCTGGGTAACGCTTGGCTGGTCACCACAAGTGGCTTCTGCTCATCTTGAAGGGACGACGTACGCTTTACCGACACTCGGTAGCATTGAATCGCATGAGCTACATTACCAGATGACACGGCAACGAGAAAGTGACCATCTGAAAAAAAAACAAATTCGTTCCATCTTGAATTCATGACGCATAAAAAACATTATTCATCAATTTCATCATTAACACATAAAAACATATTTTTATTCGAGATGTGCTACTTTTTTTTAATCCATGTCAGCTCTCAATGTGGAGCATATGGCCTCCTAATTGAGGTATCTCATCAGAGGTTTTTTTCTACGAGAAGTGTTTGTTAGCCAGTTGCTCAACCTCACTTTTTCAAAGAGAGTAGAGATAGAAGGATAGGACTAGGACAGAACTAGTGGTTAGGTAATCGCTCAAGCTACATACGCATTTAGGATAGTATGCGTGGGAGGGAATTCAAGAAATCACATACATACATGCAGTTGGACAGAAATCCAAAAATCAAAACTGTCCGTACTGGGATTCGAACCCGTGACCGACATAACCGAAGCCAACAACTTTGACCACTCCACCAGACAGCCGGCTGATTTAGGCACTTGATAAAAGCATGTTTGACGAAAGATGACGATTTTAAATAACGATTGCCGCATTTCACAAAAGGGTTGATCAACCGTTTGATGATATGTTGCTCATTCAGTGAAATTTGTCTGTAGTAAAATGTTGATGAGCTTGTGAAGGTTATGTCTTCCGTTAAAGAGTGTTAGATAAGTCAGATTGCTTATTATGAGAGCATGTTTTAAGAAATCATGTGGAATTGTTTCAGTTTATGTTCAAATTTTTTTACAGAATTAAACTTTACATCCTGAAGTACTGAATGATAAACGAAAAGCTTACTCTTTCCATAACATATATCAGCAGTGGTGATGTATCCCCGTGTAGACCCTAATGACTCTCCTGTGACAGCTAAAGGTCTCGGTGTGGGTCCAGTTGAATCCGAAGGTAAGAGAACGGCTCCGAGCATTGCCGTAGCTGTTATAACTACTGCACCTTCGGCTGCTACACCTCTGTAATGAGATAAAAATCAAAATCAATTAGTAGAACAAGTTTGTGAGAGTTTTAATATCTCTAATGTCAGGTTTTGTTTCTTGTCTGAGAGTGTTTTGTGGACTATGTAGATAATTTAGTGAAGTTTTTTGCAACAGAGATATATTGCCCAATTGTTTCACATTGTCGCCTTAATTATTAATAAGAATTCTCATGGTATTCTCAAGGTCTGCACAAAATACAACACAGTACAAACACTAGTGCTCATAGAAAAAAGCACACAAATACAAAACTGTACGAGCATTCTGTGGCTACGATAGATGTGGTTAGATATAAATATAATAAAATAATTTTTCGATGATAAATATATAGCTATAGGGGTGGACTAATGTTTGTTTGAGACTGTTGTATTTCACAGATTGTATAAATACTATGAGCCCGTTAGCTGATTCGAATGCATGCTATAATAAATGTCAAATGGTTCATTGTGAAAGTTTTGGGCTAATTTAAATGTTATATCTTCAAAGTCACCTCATATTTAATAGTTGTATAGCCGTGTGTGCCTTGATTTTTCCTCTTTAATTGAGATCTAAGCAATCATATATTCGTCAGGTTAATTTTCCATGAGATATAATAAATTAATGCGAAATACATAATCAAAAGCAGTGTTGCAATCTTTTCCATGTCTATGAACCAAGCTGCACCGTCTACAAGTAGCATACCAAAAGATTTCTTAAATGAAGAATTTTAACGTTGAATTCAATCTTCATGTTAAACAATCCAATAAAATATGTGGTTGGCAAAGAGTCTTACCCAAACTGTTTGACGGACGGTGCGAACCGAAGATGCTGAAACTTTTCAGAACATGGCATCTGATCAGATTTTTTATCTGATGAAAGCGTAATCTTGCGGCCGTTGTGGAAGAATGCTGCTTTTATGATGTGTTCGCCTAGAAAGATACGGTAGCCAACGTTATATCAAATATTTTTTGAAGGCAATATTAGACGATTAAACAAAACAAAAACCCCAATTACTATAAGCTATTAATAAGGAGATCCCTTTTTGGAAGGTCAATATCAAACATAAGTTAAAATAAAATTTGATTACTTTGTTATTTGCAAAACATGTGTCACAAGTTGTAGCACAACAAAGGGAATAAAAATTTAATCAATTTTTTTTTTTTTATTAAAAATGAACTTTCACAAAGTTACTATCTATCAAAGATATTGATTTAGTTAATTTCATATCTGAGATCAAATGCGTGGGTGATGTCTCTTCTATTTGAGTCGAAGTTGGGTGACTCAGTTAGATTAATAACTTTCTCTTTCACTCTATTTATAATAATTATGTTAAATATCGGGCCTATCAGCATTTTTTTTACCACATAGTTGGTAGGCAATTAAATTACGGGCAAGGAAACGACTTCTAGTAAGTTAATCGCACTCCTAATAAAGACATTCTAGCTGATGCAAACTATAGGAATGCAATAAATTAAATTTTAAATCAACATCAGAGTACCATCAGACTACTGCGTTACCTGGAAAGCTGGCTTTGTACATGCAAGTCCACTCGTTCAATAGATGATCCCGAGAGGAATAGAAGCAGATGTCGCCAGCGGTATCAGCTACCAGCAGGTACTTTCCCTGAACATCCCACTCTAAAGCTGATACCTGACGGGACAGTACTGCCACTGTATGACAACTCCACGGAGTATTGATATCACATATGTAAACATGAGAGCCCCAGGTGCGTCCTGAAGTGTCGTCGAGAGCTGTCAGTGAAGTAAAGGCTGCTATGTTGCCAGTGGATATAGCGCAAAGGGTAGGGCCACCATTTAGGCTAGAATTTAACAAAATCAGTTGTTGTAGAAAAGCTTATGTTGAAATAACTCTATTAGGAATCTATGTATATGCTTCACATTGGAAGAGAGGATATGGTAAAAAAAACACACAATAAAAAGATTTTTTTTTATGTTATTCTTCAATTATTTTTTTAAAGGCATCCAAAAAATGTATATCAGGTCTTTGGTCAAATGGTTAACATTGTTGGGTAAGGTACGGTGCCTACGAGTTTGAATCCCAGAATGAACAGTTTTAATAAATTGATTTGTGGATTTATTTTTGAAAGCATGGGATAAGTTTGAGAAGTTTGTAATTTCCTAAAAACAGGGCAAATCAACTACCTGTCCTAGCAGTATCTTTCTATCCTCTACTCTGTTCGGAAAAGAGACGTTGGATAACTGATTAACAAATATTTCTCGTAGAAAACTTTGTTGAGAAAAGCTTAGTAAATATGCTTTACTACACGCTACTTTTTTCTTCCTGAAAATTAGCTAAATTCCACAGAAATTCTTCACAAAGCTTCATACAGACACGAAAACTTCAAAAAGCGTAACGTTTGTTATCAAGTAAATCGATAATTCATTCGAATTTCGAAATATTTTTACGAAAATTCATCACCCTGTCTCAAATTTGTTCTATGTTTGGTTATAAGTTTCATGTTATAACATTTTATGTTAACTTTCCATGCTGATATTATATTCGTATTTCGAAATTATCAGTTTCTCTGATTCCATTGTATTATAATTTGGCATTTTCCTATTTTAAAAATAGGTAAATATCCTTACATTTAATGATGCTCTTATATAAATAATCAATTGGTAAAGAGTGCTTCATAGTAAATTTGACACATCTTTAATGTTTGCCTAGCAAATATAAATTTCCAAATCAAGCCAAACGTCATGTAAGCTTTGAAATAAATTTTTGATAACCTGATAGTAGGCTGGAAGAGAATTGATATGCCACGTATTCATTTCGATTTATGCGAGGCCAGAATTAGAATTATGATGAATCCTGACATTTATTAAATCATGTCTCTTGTGTAATGAGGGTACACAATTTGTAAAATGTAACTTTTCAATTCCCATGGTGAAAAATCTTCAAATAGTGATATAATATATTATAGATTATTCATATAGTTGATTGCTGTCAATGCAATGTCAGTGTGTAATGTACATTTTTACTGACTTATTTATTAGCTGAGGGGAAAGTTTCATCTGTCGAACCGACGATTGTTTTGCAACCAAATATTATTCAACTAACCTAGAAATAAATATGTATTATATTTACCATTCTAAACTGGGTGGAATACAAGTTAGGGGCTTGCGGTACATAGCATATATGAGATCCATTTTTAATTTGATTGGTTTCACTTAAACATATATTATTTTTGGATACTTTAAAAATGATAGACCAATAACACAAGATACAAGTTATGACATTTCAGCCATTTTTTTATTTACCATAAACTAATTTATTTACTATCAGAAATTGTGGTGAAAAGTAACGGCACCCAATTTTGTACTCGATACATTATATGAACTGGTATTTATGATTTTTCGTTCCTAATTATATTGGAACCAATTAATTAAAAACTACGTGAGAAAAAAAGAGAGATTGAATTTAAAATATTGGATGTGATCACTTATATATTAAAAACCAGGTATAACTAAGTTATAAATTAGTTATACCTCAGCCTTTTTTGCATTAAACTGGTTTGTTTCACTGATGGTAATATGTTTCGTTAGTCCGTGTGATGAAAATACTATTCAATTTAGTTGGTTTGATTGGTCAATATAAAACGTTTATTTATTCTGTTATGGAGTATAGTACATATTATCTTGATGTTAAAAATACAATATTAAATCCTTATTAAAATTTAATCGGCCAGTATTTTCTGAAGAAAGGCGGTAAAAGTTGACGGCAAGTATTTTCACAAAAGTCGTCGAAACTCAGCCGCTTATTGCGCCCCCCTTGCTACGCTACTGATTATAACACAAATGAGTTTGTTAACTACCATGTTCTTAGATCTGGTAAAATGGCTTAAAAACAAAACAACCACATCTTTGTTGGGAAATTGCGATACACGAGAATGGGTGATCGCAATACTGTGTATCATTTTTTTTGAGTATTAAATCAAATTGATATTAATTGCATTTCTAATAATGCTTAATTTAATTTATTGATGGAAATCTTCAAAATATGTAGGTTTGCTTTTGCAAGCATTAGCCTAAACATGTGACTATCTTCATTCTAATACATTTGTTGTGTGTACGAACAAGCGAGAGGAGGCAAAATGTGACTATGTTCATTGTGATCTCTTGTTAGAGTCGTTTCGCAACAGTATAGTCCAGACCAGAGATTGAATATGGCGGTGCGTGAAGTTAATTGGCGAGACAGCCTGTGACAGAAGTGCGATTAGTGAATGAAATATACTAAATAATTTGTGAAAATGAAATAAAACTATATTATTAGTGAGTGACAAGTGTGTGTCACAATGTTACGGACCGGCAAGTGTGGGTTTGGACCAAGATTACGGATACTTCTGCAGCTCTACTTTGCGTTGTTTACATATGTCCAAGGTAAACTTCCCACAGCAAATGTTTCAATATTTAGCTATTTTATGTATCACTGAGGCGTATTGTATGTCATTATGTATACAGCGATATGCAGGGACAAAGAAACCTTGTCCTCGAAGAGTTCTTTTCGACCAGAACACAATATTTACTGAGTACAGTATATTTTTGTTGTCAAGTAATTTTTGCTTACTTACATCTTACATCGATGTATATTTTACGCTTGTATGTACTCGATGTTGTAATAAAAGGGTCCACTTCACCAAAGCTGTGTTCTCAAGCATCGTCTTACGCGTTGTGCGTCTGTTTTATGGACATATCATTTAATTTAATGAAGATTTTAATCGTAAATGTTCTGTGTATAATGTTTGACAGAAGACATTCTCACGGTAGGTAAATGTTTTTGTGCAATATCAGGATTGCAGTCTCGATATAATTTAGTTGATATTAGTTATCTTTTCATTGAAGCTTTTGTTATTTTTATTATCTTATCTCGTATTATTGAATTCATGATTACGATGTGCTGATGAAAGTAATTATTGGATTTTCAATTTTATAACCTGAGTCTCGGTATCAGTGGCGGCCGGTCAATGTGGCATTCGATCAATGCACCCCTTGTATATGCAGGGGTGGTTATATTTCATGAAATAGTATTCAAACATAACATTTATACTATTCACTCATTTTAAATTATTCGTATATTATTGTCTACAATAAATATTTTAGATTTTTTTATTTAATTTAAAATTTTATTTTATTGAATTTAAAATGAGGGAATGTTATAGATGTTATTTTTGAATATTATTTCATGAAACATAGCCGCCCCTGCATATACTAGGGGTGCATTGATCAAATGCCAAATTGACCGGCCGCTACTGTATAATACCTACATACAAGTATTTTTTGTTTATAACGCCGGCTTGTTTACATACTCTTAAGAATGTGCTTACTTTTGATAAACTACTTTACAAGCTCAAAAAAAATATACCTAAGTACTTCCTAATTGGATAGGTAAAACATTCCTTGGGGGGCTTGCGTGACGTTTGCACGAAGGCCCCAAATTTCTAGCTAAACCACTGCACAAATCTAAACATTTAACTTATTACAAATACAATTTAATACTATTGATAATCAAAAAAACGATAACAAACCAATGGTACACGTGCCGATATTGTCCCAACTACGATTCAACCATCGATTAGCTGTCGAATACATCTGACCCGTTAAAAAAATATTAAAAACATCATTTCTAATTAAAAAATACTGATTTCATTCAACTGCAATAAAGGTTGAGACACATCGTTTTTTATACACGTAAATTTAGTCTATTAATTAGATTTGTATCCTAATGCATGATGTTTGGAATGCAGTTATCTTTTCTTATCCAATCATATCCTAAAACATGGGCGTCGTGAGTGACAAACTAACTTTTAGTCTATCTCGAGAACAGAGTTTGAACTACCGACTTACAAATCATTCACGTTAAATACATTCTGTTGAAATTTATATTGGGAACGGATATGGTATAAAAAAATGATACGCTTTGCCAATTAATTTGGATTAAATATATTGCATAAAAACCTTTCAACACCATTCTAATGTTATCAAAATTGGTGTCGCTTCTGACCAAATGCGGATATCTCCATGTGATTCAAATTGAGAATTCAAACAATAGTGTTATTCTATTTTTAAAAAAGCACGCCGCTTGTACTGTTTTGGTTGCAAGTTGCAATATATTTGACATACCATATATTTGTACCGTAAAGTGGTTTTGAAATTGATAGTGAAATTAATTTTCTAGTTTCTAGTTCATATTTTATTTTGCTGATTTTTCAATCGATTTAAATGGATTTGTGTACAGATTCATGGACTCTCCTGCGCTGCTTACATTCCCTCGCGGGAGCGATTGGTTTATGATTAGTCCTCGCTTAATCTCATCCTTCTATTCGTATCTTCCACAAAAAAGAAAGAAAGAGCGATTGTATTACAGTCAGTTTCCGCAAAAAACAATTTCTTTTGAATTGCTTCATATTTGGAGCGGGCATGATTGAATATTGTGCTTTTAAATCAGTATCAACAAAAAATAGTACTTTCATTAACCCGTAATATGCCATCCTAAAAAATCACGTGCTCTGCCATGATGGCATCTCAATTTCACTGTTTATGGACAGTATTTAAACCTAAGTTAGAAGCTAAAAAATAATTTTAAAAATGTATATATGCTAGAATACCTACAATGATAAATACTTATTGACAATATTAAGAGAAATATTGAATGATTTAATGGCTCAACTATTTACGATTGCATCATGGGCATGGAGGTGTTAACTAAGTATGTACTCGTGTAACAATAATAATATGTTTTTTCGTCCAATTTTTGTAGCAAAATTATCTAAGTTTCTTTTACAGCCTAGTCCTCTATGTATATTATGTCAATTGCGTACAGGATCAAATAAACAATAATCTACCCAATCTTATCTAAACACAACTCTAATTTCACAAAAATGTCACTCGCCGAAGTGTCCTGTGTGTATATGTATATATTTTAGTAATTCGTAGAAAAAATACTAATTTTGTTTACTCAATATTAAATATTTAAATAAACAATATCTTAACGACAAATAGCGAGACGGGATGAATCATTTCATATACAGTAAAAATGTGGGTTTTTTCTATGAATCGATCTGATGTTCATAAAATCATTTCGCAATAAATATATGCCAGGAGTCTCCAAAATTTTCGGTTCGAGGGCCACGCCGACTGTTCCAAAAAATTGGACGGACCAAGACCTACAACTATGTAACCCGACAATAAATCAAAACATTTGATAATTGTTTTGTATTATTAAAAAAGGAAAATCGATCCGTATCATGGTGCTTGGGGGCCGTAGTTAAGAGGCCCCTGATATAAGCTATGTATTTGTCAAATTTAATATAAAATATAATTGATCCCTTAACATATACATTTTATTCGCTTTATACCCAGCATGTACGTTTCATTACTATCAACTCTTGTTTGGGTTAGGAGAGTCAAGCTTTAGTCGGTTTGTCCGTATACCCTAGTCGGGTGTTCGAATGCAGAGATTTCTGTGATGTAGTAAATTCGCTCGCACTCGTCTGATCTTAAAAAAACAAGCGTAGCTAGAGCGATTAGCCAACCACTATTCCTGTCCTAGTCCTATTCTTCTATCTCTACTCTCTTTGAAAAAAAAAGAAAGGTTGAGCAACTGAATAACAAGCAGTTCTCGCCGAAACACTTCTGTTGAGATAAACTTCATTAGGGGTGCATATGTTCCTCCACATTGCGAACGGACATAGTAAAAGTCAAATAATCACTCTGTGTATTGGGTACAAATTTTAAAACGGTTCTCTTTAAAAAAAATACTTATTTCTAAAAGTTTTTTTATAATTAGTTACCTTAATCGGAATTATATTCTGATGAAGGCATTTTTTTACCTTATAAGTAGTTTGTGTTATTTAGGACAATGTGCAAAAACTAACGAATCAGTTTTGCGTCAATCAATTATCATCCTCTGAAATTAATGACGTCTGTTATGGCAATACGTAGAAACGATTTACAAAATTAATCATTTCGCGCTGAAGAAATACCAACGAATTTTGTTTGTTAAATTGCTGCATCGCGCGCTCGTTTATTCTTCTTCCTTTGACGTCAGCTGCGCGATTTAAAATAGAGATAATCATGTGCTTTGCGCGGTGCAACATGACACGTGGATATTATTAGTGGGGATGATGCAGTGCACCCAAGGAAGACAGTAGACACCGTCCCATTCTTCTATTTAAAGATTTAGCGGTTTATTAAGTCGAATAGAGGGCCCCCTCGCAACGCGCGGCCCGCTCCATGTCTAAATAAACGCACATTTATCTCTCCAGAGATGATTTAATGATATTTCGTCGGAGAATTTGTGTTTGTAATGGATCGCTTATTATGAATGTTTTAAAATACTCTTAGATAAATAACAACGTCGTATAGAAATACGCAAAATCAGTGATATGAAATTCGGATCAGAATTGAGTTTTTTTTTTAATCGGCGATTATCGTCAACAAAATCAAAACTACCGGTTCGCAGTATACATTCATTTGAATGTCTTAACTCATTCGCATCGGGGCATTTTTACCTGAAAGCCGACCTGGTTACGGGGCATTTTTGCAAAATTGTGCAAAAAATTAGGTACTTTCGTAAAAAAAGTATAACTTTAAAACTGTATGACATTTAAAAAAATAATTTAGACACCAGTTGTACAACACTTTGTTGCATAATAATTAATATATTTTAGTCTGCTTTTATTTGTGATACTCAACCTTTTGTATTTTTTAAGATTGAAAATCGGTTATTTGATATAGAATTATACATTTTATCGGAAAAGTAATAAATAACAACCCAAATATAGATGTGCTCCTGTTTATTTTATTTCACAACAGAATTAGAAAATATAAAAGTTTATTTTTAGCCTACAATTGCTTATATTTTGGTGGCCTATTTTTTAAAGTTATATTTTAACTGTCTGCTGATTTTTCATCGCCGAAATCACCGAATAAAAAAAATATTTGTGCATATATTTTAATATTTTATTTTTTAAATGATGCATCAAACATTTGTTACGCCATCTCTGTAGAGAATCTAAACCATTTGTCGCATTGAATGTATATATTTCAACGCGTCAGTCAGACCGGCGAAAAGACTCTTATACGAGTCATCCGGTGCCAATGAGTTAATAATTATTCGAAATTCGCCGGCCCTTCCATCAAGTGCTCAACGAATTCTTTCATTTTATATTAACTACGACCGATTGATAATATTCTGTCGCAAACACTTGGGTGTATACGTTGTTTGCACTTTACCTAACCGTAAACGATTCGATTCCACAATCGAGGTATATACAGAATATTGGCTAACTATAAATCTTATCATTCTATTCACCATCTCTTCGAAAAAAGGTTAAGCGACTGATTGACAACAAATTTAAAAAAAAAACTTTTGTTGAAATACTCCATTGTGATATCATATTCTCCACACTGAAAGCTTTCATGATTTGAAAAGGTTATTAACTCATGAGATAAGCCCATGAGAGGTAAAGTGGGCAAATGGTATTTTAGGAAAAATTTAATTGAATGCGTTCTACATGTCCTCTTAATGTATCGTTAAAATGAAATGTGCTCAGTAAATACTCACTGGAATAGTGTTATCTACCTAAAATAAAAATATACAATCCACAAAAGCACCAAGCAATGTCGTGATTGTACTTAATAGTGTTGTAGAAAAGTTTTACTATTTTACTATTTGGCTCACTCCACCTCTTCAGGGTTCATATTGTTATATAACTATTAGACCTTAAGTAACTCCGTCCTTTTTTCCGTACACTCTCTGAAGCTTACAACCTGTTCTAGAAAAAGCAAAATCAGTTTAAATGCCCCCCGTGTATAGCCCTTTTGCTCCATTTCGGGAGCGAGCATGGCTAAATGTCTGTTTTGTGAATATTGAATATGTACAAGCGGCATCGTCTTTCACATAGCTTCACGATACACATATATAAAACTGTAAATGTATAGACATT
This sequence comes from Himalopsyche anomala, assembly GCA_031772345.1. Taxonomy (NCBI): domain Eukaryota; kingdom Metazoa; phylum Arthropoda; class Insecta; order Trichoptera; family Rhyacophilidae; genus Himalopsyche; species Himalopsyche anomala. Next base: position 10,931,246 of record CM062833.1, on the reverse strand, counting down.
TACAGATAAAATTGCTACTTTGGTGACCGTGCATTCTGTAATTTATACTATCGTTTGCTTATCTCGAGATGTTTGCTTTTCTTTCGAATCGCTTTCGACGCCGTTTCAGACGCGTCGGGACGCTCATCTCTCGCCACACTATTACATATTTCAGCGATAGAAAATAGTATTTTTCGCTTCATAGATTGGATACGTGTTTTAATTCTATATGAAAAAATTATTATACAAAGAAACTGTCAAATTTATTTATTGATTTGGCATTTACTAGCAATGTTCCCGCTAAGCTGTGCGCGTGTGCGCACGCACACCTCACAAAATGTGCCCGCACACATTTTTCCATCCCCGCACAAGGCCGCACACAGAAATATTGTAAAAATAAGTTTGTTTCACCAAATTTTTATATTTGTGCACACTTTTTATTTTGCTAAAAACACTCACTGCTCACAGAAGTTGATGTTCACACACAATAGAAAAATTAGAGGGAACGTTGTTTACTAGGTAGAACTCCATTATAATAGGGTAAAAATTTCAACGTATTTTAGTTCTACAGTTTTTTATATTTATGCGTTGATAGCTATTTCGGCTTTCGCCATCGTCAGAACTATGCTTATACGTACATTTTGCTCAGCTATATATACTCTGACACCGAAGAGATACACAATGCATCATATTATTTACTCTAACATCCTAATTCAAATTATAATTACAATATTGCACTTATTAAATGTGATTCTAGTGTTTCAAAGAACGATAAGCAGTCTTGGGTTTTAACATTAATTTGGATAATTTAAACTGATATTTATTATTATTATTTATATTACATTAAATTTATTAACTATGGCTTTAGTGTTTAAAAAAACAATTAAAAATATGGATTTTTTTAAGGTAAATTATCTTTTCAATTACAAGGTGCTTTCTGGTTGTTTCTCTGTCGAGCTCTATGCGCTTGGCTTGGTTAGTAGATAGGCCAACATGCAATTGTGGCGCTAAAAGAACATCGAAACACATCATATCGAATAGGAAGGGCAAGATCATTGAACCGATCGGCTAGTAAAACAAATTACCAGGCCCTTTAAAAAAATTCTGCGTCAATCTCGAAATAGAGAGCGAGTAGACCTTAACTCATAGAAGCTTTTGGTTTATTTAGAGGGGTTGATTTTCCGCACACATAAGCGTACGTCACCAAATCTTGGACAGTTGCTCCTAAGTCACTCCCAGTTAAGGAAAAAAACTGTAAATACACGTATCGTTTCATGCGCCACTTGAGTAGTAGATGGAAGAGAGCAAGCACGTGTTAGCGGAATTGTCAATGCTCTTCGATCTTTTCGTTTGCGGGTTTTTGGTTATTATTAGTCGACATCTCATTTTTTAACACGACATACAGGATACTTTATACCACTAAATGGCCGAGCAAATCACATTACCTTTTTTATCCACGATAGTGCATGGTTAAAAGATAGGTCTCGTGCAGCCCTTTATCGGAACAAGAATATGAGGAATAAAATAGCGTTGTTTTTTTTTCACTCATCTGATCGTCGTTGCGTTATGGAAGGCGGCCGTGAAACAGCGGCTGCACACACGTAACTGGAGGCGGTGGGGCAATCGACAACCAACTCGTGTGTTTTTTTTATTGAATATCACAGGGAAGCTTTGCAGGTTACATTACGATAAGCGATCGTGAAAATTTGCTTCCCCGGCTGCGATTTGCGTACCACTGTGCTGAGCAGTCTAGACGTGGTGTCTGCCAACCGTCTGGAATGGCCGCACGCACACACACTTCCGCAATTGAACTGTGCTCGCTTATAAATAGTCGGGGGACCTGGCACGCGAAATAAATACCCATAGCTAATAATGGTTCAGTTTTGATTAGGAATAGCAATTGCCGTGTATGTATGTATTTTTACATTCGTCAGCCGTGCGGCTATTAAAATTGCTGCGCAACTATGAATATTGCACGTGCTGACGCTGGTGATCGGACACCCAGCGCCGCCCTCTGTGGTCAAGTCCAGTCGCACTCAACCTGCGGCCCACAGGGAGTGCGGCCCCTTCTGTTTTTATGCGCATTCCAAGTTTTCAAACGTCTGGTATTGTTTTTGAAACTTTGAGCTGCACAAAGTCAGTCAGCGAGCAGGCACGTGCTATATAGTCTGTAATAGTTATTGCATGCAATACCTGACGAATATATCAATCACTTTTAGGGTGTTTACTGTCAATATTTGGTGGAAAGGAATTATATTAAGAAAAAAACTCAATATTCCTTTGTCCTTATTTCAATACACTTGGCCTCGTAAAGCACGGTCATATGGTTCCACAAAACACGTCGTGTAATACAAATCCGTGTTATACGAGATTTGAAGTTCATGCAAAAATAGTCTTTGCGTTGCAAAAAAATAAAAGTTTGTTAAAAAATCCTTTATTTTTTCAACATCGCTATCACTTATAATTCTATTATGTTCGACTCTTTTTCGAGATCGGTTGTGAATTTTCATCATCGGATGACTCGGGCGTATTTTTGGATTTAGCCTTTAAAAATCTGTAATAAGCGATTGTCTGCTTTTAGCGTATAAATCTTTATGTATTTCGTGATAAAGGGCCAAAATATTTTGTAATACCGTCTTGAATTTCATACTTCTTTTTTGGAACCGTGTTATGTAAAACGTGTTGTACAAAAATATGCCATGATTCATCAACCGTGTTGTATGAAACCGTGATATACGAAGCTCAAGTGTAATTAGATATTTTTTTTGTATACATTTGTTTTCTATAAATAGTACTGGTTAATTCTATTTCTTATCAGTTGATAATGCGAGCGAAACCGGTCCTGATCTTGGTAAACGAGGGTGGAAATAAGTACAAAGGAATATTGTATTTTTCTTAACCCTTCCCTTACTATGCAAAAAAAGCACAAGCTCCTGAGCTGTGTACCCGTTACACATCAGGCAAACGGTAGTGAGTAATGACAAATATATGTAGTACTGCTGTAGTAGTGTTATATAATTGTCATGATTCACCCCCGTTTGCCTGATGTGTAATGGATACACAGCTCGGGAGCTTGTGCTTTTTTTGCATAGTAAGGGAAGGGTTAATAGAATATATCAATACCGTTCGTATACAAAAAAAAGCAAAAAATACGACTACCTCAATACCGGATAAGTAAATCATAATTTACGGTATTTCGATAGTTCATATAATATGTCGTCATTAAAAATATACATTATAAACGAGTGATTTTCGTAAACAACTTACTGTTAAGAGAACCATTAAAAAGGGTCATCACTTCGGATACAATTTTTGCCTGATTTAAAATATTGCGAACAATTTTATTAAAAATATGTGACGATTTTCTATACCTTCGATATTTATTATTATCGGCTATTTTTATAACGGAAATACCGTTACTTTGCATTTTCAAAACCGGCGTTCCTACATTGCAAAATACACCAAAAATACCGGTATCCCGGTTTCAGTTATATCATTAGTCTGTACTTATCATTGACTGAAAGATTTTTTTTTTTATTCAACACCAAAAATCACATTAATTATCGAGTAAACGAAAACATTTTCGATACATTTGTATTTTTGTGTACTTACATTTTTTTTAACTTTATTTATAGTAATTAGTAATGTAGTATTGTACAACTTCCTATTTATATTAACGTGGCAAAAATTGGTGTGGCTCGAAAGAAAAAATGGTTGAGTATGACTGGTCTGTAAGAGTACTTATCCCCGCGGTCACGCCGGTCTGGGTTCAAATCCCAGTAAGGTCAACATTACAGATCTTTGACGTGTACGTTTGTGATTTATCCTATTCTCGAGTGATTTCTAGTGACTAATAAAAATTCTCATCGAGCTTATTCGCTTACGATTTTCCAATTTCAAAATGTTTGGCGCAATTGTTATATTAAGCTGTTATGCCATTTAAAAAAAATCATTTTTCAATTTTAGACCTTTAATTGATTTAATATATTTCATATACCAATTTGTTCTAAATGTGTTTTTATCCATAGCGTAATGTCCACCTCATTTTGTCTGAGCTATGCTTATGTGTGGAAAGCAAGCAAACTGGTGGTCCTGTCTTTATACCTGGAGTAACCACATATATACAAGTGTATTTCGTTTTGATAAATATAATATCTATTATTTTATACTTTGCGTTCATTCAGCAGTCGCACAGTAGTGACGCGCTAAGCTATTCAACAAACGTTAATTACACTTAATTAAATATTTTTCTATACAACACCTGACTTTGGATTCAGGGGATGAGTATGTGTGGTGCTGAAAATACTCAATCGCTAGCCTTTTTTGTAATAGATAATGTTGGTTGAATGACTCACTACTATTTCTTATTTCATAAATTGTAGTTTCTGAAAAAAGTAACTAATCGATATATAAGTTAACGATATAGTCTCTTAGATCTTATTTTTTTTTGGTAAGCACTGCTTACCAAAAAAAATCATACCACGGCCCAATAAATCTGAAAAAAATAATCCACGACCCCTCTCAATACAAAACATTTTCTGCGGCGGCCCTCAATTTGGGAAGCACTGTCTTAGATTATGTAATGTTTTGCTTTGTTTTTCTGCTACTTTCATTGTTTTGTACAGTTATGGCTGCCAGGGGTTCAGGTTTCAGAGAAACTGCTTGCTGATCATGGCAATTCTCATTGTTCAGAAATACAGAAAACTCTCGCTATCATACTGAAAATATCTTCTTTCATTTCTTGAACACAATGGAAATGTGTTCGCATATTTTCATTTATTGAAACACAGTGGTCTGATGAAAATTTGAAAGTGTTCGATTATGCAATGAAAAAAAGTAACTCTTTTCCTAATTATTGTATATATAAATATAAAGCTTGTTTGTCTTATTTCAGTTAAGAAATGCAATTTTCTAGTGTTAATTTGGTTACAAAAATTCTGTAGACAGTTCCGTCATCTCTTAGAATTATTATGCTGTTTGTCACATCCTTTATACAGGTGTTACCGTTGCTAAAGAATTTTTATTATTGCCATAAAAGAAAAGACGAATATTTTGATAGCGCTCTGTAAATATTATTCGTATTCTGATTTATGGTCACTGAGTAAATATTATCATTCACAGGCCGGCGACGAGCTTAGTATACTAACGTATTTATCTTTCAGTCGTTCTGTAATTTTAATGTTTATACAACATGGACGTGCCGCGACCCAGTGTTGTTATTCAAATAGCCACTGTCAAATAATTGACAGATTTAACACTTCTGGTCCATTGGTTCCAAACCTACTGTTCCGGTAATAATTTCTAAAATAACGATTCCCCGTGTTCCAAACCTAGACTAATATGCTGTACTGAATCATTTTCAAAAATAAAATGTTTTCGAATAATTATTTATGGCTAATATAATATATACTTTATCACACGCAGCCAACTTGTATCGTCGTTGTATATTTTATTGAAAATAAAGTAAACGGAATGTAGGTATTACTTTATTTTTCAACGGTCAGTTATTGCTCATCGTTTTAATTGAGATGCCCACTGTCTCGGTAGTTACGTTCACGTGCTCTCAGCTGCTGTCTTCTAGTACAATGTCATGATTTTTTCAACGATTTACTTCACAGTGAACGGAATTTGGCGTATTTGGTGAATGAATACATTTATTTAGAAAACAACAGTCGTCAGAGTAAAGTATCCGTGAATTTAAATTCGTCTGTGATCTTCCCAGCCTTCACATCTTCAAACATTATTTTTTTGTTGCCGCGAAATTTTGTACTTTTTCTATTTGTGGTAAATATCAAAATGATACGTTCAGGCATGTATGAAACGTCGCGTTACCTACGTGTAGCTTATGATCGAAATTTTGACAGATGTCACTTGAGGAATGATACTTTTCACTTGACCAATGACTTGTGCCGTCATCTCGTGATAGATTATCAAACTTACACAAAGTAATTTATTAATAAAAACAAAATATTCCTTTGTACTTTATTCCACTTTATTTAAAAGGTCTCGCTCATTGCGAGCATTGTCAACTGAATCAGTTCTGGAGCGGTCCTGACCTTTTAAATAAGGTGGAATAAAGTACAAAGGAATATTTTGTTTTTATTAATAAGTATAATGTCTTTCCACCAAGTATTGACAGTGAACACCCTAAAAGTGAACAAAGTAATTTAGTAGTGTTCTCGGACGTATCTTGGTCAATAACTTAAATTATTTTGAACACTTCCATTCGATCAAAAAACAGAAATATTTAAATGTAATACACTTCTAATATCTCTTTCAGTGTTGTAAGAAAGTAACAATTGACGTTGACCGATAAGAGTATAATCCTTTTATAATATCCTATTAAATATTTCCATCTTATGCATCGTATATAAATCGTAAAATCGTCCTCTATAGCCACGCACCAACTCGATAAACATAGCGGCTTATACGCCGAGTAAAATATGACTTACTATTTTATTGCCGTTCATCAACCGCCTTATCTCGCAACTGCAGCCCTCCCTAATGTTCTTGATATCGATTATTTCGGCTAGCATCCGTGTCGAGTTGTCGGTGCGCCCAGGTCCCCGTCCCTCGGCATGATCGGGAGCTTTTTTCCCGGCGGAGCTAACGGGCACCCCTCAAGACTGGCGGCCCCCCAAATATTGGGGTTTGTTTGTCGCTTGGGGGAGAGATCTTACAGTTATGGCTGATGCTTATGTGCTCTGTGCTAAAACAGCGACTTCAAAACATTAACGACTTGATTGGTCTATTAAAAATCAACCAAATATTTATTTTTATGATAAAGTAATGCGGAAGATGGCCGGTGGGTTTCTTACTCCATTCGAAATTTGAATGTAACATTAGATATTTCTGGAAAAAAAAGATGGCAGTCTCCGTGTTTTGTCGAAAATGAGTTGGATAGAATGAGATGAGAGTTGGCATTTTCGCATTCGCATGAGTTAATTAAAAAAAATAAATACAGCTCTAACATGTACATCTTTGCTGACTTTAAATCGAGTTTGTAACAACAGCGGCTGTTTACATAGTGCTGCATACCAAACACGGCAGTTATTAAACGGATTTTACAAACAAATGAAAATTATACTTATCTATAAAACAAAACGTTTTAATTTATTTTACGGTTATAGAAACAGTCGCCTTTGTATATAGAGCCCTCAATTACTTTGTGTAATTTTGATTAATTTTAGTATTTTGTGATTGCTATGAATGCTATTATTTAAACATACATTGACTTACCAACGTTCTTAAAATATATGGATTTAAAGACATACATTTTTTGCGCTGAATAATTTGCTTAAACGCAGTTTTACTAATAATACTGAATTTGAATGTTTCAAATTATGTACATTCACACAGATTTTGTCACCAACAACCCGGGTTTCGCCTTTCGGCATCTTCAAGGCGTTGAAGTGCACGGATGAATTTGAACTGACGCTTAGTAAATGCATGTTTCGTGTTTATATTAGAAATATTATCATTGAGCTTAAAGCCATTGCTGGCGAAATGAATTAGCCCATGGGAATGCCCACAGATTTGAATAATTCTGAAAGTATTTATTGTAAGAAAGCAATACTGTGTGTACATTTCATAACTTAATTGACTGAACCTTAAACTATGTAAATATTCTTTAAATTCACAAATTATTTTTATCTAAAAATAAAACAATTGAAAATATTATTACTTACGCTAGCGCGGATCTATCAATATCCTCTTGAATATCATTATCATTATAAGTTATTTTCAATGGTATCAGCATGTGAAACGTTCAGTTTGAAATTCTCATTTTGACCTCGTATAAGCTGAAAGAAATATGTAGCCAGCCTCGTATGGTAAAAGTATCTTGTGATAATACTATTGCTTTTAACCTGTTACAAAAAAAATGTATATCTACTTTATAAAAACTTTGAAAACCTCTTGCTCGAAATATTGTGGCTTCTTTTATCAATATTTATTTTAATTTGTTGTAAGTAACGATCAAAAAATATGTTGACATGGTTGAATTGAATCTACTGGAGAATATTTGGGGTGGAGATTGAATTTTAAAACATTGGAATTTTTAATACTTCACAATAGGTTTCTACTAGGGCTTGACAGTTTTCAAAATCTGGGTTTGAAAACCTGGATTTTAGGTAAATTTGCGACATTCTAAAGTCGGTTTTTACAAATTGGCAAGCCGGTTTCAATATATTTTTATTATTTTATCACAATATTTTTATTCGAAAACGCATTGGTTACTAATAAAACGTGGTACAATAAGTAGTTTATTAGTCAGTATACACCAATGAATGCGTTGAAAATATTATATTAAGTGAATAAAAATTATTGTGAATTTTGACTCAAATACATTTCTCTAATACGGAGCAGTTACAGGTACACTTAGTTTTTTTGTCAACATGTTTAAACCGATTATTAGGAAATATTCTAATTCGAAATCCGGGTTTCGTACCTACCTAGTAGTAGGGATACCAATAATTTTAGCTGACATATTGGTGGGTATAAAACTTGAAAGCGATTTTTTTAGACTATACCAATTTGGTACATATTTTACGAGTAGAATCTCATCCCTCTTGTTACGAAATACAAAAATAAAAAATTTGATTTGGCCACATGCTTAAAATTTTCTCATAAATCAATAATGCCTATTTTAACGTTGTGTTTTAATGTAGTTTGAAAAGGATAATGAATATTCTTTTATTTCAAAATCAGCTAAGTATCAGTTAATTTTCCATGTAAACATGGAGTCGGAGTTGTCTAGTCGTGGTGATTTCCGTAGAGTTTTTGTACCTTAAATTAAAATACAAAAAGTTGCGTATTTAATCTATTATAAAACTTACAAAGATTTTTTTAAAAGTTTTAAACAACCATTTTATTGTTTTATTACGTAAACGATTAATAAAAAGTTGCGGCTTAATTCATAGAAAACAATTTTATTCCGATACATAAAGATATCAATAGACCAATTTTATTTTTCCTCCGCAATTTTTGCCTACATTGTCGGGCAAACAAGACGGAAAATTACGCGCATAAATCAACAGGATCAAAGCCCCCTATAGTCAAAGCCATGCTATTGAGTAGAAAACAGGTACTTTTTTCAGATGAGCGGGCCGGCGTCATAATTTTCAAAGTAATATCACGTCATTATGAAACCATTTATTACTATTATTTTGAAGCAAATACATATATATATTGTAATTATATATCTTTTCAATTAAATCATTTTTTAAATAAGAAAAAATCACATTTTCTAAGGTTTTTTAATAAAAATCTCTGAGAACAAAAGCAAACAAAGATGCCAAATCATTTTATTTAAATTATTTTTTTTACAATATTTCAATACAGAATATGAGGTTGGATAGTTCATTAAAAAAACCAACGTCATTATTGGGATTTTAATCAATTAATATTAATCTCGAAATTTATTTGTGCACACTGGTTCGTCACTCAATCTTTCCATAAAATTTCTCAAGTCATATAAGTAATGAAAAATCAGTAAGTCAAACCAGGATAGCACAATTCACTTCATTATTTTTTTTATATTGTTATTGATTAAATCGTCATTTACGATGCAATCGCGACGCCGGCCCTACCCTACCCTCTTTCTTTGTAGATATTTAATTTCGAACCCTCGGGTAAACAGTGCGAATAGGGACGTCGGAAAGCTACCGATTTTCACCTTACTCTTTACCGATTCTTCGAGCGATCTAGAACCTTTCTTAATCTACCCTTAAGTTGTTTGTATTATGTATAACATATTAATGATTCATAAAAAGGTACTAGGATAAAATGTTCCAGGCAAAAAAATCTAACATCAGACAAAGAAAATCCTAATACTTGGTCACATTTTCCGAAATGATAATTAATGCTAACTAAGACTGCGATCAGATGTTTACTTTTTTATGTTTGCATAGTAATATTTTTTGGACATACATTAACATAATTTGGCATTTCATGTAAATCGAGTACATGTAAGTATTAATAGTATCGCTTTCCTAAAGTAAATATATGATTATTTATGTTTAAAACAGTGTAAAAAAATGTGTGATTTCGTTTTCTTAGATCTTTTTCGAAACCACGGAATAACATCGTGTTAGCAGTGAATCAGGTGTAGGTGAAATTAGTAAAATCCCGTTTTAACGCCCCCGGAATTTGCGTTTTCCTAATATTTGCGAAAAAAATCTACAGTGGTGATTCATTAATATCAGTTTTTAAGTTTTTATTTCTCGCAATTGGCGTCCGAATTATTCAAAATTATGTACATTTTAAAGCTATTTTACTGAATTTGTATACGTGCGTGACCTTTAAATAAATTTATTAAATTGAAAGAGTTTTATATGAACCATATAAAAATATAGACAAAATCTGTGCTACGTTTTCCCTCTATTTTTTTTCGTCAGTACATTATAAAATGTAATTACGGGGTTTCACTGTGTCGTAAAAATCTGGATTATGTCTCTTATCGGTTATTTTTTTTGCAATGTAATAACAATTTATATTACCAAATGAACTTGCCGGTATAATTGTGATGCCGCGATTCCTTTGGACTCTTTCATTATGCCGGGTCCGTGGCGCATTGGTTAACGTCGTTGGCTTCCATGGCCGATCTCACGGGTTCGAGTCATAGTACGTACAGCATTTTTTCAATCGATTTCTGTGAAATATTCCCTACCACCCTTTCAATCCAAAAATAACGGTGTACAGCGAGAAGGGTTAGTCACTAGTCCTATCCTTCTTTCATTATTCTCTTTGAAAAAAAAAGGTTGAGCAACTAATTAACTAACAGTTCTAGTAGAAAAAACTTCTGTCAAGAAACCTCAAAGAATTTTAGTGATGTGGTGGGAAAACAGCTCTCAGATGACGATATATTTCATATTAGATGCGGAATCGGATATTTTTTTTGTGTATTATATAAACCCATACGCAAAATTTGATTATTTTACAGTTGTCAATCTCTGCAAAAATCAGCTGCGGCACTTCACCCCCTTAAAGGTCGACGAACAAGTGCTCCTTATTTACAACATTATATTCGCATTGAGGGCGGGACTCCCCCGTTTCTAGACAAAATCTTTTCATTTAGGTATAAGTGTATTAGAAGGGGAGAAATACATGCATGAGAACGACTGTTGGTTTCGTAAAGTAGGAAGCTGTGTTGTACGATATCGTAAATGTGAGCCAATTATTTGATTGCATTTTTAAATCCAAATATATATATTTTTAATCAATGTCTGCTCCCAAAGTGGAGCATATTTTTTCACTGGTAATTGAAGACTTTCTTTTAATTAAGTTTTCTTTGTACGATTCGGATAAACTACTGATTTTTAAACGTCGGTCGTGCTTATTTCTCTTTGGATCAAAATTTATAGCTCTCTGGCATGTATGAAAATGTATGTCAATTTTGTCATGATAGTTTATAAATGTCGCTATTGACTAATGCATAAATCTTTGAAAGAAAGGCCTATTAGTATAAAATACAAGATGTTAAAAACTGTGGAAAAATGGAGATGTGCACGCTTAATGTTAATATGTAAATTTACTGTCACAAACTTAGTTGTTATGGTATATGAAACCAAGAATATAGTCTTGTTGGTTATATTATTCTTTTGAATTATGATTTACGGTTATTATACTAGTAATCACAATTGTGTCAGTACTAACATCGTGTAGAACAGAGTTCCGCAACAATTTTGTTGCCACAGACCCCCTACTAAGTGTCTAACGTTTAGCGGACAGACCCCCATTAAAAGGATCGAATATATTTAATTTGACCCTTCTTTGTTTGAATTATTATAAAAAATAAAGACATATGTACATATATTTTTTTTAAAAGATGCCTTTGCCCATTCCAAAACTACTTGGGTCCTCACTTTTCATATAATTGAGTTTTTTTTTGTTATACAGCTCCATTCTCATTGAAATATAAATAATAATTTTGTGGATAAACGAACATTATTCATTTAGAAATGTGTTTCCACTAAAAGAAACATGTAAAATTACTTGTGCATGAAACATTTTTATAACATATCGTTAAATATCCAAAAATGGACAAATACTCCTCGTATAAGTACTTCCATCATTATAAATTATGAACTTAATATTATACATATTTTAGCACAAAAGAAATAATATACAAAAGGTCATAATAAAATCATGCATCGCTTCTACTCTTTTGTAAAGTTATGTATGTATATAAATTTCGGCCGCCCTCTCATCACGTGAGCAAAAAGGATTTTGGATTACACCGCCTATTATATTGAAAAGGTTTTAGTTTGAATACAGCCTTGATAAAGCCAGACATCACCTCCATCAAAACCTACGGGGGTGCATTGTGTACAGCGTAAGCCCAGGCAGGTATTGCGCAGCACCTCCATTTATATCTATTACATTCTACAATGCCAGAAAATGAACGTTCAAAGACGAGCTCCTTTGAGATTTTCGATTCTACTCTCGAGCGAGTCGACAAAAGGGAGGTCGGTAGATATTTGGTTGCCTCTGGAATGCCGTGGGCTGTCTATATCCTCGCAGGATCTGGTGAATGTTTTTTTTTTCACTCTTGCTTTATAAAACTGAGGTAGCTAAATGATTCGCTTGGCGTTTTTTCAGGATGTTTTGTCTCTATTGGGGGGACTGAAGAACGTAAGTCCAAAAATACAACTTTACAGCAGAGACAAAAATGTCAAACACTTATTCCGTAAACTTAAATCAATGATATTTTTCCGGATATTTTTTTTAAAATGTAAAATATTTAATAACGAAAGTTATGGGCAAATTGTTAACCCACTTATTAAAAATTAACACACTGTTTACTTCAGAGAAAAAAATGCAAGGTCTTTAAAAATATTTCTTTGAATGAATAAATACAATCAATAGCACATTTTTTAACTGAAAAGCATCACTATGCACTTAAGGGTTATTAGTAATATGTTGAAATTGATTGAGCGGATAGCCGGATTTATATTAAGGTACTTTCACTTACCTACGTTTGAGTAAAAAGTATGCTTTAAAACGTTATTTTTTTTTCTCATTTTAAAACACATTAGTAGCGCTTGTTCTGTTAAACGAAAAAGTACTTTTATACACTACCAACTGATAATGCTCGTCATGATGCGAAACCGGTTCTTATAATTTAAAATAAAAGTGGAATCAGTAGAAATGGGTGTTTTGTTCTTTGAATATAATGCCTCTCCGCCAAGTATTGACAGTTCACCTTAAAAGTTACACAGCTTTTGTATGGTTTTAAAGCATACGCATCCACGTATTAGTCGCATGTAAAATCGTCAGTGTGTACGTAAAAACATCACTTATACTAAAAGCCATGAAGATGTCCGTGATGTTGATAATTTGTATTTTTAAGCACATTTATCTGCTGTTGTCCCTTTTTGGTTGGAACCAATTGCGGACTTTAATTTTTGCTCTAGTACCAAAATTTGTACACATGTATGTAAATATGAATATTTCAATTTATGTATTGTTATATTAACTTTTTTAATTCATGAAATTTCAAAAATCTACTCTATTATTTCATTACAAATGTTTCCATTTTTTTTTTAAATATAAAGAAGCTGTAAATTTAATTTCCGAGTTTTATTTTAAAACTATTCTGTGGGAGGAGAAGCGTTTTAATGATCATATATTTCGTGGAATGTAGGCATTAAATATTACAATATATTAAAATCATTTACAAATGAAACAAGAGAACAAAAGCTCTAAGAATGTAACAAATCAAGATTTAAACGCTTGCGATCTAATAACGCGTTTCATCAAATAATAGTTCAGTCGATAAATCATAAAACCCCCTAACATAAAATTTACGAAATACAGAGATGAATTTTTTGTCATGATTATGATTACATTGATTGTACGACGATGCGAGCATAGTTCAATCAAGTTTGAGAGATTGCGTTGGCTGTGACATGTGCACGTTAAGTCAAGAAAGTAGTTTTAATCCAGGAGATGCAGATTATGTCGGCGCTGGCTATTAACATGCTACATTGAAAGGGATGAAGTAAAATAAGTTGATGATGGATTTCATGGCCTATAATGGGCTTGCTGTGACAATGATAATCCAAGTTTACTATTTAGGTACAATTTTTATTGAAAATCACAAACTTGCCTTCTGTAAACATGCGATCGTTGACCATTCTTATTTATCACCGTAAACCGGTTCTGGTGTTTCGATATCATAAATGTAAAATGAGTACTAACAAAAACTCGTTTGTCGTTTTTATCGTATTGTCAAATCAAACAGTTTAAATATCAATTTCCAGTGTTTTTCGTGGTGGTAATATTTATTAGGAGCCATGTTGGTTTGTATATAATTTTGCCGCGAAAATGAGTCGCAGATGCAGGTTTATTGACCAACCGTGTTAGATTTGACACGCATTCATTACCTTGCCGCGCCATAAATCAGTGATATCACACCTTTTTTTATCAATAATCAATGTAGACCGCAGTAGAAGAAACATTTCTTTAATTACGTCAATTTTCTCCCAGAAGTTGGTTTTAAACGGATTGGTGTTTCTCAGTTAACAGCAAATCAAAAATGTCAGTATTTAGGATCGATCCTCTGGCATCGATATTTTATGTTACATATATACTTACAATATCATTTACATACATTAATAGATACATTAATGCCAATCTGACACAAAGATGAGTTGAAACATGAATAGCTAGGGACAATTTTATTGCTTGCATTTAGTCAGCTATAATAATTTCTTTAAAAAAATGCTTTTTGTTGACAAACTGGTTTAAACAATGCACCAAAGTGTATTCCAAGCAAATAAGTTATCATTAATGAATCTCTTTGTATACATAACTCGTTTTGACAGTTTTGTTACTTACTTCTGCTAGAATGCTGACGATTTTTATTTTATAAAATTTGACCCAAGAAGATTGTTTTTAAGCTTTCACTACATATTCCTCAAAATAAATTCTGTTAATACTCTCCATTATCATCCACCCAGCTAGAGACTGTTTATAGTAAACAAAAAATAATAATTGTTGCAAACGTAAAGTATTTTGATACAATTACCATATCACGAATTTACCTACTAAGTTCCCAACCGTCTCCATTCTAGAATAATAGCCAAGTTATAGTGTCACCTATTGTGGCAAGGAAATATCAACTCCAACCTCGCTATGTGTAACAACATCTAGAGACAACATATGTATATTTTCCTTATAGAGTTTCTAGAAATATGTTTTAAACTTTCTACAAAATTTTAGGATATGATAAACAATATTAAATTTCTGCGTGTCTCATACTAAAAAAAATATTAAGCCTGCGTAGCAAGCAAGTAACGTCGATATCTGTTTTTAGGAACACATAATACAAATTTATGACCTGTAACCACTTTTAGAATTTATTATATGTTGGCAAAATTTGTCCTGTAGGGAAAATAATGTTTTTACGAAGTTTTGATGTATAGAAAAAGTTACGTTTCTTATCATATTCAGCGAAAGGAGACAATCTTTTATGTTTTCCGCTAAAAAGGCAGATCGAGTATATCACTGATCACAAAATCGTACGTTTATAATAATTTAGTGTTGGTAGTATTATTATATAAAATATTGTAATGCTATTCTTAATTTTATTGCTATTTTTCACTTTTAGTAAGGGCTATGGAGTCGGAATCGGAAAAAAACTAACGACTCCGACTCCTTTTTTAACTTTTTGTTGCAAATCGCTGGTGTTAATAGTAGCGCCATTGGATGCTTAATTCCTAGCTTTGTATATTGCGAGAAGAATAAGTCGCACAGTATTATTGTTTTTGCAATGAAAATATCCACACTTTGCAATCTCTGATCACCGCACAGTTGCTCGCCGTCCAGTGGTCCACCATTACTAATTTATATCCGACAAAGTTGACGACGAGAGCGCTCAGAAAGCACGCGTGGGCGAACTGGTTGGTGCGTGCCATTACAACTCTTCGAGCGGAGCCGTATTTTGTTACCGGGTTCGGGTTTTGGACCGATCTTTTCAGTTTGAATTTTATTTACATCGCTTTTCGTGTCTCGCTATTATGTTACATCTGATGTTTTTAATGCGAAGGGGGAATGGCAGCAGCAGGGGTTGGGGGGACGGGGGCGCACAGCTTCACCGATGTATTTATTACAACATGTCGATATTTCCTAGAATATAATAATATATTTATTCGTCGTAAATTAAATATCGCTCATATTGATTTACTTCGTTGGAATGAGACTATAATATATCGTCGGTGTACTGGCAGAAACCGGCTGTTTTGAGATATACATGCAAATATGTAGATGGATTTTAACACGCTTTTCTGAAAACTCATGTTCAGCCTGATTCTGTGTATTTTTAATATATAAGTATATTTTTTTGCATAATAAACATGACTAGACTAGAAAGAAAAATAACAAAATACTCCAATCAGCGCGTTGCTAAAGGCGACAACATAAATAATAATGCGTTTTTCGGTAAGAGCGATTCATGGAGTAACTTAAAGATTTCAATGGGAAAATTCTGGCATATGTAGAATTTTTGATATCGTCGATGTCATACAATTCTTGTGGGACCAAATATTTTGCTATATATGCTATAAAATATGCTATTTTTACCTATACAAAGTGTAGTATTGTCATTTTAGGGGAAATATGAGATATATTTTAATGGTTATATCTGTGCGCTAAAGAAAAACGGTTTACATCTTAAATTGGTATTTTACAGGAGAGCCAAAACAAGATTTGCATTTGTATGAACTTATTTGTTAAATGTGATGTTTTAACATGAAATTTACCAATTCGACATTCTTGATTAATTTGACTGGTCCTCTTACTTCTATACGGATATATGTATTATGATTATTATGGCATATTGAGCTTTTTTTGTTTAATTTTAAGAGATCTTTTTTCTTTTCGCAAATAAATATTACGTATTTCCGACCACATTAATTACAATATTTTTTAAATATCAATTCAGTTCTGTAGATATTTTCCATCAGTGATTTATTGACCGATAGTTACATCACTGTACTGTGTAAGATTGATTGTTCCCTTTATATTGCCCGGCAGATTAATCACTCATTTTCAGGGGAAATGTTAAATAATTGGTTAGACGTATGCGATGTTTGCGTCTGATAAGTGCTTCTTCAACCAGTCTTTATATCTTCGCTTTGTCTGAAAAGACTGTTTGACTAAAGATTAATAATATATTCTTTAACAAAGGTCCAATTCAATACGTTGTGAACGGTTGTGTTAAAAAATATTTATATTAAAATGTATTCGTAATACAGGTGTCAGTGTTGTTGATGCTGTCAACCTTTATCAGTCCTACATTCCACAAGGACTAATACAACCATCGGCTTAGTGTCGCGTTAAAAAAAAACTTTTTTGTCATAACAAACCATACCCAGAAATATCTATTTGTGGAATATTGCGTAGGAATGAATAAAACCACTTTTAAGGCGCTTTTAAATTTCTGTCTAAAATACTTTTGAATTTGACAGTGAAAGCTCTTAATCGAAATTCTTATTGGATTTCAACTAACATTCGAACTTCATTGGTATATTAAATATTTAAGTTGCTGAAAAAAATGTTAAGGTATTGTTGGCGACCTTTCGAATATTTCAAATTCGAATATTTTTGTTTATATTTTTAACCGGAATATGTAAATTTGACTTATTTATCGAATACATATTGACACTTGGATCAAGTCAACGAAATTTGATGCACTGAATATAATTTTATACAATTGCTTATTAACCAAAGACTAAAGTAACCGAAGAGTTATTTTGACAGCAAAATCAATAAAGACAAAACTGCGAATCCATGTTTTACCATTTGAAGGCCTTAATGCG
The DNA here is from genome assembly GCA_031772345.1 of Himalopsyche anomala. Classification (NCBI taxonomy): domain Eukaryota; kingdom Metazoa; phylum Arthropoda; class Insecta; order Trichoptera; family Rhyacophilidae; genus Himalopsyche; species Himalopsyche anomala. The sequence continues at coordinate 10,913,445 of CM062833.1, read as the reverse complement.
CCATTGTATTTTTTTTTTTTCATTAATTTTTTTTAGATTTATATGTTACAAATATCCGAAATACCAAGTATTAATCAGAATGTTCCGGACTCGAGTTCTTATATAAACAATATCGTAAAATATTGGATTTTAAAATTTAACAGCTGATATAATGTGTTGTTTTAATTTTATTACAGGTGATCTTAAGTGATAAGAGAATATATTTGTATTATATATTTCTAATCCAACAGTCAAAAGTGTTCAACCCTTAATCAACATTATTCCGGACTCAACATTTGTAATAACCGGCTAATGTTATATTCCCCGATTTCTACTATATTGGCGTCAGATTAAACAATTAACATACGAAATTTATTTCTATTTTCTCACATATAATGAATGTTTAAAACTACGTATTCGTTCAACCAATTACTTATTTTCCGGTCGTATATTCAAAAAATCGTTTAATCAGCGTTAAAGGATTAGTGGCTCGCCGGTATAACGGAAATCCTGATTAATAATGTGTTTCGGAATCAATTATCGAAATTGAACACCCCAATCATCGAGCGGCGGAACCCTCTCGCGTGCCATCGCATAAGCAGGTAAATGATACCCCACAATATAGCTCCGTATGTACTCCCACCGGTCGTTTTTGGCCCTGTCCCATTCGTTGCCGAATTTACACCTGTAATTTAGCCATTTGGTGTGGGTATTTCGTGTGAGCGGACCCTGGCATCTATCTATACGGTGGCCTCGTTAGCTACGTACTCGGGCGCTGCCGCCCCAGTAACGTCCGCAAGGGTTGAAAAATATATTATGCTTAGAGCGTTGCATGATGGGGTTAAATGGGCAGTTGTTTTAAGAGGATGCGACAGTTTAAGATAGCTTTGTAAAAGCTTTTTTTTATTAGGGTTTTCGACTAAAGAGGTCTTTATCAAGCGTAGTTTTTATTCGCAACTTACGTCCCAGCATAATAACATGGCATGCTTTGCAAAGAGCTTTATTTACTACACAAGTCGTTAACTTAAGCTACTCTTCAAAATCTTTTATTCGTCGATCAGGTCAAAATACAGTATGTAATGTCAACTAACTGTTTGTGTCCACTGTCCAGCGTAAAAAAACGACATCTCAAATGAGCCAACGCTTCATATAATATATTATTTCTTCATCGGTTTTATTGCATACAATAAAAGCCAGTTATTGGGTTAACCCGGTAAGTAGACCTCAACGGAAGCCATTTACTGTCAATCCCTGTTACTTGTCATATTCACTTGGGTACTCAATGTTGTACCCGCCTCGACTTCGCACTCTTCTGACGTGGTGTATTCCGAAGTGAAACAATGTTATTCGTGTTTCATTTTTTTTCCAGGGACTGACTCTTGAAGAGAAATGTATAAGGCCACAAATATCTTTCAGCGTATGCGAAACCAAAATGAGAATTCTGCCATTCTTGAGAGTGTCAAACTTATGCTTCTAAACATTTTTTTAATAGTCATACTATTGAATTGTTATTTCTGTCAATGTGTAAAATCAGTCTGGCAATGGTAAAATTGCCAGTGTTGACTTAGTTTTTATCATTCGTCATAATAATTTAATTTCAAAAGCGATAAATATATAATTTATTTTTTGTATATAAATCAGGGCTCTGGAGCTGTGGTGGATTCTGAGTCGTAAAAAAGGCTCTTTCGAATTGAGATACATATTTACGAGAGACACTTTTTAAAATCAAATTTTACATCGCTGTCTAATGTTGTGTTTTTTTTTCACCACCCTGATATTAATTTAAATTCAATTCATGCACTGGCTTGACCAACAAATCGATGGGACTAGGGCTTGCATTACCGGTAAATTGGAAAATTTCAAGCTTATTTTACGCTTCTGCCTTTTTTAAAACGATCGATATCCAATTCCAAAAAATACAAAAACCTGAAAATGCTTGTCAAAGATTCGAAACACATCTCACATTAACATTAACATTGAAATTAAAATGTTATAAAATTTAATTTTATAAAAAAAATGTTGTATACTGTACTACTAAATGGTAAATGAATGGTATATCACAGTATTTTTTTTCGATACAAGTAAAACAAAACTTTCTAAGATTATGTAAAATCGAGGATTAAACATTTATATGTATCTACCTTTATCGAATTACATACTTATAATTATACTATTTCATTTCTTTTATTTGATTGTAAATAATTTTATTAAATAAAAAATGAATATTTGTGTGCGCTGACTACACATTATTTAGCAAAGGTCTGTATCTGTTTTACTCTTCACGAACACTATCAACCGATCTTCAATAATTAATGTGAAATCGGTACAAAGAGTGTTTTACCTTTTATAATTAATATATGTTATGCCTTTCCACCAATAATTGACAGTGAACGCCTTAATAGTAAATTTGATTATGTTGTTGTGTTCATCACGCCACTGGTCACTGTCCGCCCTATTACCGTAAAACCACCCCCGCATACATAGCAAACTCCTAAAATGTGGCAACTTACATCCACCCCGGCGTTTTTGTCGCGTGCGAAAGTCCAATAATAACCCCCCGGCCTATGTGAAGTTATGGCAAACTACAGGAAGCTTTTAACTCCCTGCTCAAATGTAGTTATTTCCAGGTTTATTTTTCGTACTCTCTTGTCCATTTCATTTAGTTTTTCTGGCAGAATGTTTTGTTAGTTGTCCAAATTGAGTCGGGGTACTGATTTGGCGGTGTCGTCTTTTTGAACGACCTGTTTCCGAAACAGCATGTTTTTTTTTGTATGTATACAATTCTATCTTTTTATAGAACTATAAAATATTCGATGGGTTTTATATAATTAAAACAGTACTGTTTTTTTAAGTTAACACAAAAAATATTTCAGTCACATTACGAATAACTTCTAATGAGAATATTTTTTTTATTTATATAATATAATCAAACACTCCTTTGTACTTATTCCACAATTACTTATTATGATCGGGACCGGCTTCGCTCATTACGAGCATTTTTAACTGATCACTTGGAAATGATCCTGGTGAAAGAAACTGGTCCTATAAAAAAAACATAATATATATATAAAGTTAACAGTCGGTATTCGTAACATATATTCCCCACATTAAGCCTCCAGCTAATACATGAGTAAAACACCTTTATGTACAAATTTCACATTTTTAAATTTAGGTTTGTTTAGGTTAAGCATTATCAACTAATAAAAATATAAATCGATACAGTGTTATTTATACAACATTGAATAATGCTCATAACGAGGTGTAGTAACAAAGAATTGCTAAAAGAAATATGGGTAGAATTTATTGTCACTTTAATTATGTCAATTAGTGTAATAGCAGAAAAAATATTTTAAAGAGCTTAATCTTAATATAAAATGTGGAATTTGTACAATATTGTATTTTTTTTTTTTTAATATTGCCTTTTCATGAACAATTGACAGTATTCAAAAACTTGTGGGCATTCATTCAAATAATTAGTAGACAAAAACTTTCACAATTAATTTCCGTCGTATTTTTAAGTTACGGTGATTGTTTATAAGAGTGTCAAAATGTCCATTTCCACTGCTAAATAAAATAAACTATGATCATATTTAAAAGCTCTGTTGTTTTAAATCTATAAACCCTTCTAGTGCACAGTTTACCAAATGTGAATTAACCTTTCAGCTGACAATGTGGGTTACTTGTACCTCTATTCACTTGAAAACATAAATTGCTTTGACATCAGTCACGGAATATATCAAGTTAATTGAAACGTCATTTATTTAGTGCATTTTGGGAGCCGCTGGTCGCGTTATCAACGCGTCGCGTGTCGCACAAAAAGGGCGACACTTTTATATTACCATTTTTAAGAACCGGCCTTATTTTTTATTATAATCCCTTATCCTGGAGTAGTGTATTGTTGTTCTACTCCAGTTATTTATTATTATTTATTCGGGGGCTGATTTCCGTATCAACAGGCTGGACGGCGTAATTTGACATCGTACGTGTGTGCGGCGGCCCTTTTGTGTTTTACGGTAATTTTATCGTTCTCGATTGTATTTATTTTTGTGTCGTGCAAGTCGTACGGTGCGCCACTTCCGTAAATCTTTACCGGCCAAAATATTTATCGAAATATTAAATAGTAGCAGTAAATTTTTGTAGATAAGGGCGCTCGCATTCGAGGCTGTGTAATTAACTGCGAGCAGGACAAAGGCAAACCCCCCACGTTTGATTTACCTAACCCTGCCAGGGCATTACGTAATAGAGAGATTCAAATTGATATTGTTCGAAGTTAACCCACAACTCAATGGAGTTAGGTTAATTAAGCCTTTTGTGATTGATGCAATTAATAAATCAGGATAGTGTTTCAAGAATATTGGTAACACGACAGAGTACTAAGGCAAGAGGTTGCAAATAAAAAGTTACCCAGTTTAACATAGTCAACGCCCGCAGGTGTACCATTGCATAAATAAGCAAAACGATACATTTTAGTACAATATATTTGTCTTCATTTATCTATAAAGGAATAAATGTCTGTAACGCATTTATATTTCTCGTATACAATTGTAAAATATCAAAATCTTTTTTTATGGAAACAATGTAGTCATGCTTATTCGATAAGTATTCTTAATTCATTAATTAATTATTGATTTTTGCATTAAACTGAATGTCATTTTTGATGCTGCCAAATCGTGAATACTTTTAAGGCTCTCGAACCGCTTCATGGTGACATCTTAACAAAGAAAAGCTTCTTAATTGTGGGACCAATATTCTTTTCGTCTCCTTAATTTTGTCCACTGAGGCAGCTATTTCTTTAGTTGTCTACACATCATTCAATATTTGGAATCCAGAATCGTTCGCATCGCAATTTAACCACACCGTGTCATCGTTTTCTTCGCATTCAGTACACATTGAAAATTGTAGTATTTCTTCCGTGATGTCATCTATATCAGTGCTTCCCAACCTGGGGTCCGCGAATTTTGTTTTCAGATTTAGGGGTGCGTGGCATGAAAAAGGTCGAGAAGCACTGTCCTATATCACTTTCTACTGCGTTGCCGGATTTTACTAATGGTTTTTTCATGACACGTCTTAATAATTCCAACTTTCTGCTACCATGTACCAACAGACCATTATATTATTTTTTCTGCGGAAGTCGATTACGGTTTTTTTACGTTTTTTCTTTTGATAGCAACAATTGTCGAAGCATCTGTTTTAGATACTTACATCGTTTGAATTTTTTATTTAATCCATGTCCACTCCCAATGTGAAGCATATGGCCTCTTAATGGAGGTATCTCAATAGATTATTTTCTACGAGATCTGTTTGTTAGTCACTCGCTCATCTTCTCTTTTCCGAAGAGAGAGTAGTAGGGATAGAAGGATATGGCTAGGAGAGGACTATTGGTTAGCTAATAGTTTTCGATACGCCCAGCGATTTAATGATGGGAAGAGCGGGAGGGAAATTAAAGCATCAAATGTTACCGTAAACACGTGGATTCGTAAAATTTGTGCTAATTTTGAACAATTCGAATAATTGAAAATCTGGATAATCTAGGTTATACATACTGTATTTTATTTGTAATGTTTTTTTAGTACTATGAAAACCGTGAAAAACAAAACAAGTTTTTATTGAATGATTATGGAAGTAATAATTGAGTTTATTTTATGTTAAATTAAATAAATCTTTGATTCAAAAGCTGTGAACCAATAAACACTCGATTTACAAATGTATACCCTTTTCAATATCATATTGTCAAATCGAAATAAAATAGTCAATAAAGCCGTACGTGTTAAAATAAATATTTTTAACACGTTCTGCCACATCCAAGAAGTTTGACATGTGACACTCCCACCTGGTAATTTCTAGTTGTGTATAAATATATAATTTTGTTTGGCAATAGATAGCGTGAAATATGTCATTAAAAATATTGATTTGGTCGACATATCAACATTGTGCTTGGTGCGACACTAATAACGTTTTAGAAAACTACTGAGGTGAAAAAACTGGACTTGCTGAAGTTTAAATCGTAAGTGGGAAATATGCGGACATTTAGGAACACAATTTCGGCCTTTGGGTGAATCAAATTGGTCATTCATTTACAAAATATTGTTAGTATGTACACACCACTTTTAAGGTGTTCACTGTTAATACTTGGTGGAATGACATATATTCAAAAAGTAAAACACTCTTTTTTACTAATTTTATATTTATTTAATATGATCAAGACCGGTTTCGCTCATGACGAGTATTTTCAACTAATAAAAGTTAACATTGGTATTTATATATTTGTTTATCTATGTCCGCTCCCAATGTGGAGCATATTGCCTTCCACTGGAGATATCTCAATAGAAGTTTTTCTACGAGAACTGTTTGTTACACAGCCGCCCAACCTCTCTTGTTTTCAAAGAGAGTAGTAGGGATAGAAGGCTAAGGCTAGGTCAGGATTAGTGGTAAACTAGTCGCTCTAGCTACGCCCAGTTGTTAAAGGATCGGAAATGGTGGGAGGGACATCACAAACACCCATGCCTTCGAACGGAAATCGATCGAAAAAACTCTGTTCGTACTGGGACTCAAACCCGTGAGGCACGGAACTAACTAGCACGGAAGCCCACAACGCTAATATATATAGGGTGTAACAAACAATTATTAATAGAAATATGAAAGGAATTTAAAGATAACGATACACGCATAAATGGCTTTAAATTGATTATAATTAAAATGTTTACTACCTCCTAGAAATAAGAGATACTAATATGCAATCGCAGTAAAGAAAAATGGCCACTAACAATAAATGCAAAGATATTTTTAATTGTGGTTATTTTCACAATACAATTTATAACATTCCGACACTTCAACTGTTTCCGAATAAAGCGGAGAAGTAGTATACTTTTTCAAATCAATTAACCACGAGGATTCTGAAAAAGAATTTATCAAACTACATATATCAATTCTCACAAGAAACCGGTCCTGATCATATAACATAAATGTGGAGTTAGTAAAAAAGACTGTTTATTTTTTTGAGTATGTAGACATATTATATCTCATTCCCCAACATCGAAAAGGTTTCCCATACCTGGTCGAAATGTTGACACGTTAAATAATAATTAAGGATAACACTGGTCCTGATTTGAATTAACAGGATTGCGGAGGCGTTAGTTTAATGACGCATAAAAAATATTTAAATCCTTCCAAATTAAGTCCATCAAATTATATATTTTAATTGTACACAAACATATCTTTCATTATTATAGTAATTTCCCATTTATCTCATAAGCCAATGGGTGTAATAAGGTGTGACCATATTTACCCACTTCGTATTGTTTATGCGGCGACCGTGCTTATCGGTATTATCCAAAGCAATATTATCAGAAACAGGCCTATCAGTGGTAAATATTGTATGTAAAGGTAAAAACAACCCTACCCCTTAATTGTAATGGCTACTTTGAATAAATAAAATATTCAGTGGCGGATGGGACCTCAACACTTGAGTTAAAGTTAGTGGTTACAAGGTTTAGTGGACTTTTTAATGGTTATCACTTTTAATATTGCGACACAAATAATAACACTGTAATATTGTATTCTCTTATCAATTGATAATGCACGTCGTGAGCGACACCGGTCCTGATCATACCAAATAAAAGTGGAATTTGTACAAATGAGTATTTTATTTTTTGAAGATAAAAAGAAGCTAGGTAAGTATCTTTTTCTGCAAGAATTAATTACTGTGGTTGATAGTTTAAAAAAATAAAACACTTATTTGGTACCAATTTCACATTATTTATCAAAGACCAGGACCGGGTGCGCTGATCGCGAGCATTATCAACAGGTGAAAATTCAATTGATGTGAAGGTTTATACAAACTTTAAGGTGTGACAAAAAATATATATATGAAATGAGGTGTCCCCAACTAGGGCTTCCAATCCCGGGATCCCAACCAATTTTGCGATATCGATTAATATTATATTGTTAATTTTTACCCGTTTGCCCGATATAAAAATCTCGACAGTTTTAACACGAGAGTTTAAATACTTTCACCACTATCATTTTTACGTTTCTTGGTCTTTTTTATTTTATAGGATTTTTGGTCTTTTTTGTTTTATAGGAACCTGGTTGTATGTTATTCGGTAATATCTTTCATATAGTTTCAATGGTTTTTATAGTGTCTTGTTAAAATATTTCGTGAATGGTTCCAACATATGTACAACCTACGCCTCTGCACATTCATACTTATACAAAGTAATGTCAGCTTTAGTGGAGCGGTAACAAACTCATTACCGCAAGTCAGTAATAACTGCCCGTGAAACAAAACACAATGGCCCAATTTCGGCATCTGGGATGGGGCACACCTTTCTACAATATAATTTCGTCGTATATATAATAACATATTATACAATTTTAATTGGCTTAAATTAACCCGTGAAATATTGTACATGATCCTTGCGCGGGCTTAATTGCGTCCGAAAGTGATTTATAAAACAAAGTCACCTGGATCGCTAACTTATTATATATATTTTAATTGTGTACATTTAATAAAAGAAAACTTATTTTCGTTGCTTATTGTTCTTCATATTGTATGTTCAAATACTTTAGTTTATCTAATGCTTATTGGAATATTGGCAGGTCGACTGGTATTAACCTTCAAACGCCCTTGGACTTTTTGCAAAATATTTGGACGACCCGTAGCTTTTATAAAAATAATTATATCTCTAAAACTAGTCAGCCTATGTGGGTAAAATAAAAAGCATTAGAAAAATAAAAGATTGTTTATAATTAACAAAAGCTTTTTTACAATTTTTCACATTTTATATCATTATATATTAAAGTTAAATAATTAAAACGATAAAAATTAGGACAATACTAAAAAAAAATAAACCATAAAATTACAAAAACATAGAGAATTTTCTAGGTATGGAAATAAATCTGTATACCCATTGAAATGTGTTGTATAGTGTGGATAAAGCTGATTTATTACGATCCGCCTAACACAACGCATATTCCAAAAGTCGACCTTGTAACGCAGATGTTTACATTACTCAATATAACAAAAATATTGAAAATATATATCGAAACTGAAAATAAAATTATGGATCGGTATCTCAAAGTGATCATTTATGTAAGCTAATATTCATATTTTGAATACTATTATCATAAATCAGTGTAATCCAATAGCGAAATGTACCATAATCACTGGTCCCATACGGGACCGCTGGGCGTTTAAAGGTTAAATATTGTCTTGGAACAAATTCATGTCGACTGGTATAGGGATTGCGATAGCGGACGAATATATTAATACCCTTATTTCATATTAAATACTGAAATTACAATAAAGCAAAACAATACGACCGATTGGGACTCGATGCCAGGTGAGTAAATTAAAATAGGGGTTTCAATATTTTATATAAAATACCGTCAATGAAAAAAGTACATAATCATAAACGAGAGATTTTCTTTAATAAATAACGGTTCCTTATAATAATAATAAGCCTCTCATAATCTAATTCAACTCTGTAAGATTTAAAATATTTCAATTCATCGCGAACAATAGTAATGGTTTCATTACTTACATTAAAAATTCGATTTTGGGTAATTTGCATTTTCAAAATCAGTATTTCGATGTTGAAAATAAACCCGGGATTAGTAATTCATCAAATCCCTAGATTGGTATAATATTATGTCTTATCTCAATCAAGGTTTTTTTTTAAATAATGCCTTTTACCAACGATATATTCGTTAGTATCGGCAGTTATTTTGTAGAAATCGGTGTTAACTTAAAATTGATTACTTAGAATTATTCCTTAAAGCAAGTTGTATTGCTAACTATCTCAAATATATTTATCATAACGTGTACACATTTTTATTGATTTAATTTTAATTTAATACAAAATAAGTTTCGTTGAAATAACACATTAACCAATCAAGTTTTGGAACCAGTTGTTCGTAATTCGAATTAGGTTATTATTTTATTTTTGGAAGGAACTTTTTCTACAACTACAACTTAAATGGCGTAATATATTCAATCACGCAATATTTTATTCATTTGGACTTACTTTTATACCTACCATACGATAAATTAAATTATGCATAATCATATTTGACAAACTTAACGTAATCTCAAATCGTAGATTGCTAGCATTGATTTCTCAAACATCCAATTGTATTCAATGCATTTCTTGCTTAGTTTGTATTATAAATATTATAATATAAATACATAATAATTAGAAACAAAGAATCGATTAAGGCGCAGCTTTTTACATATTGCATTGGCGTATATATTTTGATGTCCCCCGTTAGGTTGATTAGCCTTTGTGTTTACTCTGTAGGCCACACGGGGGTCATAAGTTATAATGCAAACATATTAATCCCCGTCGGCCGCTGTAACTTAGCGACATGGCACCGTGTAGGGCTCGAATCAGCAGACAAGTTTAGTGTCTATAAACTCCAGAAAATTTAATTCTGTTGACTACGCTCGGTCTTATGAAAATTCAATGAAATATACGAGACTTGAAATGAATTTGTATAGGTTTCCACAAGGTTTGCGGTTGACACGGCATTTCAATTAAATTTGTCTCGCATCAAGGTCTGAAGATAAAGAAAATTAAAGACAGGCCAATAATGTTAAAACTAGCACAATTTAAACCTGTAGAGAAAAATGAGATGCTATGACCGTTAATGTGATGTATTTTTTTAAGAACTCGTAATTAAAATAAAAAAAAAAATACTTGTACTAATTCCAATTTTATTTTAAAATATCAGGATCGGTTTCGCTCATTACGAGCATAACTTTTCCGGTTCTAAGCTCAAGAAATGCGACCCCAATACCCACATTATATTAAATATCTATTTTAATATGGGTGATACAATGTTTATAATTAAGGTATTCTTATATCATAGTTTTTTTGACCTTTTGTAGTTTATATAAATACGATAATGCGATAACGAGATAAGCGCCCGCTTATCAGCGATTGTTTGTAAGATAACTGCGCCGAACGCTTCAGTTGCAAATTAATATTTGTATTGAAATGACGTATTTTTTACGCGCAACTTAAAATATGATTATTTATTAAAAAAAACCACGGATTTTTATAAAAAAATGTATGAGGAATGATGCAGAGAGATATTTTAAAGCCCTTAGACTATTTATTTTTTTAGTTCATAAGAATAAGGCCAATAATGCGGAAACCACTGGGGTCCCTAAACGACCCCCATCGGCAGAGAAGTATTTTTCTAGTCTCCGAGCCGCGAGAGATATTCAACTGATAATATAATACAATTTCACAGTGCTATTTATACAAATCAAAATTAGTTCAAAAACATTTAATAAACCATGTATTGGCATTAAAAAGAATTTACAAAAGTTTGATGCAAAACAGTCGATTATACAAACGTCAGATATTGAATTTTCGACAAACTAAGACAGTTTTGTCTGTTCATTTTGTTTTAAATTCTCGTGACAGACGGAATGTTTCAAATGCATTTATTGATTGTGCGTGCAGCGGTGTTTTGAAAACAATACATTCAGCATCCCTCGCACATACTGACTTATTATTATATTACGTATTACAGAGCGACAGATCTTGCCAACATTCTATTGAACTCGATTTTAACCATTTTTCTTATTACTATATTCAGATGAAATAAAGGGAAACCTTCCACTAAAAGAGCGAAACACGTGTCATCCGTAGAAACTAATTAAACTTGAAATATACAACTAACCGTTGTTTAGTATGTACATACAAATATTTGGAATCATAGTTGATTAGCGGCAGGCAACGAGCCTGCTATATTTGAAATTCTAGTCTTACAGCAGTCTTCAATATTTTTACAAAATAATTTATTTTTAACAAAGTTATTCAAAATCACCTCGAAGGGAGAACAAATCACAGACAACAATGTTCAATGTATCTTAAATGCTATTTTTTTTTTCAATCCTATGTCGGATAGGGTGGGAGGTAATTTTTAGACATCACAAACACCCATGCCTTCGAACAGAAATCGATCGAAAAAATGCTGTTCGCACTGGGATTCGAAACGCTAACCGCTGCGCCACAGGACCCAACCCGAATTGATATAATCAAAAATAATTATTGATGTTCACAACTATCTAGACATATTCCGAATCTAACACAATACAACTAGGCTACGGTGGCGTCCCGGGATTTTGGGATCACAAAATTGGACGGGATCCCGGGATTGGAGGCCCTAGGCCAAATATTCACTACCTCGAACCTAGACTCTAGTTACAAGCAATATGGCATGCAATTTCATGTATATTAAAGTAATACGTATAAACCATTGTATAATACGTGGGTGGGGTTTGTCTTTCAGTCGAAGTTATTGCTCGAATGCACCTTTCAATATAAATTCACGTCAATAAACGGCATCTTTCTGCAGTTTTATTATCTACCTATAGTACAGATACAGCCAGAAGATATGGCTTCTAAAAATTATGCAGTGGCCACAAACAATTGAATACAATACAACTGATAAATTTTGCTACGCTTAATAATAAATGATGGTGAAGGGGGTGGAGTGATGTGTCCATTTTAGTCTCTTAAATCAGTGTTTCTCAAACTTTTTGGCCCCCTTTTGACTGTCTTTATTTTTCTGTGCCCCCATGCCATTAATTTATCTTCCCATAAAAAATCGAATTGCATGGAATTTCCTTGGGACCCGTTTTTTAGGTCCAATCCAAAATCACAAACATTTTGGGATTTCGGAAAATCTGCCCGTGGCCCCCCTAAACTGTGCTGTGGGCTCCCCAAAACAAAACAAAAAACAGTGGGTCCCTTGGGACACGCACGCTTGTTGTCACAGCGTCTACCAGTTTTACTACTGTCAAATTGGGACGTTTGAAATATCATATCTATTAAATATAAGAATAGCAAAGATGAATTGCTTTTTTTTGGCATGCCGACCTCCGAAAAGGTCCCGCGCAACCATTCGGCTCTCGGACTTCCGGCCGTGCGCGCGAAAGCCTTTTCAGCGTCACGCCAGCCGGAAACGGAAATTCGAAAGGATTTTATTTCACTTCAAATGGATGAATTTATTTACCCACCTCCCGGCCACCTTTCTTGGCACTCGAAAAAGTCAATAGATAGCTTTAATATGAGTTGGTTTTATTGTATGCTCCATCTCTATTTGATCTATCTCAGCGGTGCCCACTATTTTTGTATTTATACATTTTATTCTAAATATTGAAACTTAAAAGGAGATCTACCCAAGTGATCATCTACAAAGAATATGGCCAGTTGCTATAACAATACTGGATGAGTAAATCTATTAAATATTTTATTTAAAAACTGTCAACAAAACTTTTAACTTAAAAGTATCATCCGGACATTTTCATAAATAATTACGTTTTATAGCATACTACATCATTGAAAGATTTATCAAATCTGGAACCAATCAATATTGACACAACTCTTAACTAATTTTCAATACCAAAATACATGTACATATTTATGCATTTTCAAAACAGGTATTTCGGTTTTTAAAAAAACACTTCGAATACTGGGATCCCGGTTTCGTTAATACCGGTATTGTAATCCATGACAATGCTTATTAAACCCAAACGCAAAACGTTTGTTTTTCTTTATAGCTGGTAAATGAAGATTCTTATGCTTATTTACCGAAAAGGGAAAAATTCACAATTAATACCATTTCGATGTGTATTTTCAAGAATCGACCACCTCAGCTGAGAGGCCCGTTTGTTTTTTTTATGTTTTAATTTTCAGTTGTTCGCTGTTCCGTGAATAATTATTTGCAAAATAATTATTGCATTGTCTTCGAAATTATTTTGCAGTAATTGAATGCTACAAAAATAGTCTCTTGTCTACCTACCTTACGGTCACACTCTGGCATAATATATTGTGTTACTTAACTTTGCGGTAAAATTTATTATTAACAGCTTGAAAATGAGTGATTAATTACACAATGCAATATATATTATATTTTATTTGCGTGTTATTGAGGACATTATTTATTTATTATTAATCATGCGAAAAAGAATATCGTACATTGATTTTAACGTGTTATCTATGTTTTATTTTGGCGGCCATTTTGACTTAATTAACACGGCTGTGGAGTCAGACTCGAAAAAAACTAATAATTTCGAGTACTTTAAATAAAATTGTAAATTCAAATCGCTCAGGACAAAAATTGTGCCACTGTATTCTAAGTCTAAAAAAATAATTATGGTCGTGTTTTAAGCTAAGGTCGGAGTCGTATTACTTCGTAACGACTCCACATCCCTGCTTTATTACAGTACATATTCTTAAATTAATGTATAATGTAAAACATTTCGTAAAAATCAACAAATCAATGCACCCAGCCTCACAACCCGGGGATTTGAACAATTGGCTTTGTTACTATGCCTTATAAAATCCAAAAGACTTTTACTATTAATCGACAACCTTTTTACTAACAAGTACTGATATTTAAATGGCTTGTTTATGATAATGGCCAATATGTATTTTAAGTTTACTTGACGGAGGAGATGAGAGTTTAAGGTACAATCAAAGCTAACTTATGTCAACGAAAAACGAATTCTAGTACGTCAATACACTGTCATGAGTCATAAATACCCATCACAAAGACTTCGAGGTCTACTTGAGCAAGACAGCGATTGAAAATTTCACGGGTCGCATCTATCTATATTTTATATAGCCGTTCACTGAGTTTTTGTTACAATGCATATTTGTATTATTTCACACGTAACGTGGTTCTGAAGAATTAAATGGCTAATATTTGTGTCTGGCATCTTAAATATGCTTGAAATTCCGCGAGTTGCAGGTTGCCAACCAATGCTATATAACGGTGGTAGCCAACCTTTCGGACCACGCGTACACCACTATACTCACAATTTTGAATCCCGCCTACCACCATATTTTTCAATAACGGTACAAATATCAAGTGTTTCAAAAATTCAGTTATCAGTTCTTTTCCCAATCAACACCTATATCTATGTATGGAATAGTTGGCGGTTATTTATTAAATCAAATCAATTAGTGTTACATCCGATACCGCGTGTTTGAAATTAGTTAATCAATTCTAAGCTGCAAAAAAAATACTGAAACGATTCCGCGGACCACCGGTTGCTGAACTCTCCTTTAGACAGCTCTACCACTCAGCTCCCGGACCGACATGTATTATATTTATCCAGACGATCAATCCATGAAAACAAAATGTACGTTTTCAGTGTATATATATATATATATATAGGTTAACCGCTGTAGTATAACTATATGTACTATTCTTATTAAAACTATGTATATTAATCAAGATATATGTCTTTCTGGAACATTTTCAGTTTATATGTTGCATAGGATTGAATGGATTCCAAATTACAGAAGTTAAAAGATTAAAAATTAAGTCGACACAAACGGATGACTTTGTCTGCCTGATAAGTCGTACAGAGCTGCTTCTTCTTAAAAAAAATAATGATATTAAACCCTTCGACTTGGTTCCAATTTAAATTTTAAATGCTTTTGTCAGCTTGTAGACTTTTTTCTTTCTTAGAAGATCTCCCATTTGTATTCCATTTCTTAACGTATTGTGCATTGTGAACGCACCTTCATGGCGATTCAAGAAGTAAACGATTTTATTTTATCAGTCCATCTTTTTCTAACATGACTAAAATAAGAGTTTGCGTGATTAAATTGCAACTAGTTTTCGTAAATATCTAAGGTTGAAATCTTATATTACTAAAATGGTAGATGACATCCTTGAAAAAGACCAATTGAATTTTATGGGAAAGAGGGTGCGTGGAATCACTTCCAACCGTGTTTTCTTCTGTCGGGTTCCAGATTTGCATCGTTAAAACTTTTCCTACGGTGTTAAAAAATACTTCCGATATGTTGTTGGTTCTTATAAGGGAAAAAAATATGTTTTAACACTTTGATGGATGGTAAAAACTCAGGACGTAGATTTAAAAAACGAGGTCTATTTTCTATTACTTAATAATAACGAAAATTTTGTAAGAATCCGACCTAATCTGGCGACGTATTTTTTATTATTTTTAAATGAAAACGAGAAATCATTTAATCTATCTCAATCTTGTCTTGTATTGTGCCATATTATCGTACATCCCTAGAGACTACCTTGTTTCGTTTGCATATTTAGATTGGACCTCATCTCTGGGCAATCGTCTTTACATTAGGATTCAAATTTCGAACCCGCAGTGTTTTTGGTGTTAGATCAGACACCTTCAAACGGCCACCTGCTGCGTCCTGCTCTATCAATGCAGCTTATTCGTACAATACCTTCGAGAACCCAACGCTGTGGATAGTTTCATCTATCGCCAACCCTTTCATTCCACTATCGATGAACTCTGCGATGGCTGCATGTAAGAGATGCATGTACGTACGATATCCTTCTCCATTGTGCATCAGATATGTTCATAGTTCATCAGAAATACGTGTCTCTCTCTCTTACGCAGTAACATTGCATCTGGTTTGTCCTGTGCACGTCCTTTGGTATACAAGGTGTTTCAGCGAATTCGTTTTCTTAATGTCACTTGTCCCCAAAATAAAAATCCAGTATAATTAAATTTATAATCAATTTGACGATACTTATGACAGAAGCGAAACCTGCGTGATTTAAAATTCTTCTTTTAAAAAAAAAAAAAATCTTTTTTTCCATGTCCGCCCCCAATGTGGAGCATATGGACTCCTAATGGAGTTTATCTAAACAGAAGTGTTTCTACGAGAACTGCTTGTTACTCAGTTGCTCAACCTCTCTTTTTTCCAAAGAGAGTAGGAATAGAAGGGTATGGCTAGGACAGGACTAGTGGTTAGCTAATCGCTCTTGATACGCCCCGTTCATAGGATAGGATGGGTGGGAGGGGGGAATTCAAGGCATCACATACATCCATGCCTTCGAACAGAAATTCATAAATCGATTGAAAAATCAATTTATAAAACTGACCGTACTGGGATTCGAACCTGTGACCTCCGTAGCCGAAGTCAACGACGTTGACAACTCGACTACAGGCGGCAAAATTAAAAAATAAAATAACCATAAATATACTAATTTAGTTAATCCTAATTTGAAAGTACGTTTGTCCCGCTCGGTTTGACGTCTTTTCACTCTTTCCTACCATGAGTATATTATATCATTCGATAGGACGATAGGTAATCGCTAAATCGTCAAATCATTGGAAAACATTGACAAGTGGATACTGAAGTGTAAAACATCTGTAAAAATTGATTAATCGCGTAAAGAAAAATGGCTTCTGTTTATTAATTTACCCTATAGCGTATATAGCAGTCCCTCGTATAGCGCCCTCCATATTGCTTGTTTTTTTACAAAACGCTCAATTCTCATCTTTCATAAATATTTTATATTAAAAATACACATTTATTCGTGCCTTAAAAAATATTTGTCAGTAGCTGTTTGTGAAAATATACGATACGTGTGAAAATGGAAAAAAATGTTTGATTTCGTTATTTACAAAATACAATTGAAATAACCTAACATAAACTTTTGTATGGATGCCTAGTCCTCTATAATGAAGTATTCCTATAGCTTAGTCCCAATCTCTACGCTATAGGGAGTCGACTGTACTATCGCTTGGTATTTCTGGTCGAGAGTTGGAAAGTACACTATATAATTATAAGGAATTGCAATACAAGTGCTTTCTTACTCAGAAAAATATAAGTACTATCTTGTAAATAAATGTAGGTATATATTATTTATTTTATATAATCTTACTTCTGAAACGCCCGGCTTCTTTTTCAAATTTCGAAGCGCAGGTAGTGAATACTGGACTGGACCTTGCAGATGATTTAGTGTTAGGATTTTTTTTTTCTCTTCCTTCAGTCGTGCTATTATATTATTATTATTATCGTTTTTAAATTTCCCCAATCTTCTTCGCCGTGGCCTGGCATTAACGAGGAGAGACGTCCCTCGCTTTTACGAAATTGTATGCCATTAAAAATGAATACGATCGTTTATGAAATATTACACCCATTTATAACACTTCGAAATTTTTGAGTCACTACCATTTACTTTTTGTTTTCATCGGAACAGATGATTCGGTTTGAATTTGAAAATATTTTATACGTCCCATTTTAATTAAACATTCATGCAAAATCGTGTTAAAAAGATAAAGTAAATATAGATATGTAAATGAAAAATGGGTTCCATAACATTTGGCCGTGTAGTTTCAAAACCGTTTACAAAATCTGTGATATTTTTCTTTGATTTTTTTTTACATCAGCTTATAGGGTTAGCGGTTCACCCATCGATTGGCATACTTATCTCAAAATCGTTTTTTTTTCATTTTATCTTACTTGTACATTCAGGTAGCGTTATAGAACTTAAACGATAAAGATTCAAACTTCGAAACAGATGAAAAAATTGTACACATTTCACTATTCGCATATCATAATGATAATTGAGAATCAGTTGATAATGCTTGTGATTAACAAAACTGGTCCTGATCTATAATAAATATGGTGGTATTACATAGTAGATTTTTTTAACCGTGTATTTTTGAGAGAAAAAACAAATATTACCTACCCATACCCTCAAGGTTGCAGCAGCTACTGATTTCAATTTCTCTTTTTATTTAAAATGGCGGATCGATCTTTTAATGTCCTTTTCCATGGTGCAAGGTTATCAATTCATGCGAATGCTGTTATTTATAATCCTTTATGTAAGGAGAACCTGCCGCTGAGGAAAAATGGCGAACACAATCCTTTGTAAACATTCTGAAGAGGTAGTCGCATTGACTATATTCGAATGGTGGTGTTTTTACGCGTATTCATCAGCGAGATTCTATGCAAAACCCGTCCGTATTCAGTATTCAATACATCACAATAATACTGTCTCACCATTATTTCTCACTATACAACGTCCACAATGACGGTAATGTGCAAATAATAATCAACGGTTTCATTGAAAATTTACAAAAAATAATATTCATTTTTTTGTAATGTAGACGTAACTTTATAATTATTTTTTCTCGCTCGCACCATAAGATATTTTATACATCTGTTTCGCTCCCACATGTATACTGGGAATAAAGGTGCCTTTGCATGTGTTTTTTTTGTTCATTTGTAGTTTTCTTGTGTGTAGTCCTTTTATATTATCCAGGATTGGAATCGCGAACCAGACGCGGGGTATTGTCCTTGAATTTAAAGATACCGTGGTTATTTGTTACGTGGGTCGGAAGGTGGTTTAAGAAGCATGTTGGCTTTTGTTTACAAGATCGCGAACTAATGAGATGGAGATATTTTTAACCATTAACTACTTACACAATTAAAATTATTTAAATTGTAATCACAACAGAGTTTGCATCTGTATGGAAAACTTAACGGGTAGTCTCACAGTTTTTTTTGATCGACTTATTATATTAAAAGTAAAGCCTATCTTATTATTTGTGAAAAAAATATTGGTTTGAATGAAAGATATTGACGACGTACTAGATATAGGTACAAGTAACAAAAAAAAAAAAACAAATCATATCCCGTAAAACATATGTACGTTATAATATGAACGCCAGATAAGTTATATACGCTAGAAATTGTCTTAAAGCTGGTCCGTGTATCCTAAATCTGTATAAAAAGTTGAACGATTGACTAACAACCCTAGATAAATATACATGCGTAAACATAATTCAAAAAATAAAGTAATAATTCCGCTGTTGATCAGTTGATATTGCCCGTCATGAACGAAACCGGTCCTGATCATATTAAATAATGGTATAAGTACAAATGAGTTTTTTTTTAAATATTATGCCATTCCACCAATTATTGACAGTGGACACAAACAAAAAGACAAACATAACGTAATATTACGTAATACAAATTAAAACGCCTATAAAGACAATGAAGTTTACTTCAAACTTACTTAACCCTTCCCTTACTATGCAAAAAAAAGCACAAGCTCCTGAGCTGTGTATCCGTTACACATCAGGCAAACAGGAGTAAATCATGACAATTATATGTAGTACTGCTCTAGTAGTGTTATATAATTGTCATGATTCACTACCGTTTGCCTGATGTGTAACGGGTACACAGGTCAGGAGCTTGTGCTTTTTTTGCATAGTAAGGGAAGGGTTAAAGACGCTTCGGATGATTGTTAAATTTATATCTTTTATTAAACGTTATATCGTTTTAAAAGCATTAACGGTTTTGCTGCCGGCAGCGTGCTTATAACAAATAATGTGGAAAAAGGGAATCATTGTATTGGGCTATTTTCGACCAATTACACTTATATCAGTATGAATTTCAATTACAAATATTTTTGATTTCACAGCCATTTATTGTTTAATTCAACAGTCAATCTTGAATTTTTCAAAATCTAAATCTTAGATGTAACAGCTAGACGTGAAAACATTATAGAAATGGCCTGAGGGATTTTAAGTTCAAGCTCGAGGGTACAGATTACGTCAGGTGTTTATTTCATTTCTGAGTCTCGGGTCGAGGGAGCAATAAAAACGTTTATTGATTTCTTAGACAGTTGAAAATATTCAAATTTGTGATTTATAAATGTGTAGGTATTTTTACAGACCCACTTACGGTATCCATAAACCTTTCCTGGCGCACACCTTATAAAACAATCTCGAGGATCTCCGAGACGATTCCCTCCCTTGCGCACGATTTAAATACGGGCCACAATCGCTTGTCAATCTCGACTCATCATGAGCTTTAAATGCAAATTAGGGATGCTGTTGTAGTTTGTTATACGATGAGTGATTCCCGGCTCTTTCATGCTATTCAACTTTTTTAAAAATTTCAACACGTTGGGATAATATCTAGACGTAGATATGTTTACATGAGCCCTTAATAGCCGATCACCCAATCATAATTTTATACAATGAAAAAAATGTTTTTTTCATTGTATTTTTTTATTTTTATCCATGTCCGCTCCCAATGTGGAGCATATGGCCTCCTAATGGAGGCTTCTCAACATAAGCTTTTTACGAGAACTGTTTGTTAATCAGTCGCTCAACCTCACTTTTTTTTCTTCAAAGTGAGTAGTAGGGAAAAAGGGATAATTCTAGAACAGGACTAGTGGTTAACTAATCGCTATTGCTACACCCAGTTATTAAATGATCAGAAGGATAGAAGGAGAGGAAATAATGTGAATTGACATCACAAACACCCAGTCTTCGATCACAACTTTGAACTGAATATTTATCAAATTCACTGTGATCTTATCGGAAATCGAACCCAGACCCGCGTTATCGGTAGAGAAAGCTCTTACCAACTGGGCCACAGCAAGCGACATTGTATTCACGTTGAATTATAACGTATAATTTTTTTTTTATCGAAATACAATGACTGGCTTCATTGCTCAATTACCTCATCATGACTAAAATTATTGTCTAAAAATGAGACATACAAACATATAAAGATAAAATTCTCTATAACTGTGCTGTCAATTCCATAGACTTTTACTGTTCTCCGTGTAGTTTTGATCGCATAAGCCCCATATGCGAGAGCTCTCCGACTAATAAACAGCAGTATTCAACGATGAACTTTTATTTTAATTTTAGAACAAATGCATGAATTTGTTTAATTTGTTAAAATCATTATTTTTTGTTTTTTTATTTTCAATTAATATCATATTCTTTTTTGTTAACTTACTTATTAAAACACTCATGTTTTCGATTCATAGCGAATTTTGTTTTAGTAAAATATTCTAGTGATTTGATAAATACTGAAGTCAAAGCTCAACTTATTCAAATCGTACCCTAGAGTCTTACATCCCGCTGGGCAGGGCGCCAGCAAATTTGTTTCCTAACACCTTCTTACATAGAGGCGGGTTTCGTGTGTGTAGTTTTTTTTTAATGTCTCGGCTGTTTTTTTTTTTACTTCTCCGTACCTTCATTTTTTATTCCGCTCGTATTGTGTTGGGTTGCTCGGCAGAAAGATAGAGCTTTGGGTACCGGGTGACTGCAAACTGCAATCGATAATAAACCAATTTAAAATGGGTAATGTAATTTGCACTTCCCGATACGTGTCCGGGTCTCGGATGGGTACGGCCGTACTGTTTTCAATGTAGCTGATTTAAATTCGGTCAGATCCTTGTTTCTCACGTCCCGGCTTTTACCTTTCTAGATCTACGGCATTCAAGACCACACATTCACTCCGACTGCCAACGAGTGACCGCTGTCAATTCTTTGTGTATTAAAGTTTTTTTTTCACCAGAGGCTGCGGTAATATAATAACAAAACAGTTAATCGTTTATCAATAACGCTTTTTTACCGATATTTTGTCGTATTTGTTAAATATCCCCACTCTAATGTGGTGTTAGGAAATAAGCTAATCACTCTCGCTACGCCTCGTTTTTAGTATCGAATTTCTTATAGGAATGAGAGATATCAATACCGATACCACAAACAAGTTTAAATAAAGCAAAAAAGTACTGCCAATCGGGATCGCAATACCGGGCGAGTGAATTAAATCAGTATTTCTATATTTAATATAAAATATCGCCATTGAAAATTATTTCAATTAATCATAAATGGATGATTTTCATAAATAACTTACGGCTTCTTAAAACAATCGTACATCATAGAATGACGCATTAATTCTGGAACCAATTTTACCGTGACCCAGGTTTTGCGACTGTATTCTACAACTCAACGTAGCGATAGCAATTAGCTAACCAATAGTCCTGGCCTACCTATATCCTTCTATCTCTAAGCAGTTCTCGTATACATATTTATGTTGATATAAGGTTCATTAGGAGTCCATGTGCTTCACACTCGAAGCAGTCTTACGTATTTATAACAAACAATATTTAAACCATAGGGATAGAGGGTGGGGGGGTTGGTATTTTTTATTGCGAATGTTTTTTAGTTACGCTACTGAAGACATCGCAATCAAATTGGGAAGAAATATAAAATATAAAAATACACATATATATCGACTGTGGAAAGAAAAAAGGACGTAACCCACAGTTTTTTCAAAACAATTTTTTTTTCGATAATCACAATGTATCCAACTTGATGCACGTTCTTTATCGATTCTCTTTCGATTCACGTTAATTTTGAAGAATTATGGGTCTGTGAAAATTGAAACCAAGAAAAAAGACTGAAAAAAATATTTTTCCTAGTCAATTTCTTAAATTAATATTAAATTATGTCAATTAAACACCAGTTTAGAAATCTCCGTGCACTTCAAAATTGATGGTATACATAAATATAAATTAAAATGAAATTATTGGAAAATTTCTTAAGGACTCGAAGTCGTTAATTATTTTAAAGTCGAAGTCGGAGTCAGAGTCGTCTTTTTTTCACGCGACTCCACAGCCCTGGTTTATTTCATAATTTGCATATGGCCGAAACAAGTTTTTTTGTACCTCCTGTAAAATATATCCTTTTTCATTTCCACAATCGACATATATATACCAAGTATATATAATTAAGAAATATTTGCAGTGGATTCAACGGTTAATTCATATAAATTCTTTTTTTATATATAAAACCTGGGATAGATTTCTTTGTTTGTCCACAATGCATCTTGTATCTTCTGATTGCAACACGTGTTTCGTCTCTTTGCTAAGCATATTCAGACTAACTTTAATATCGTTGCATAATATACAAATTTTATGTCACATAGAAGAAAAATTTTGAGCGTAGGTGTCTTATTAAAACTTTCATTTATTATTTTATAATAATTTGTTTCCAAATATATTTTGATAAATCATTCTTGCCGTTCGTATTTTACGAGGATATGAAGAGATACTTCTGTTTGTTTACTTATTTTCCTTGGCCCAAATAAAATATTTCCTTAACGTTATTTACAATATCCCCTTGCTTCCGTGCTTTATTATTTTAATGTTGAATTATTATTTTCATTGGCGACGCAGAAACGGCGCGCTCTGATTTTTTTCTCGAAATGTTTTAGTTTATTTGTACATTGTTTTGTATTTTATTTAATTATATTTTTATTCCCGGTTCCGTAGCTGAACGATCGCGCTCCAGTTCGGGGTGGGGAACCTTTTCTCTTTGGAGGACAGCATTTATTTATTTTATCAATTTATATCATGATAATATTTATTATGTACTAATAGCAAAATGACCAGGATGAAAATGCGCGCTTAGAGCAAAA
The DNA here is from genome assembly GCA_031772345.1 of Himalopsyche anomala. Lineage (NCBI taxonomy): Eukaryota > Metazoa > Arthropoda > Insecta > Trichoptera > Rhyacophilidae > Himalopsyche > Himalopsyche anomala. The sequence continues at coordinate 10,889,422 of CM062833.1, read as the reverse complement.
CCGGTCCTAATTATTTATTAAAATTATCTTATTATTTTTTTACAAATATCTCTAGTCCACATTCAAAAATCTTCAGTTCGGTATACTTAAAAAGATACAAAACTATTTAATAAAGGCTCGTATTTTTCCGGTCAGAATTTATATTAAATGGTCATAATATATCGGTCAGTGTAAATAGTCATAATTTAAATGAAATTAAAAAAAAGCCTAACCTAACCAAAACGGTCGTAAAATATTCTGACCGTATAATATTTTTTTTCTGACCAAAAATTGATTTAAATTCTGAACATTTAATTTGTTCCCTTTAATAAATCAATGAAATGAGAAAACAAATTCAAATAAAAGATCTTTAAATCTTTAGTTTTGTCATTCTCAGTGTTGCGTGGTATGATTTCAAACTTATTGTGTATTTGACTAATTTTTCAATTAATTTGTAAATCTGTATCTAAAGCCATCGGTGTATTTTTTAATTTATTCTTTATTTATGTATTTTATCAATTATGTGTTAAATATACAAATTTCGACATCACGTCTGAAGGAATAAATTTCTCATGATTACCAACGGAAGATGTCATAAATTGATACGACCATGCTTTAGACAAGATTTGTACTAGGAATATATCTGCTTATTTTCAGGACCTGAAGTCGGAGTGTGGGTTTCGTGGAGTCGTTGATGTTTTGGTAAAATAGATTACGCTTTCAATTTAAAGCCAGGAAATAAAGAAAACTATAAATAATAAATACTTTTCGACTAGGATTCTAGGCTTTACAGTCTTGGATATTGTAACAAACTACAATGTATTTAAAAAAGGTATGATATTAGCCAATGGATTGTTATCAAATATAGTGACATTGTTGTCCTATTCCAGGCGTGGGGAACCTGCGACCGTTTGACTACTCTGGTGCGGCCTTCTGGCCAATTCTCTAATTCTGTATTTTTTTTGTCAAAATCCTTGAAAGACCTAAAGAAAAGGTCCCAGGCTGGTAATTTTGGGAAATCTGCAAATTTCTGGGCCTTAGAAATTGGCATGAA